>JBBMOL010000166.1:1212575-1660594 GCA_037954665.1 Laguncularia racemosa
CTAGAATAATGAGGGGACATGATGAAGAGGGTTGCTTTACATCAACATAACTAGGAATTGACACAAGACGCCTTTTTTTAGGGGGGGGGGGGGGGGGGTAAACGGTTACACATGACTTCACTAGCATGTGTGAGCCCGCACACATAGTTTATGTACACTACTAATGAGTAAATATGACTTTGGCATGTGTCACCTACATTATATGCACTATCATTAACATAACTAAAGATAATTTAAACTTAAGAAGCCAACTACCTTGAGTTGTAGTGAAAATCTAGAATAACGTCAATTCGCTTGCCAAACATTAGCAATGACAATTAGGTCTTAAATAGATGTGCCTCAATTGAATAAGCCACAGACAACTAGGCATTGGTTAAGTAGGTCACAAGAAAATATGCCTTGGGTAAGTAAACCTCAAGTCGATGAGCCTTAAGCTAACCAAAAGTTGCCTCCACCTCTACCTCAAAGCCTCCTCGACCTTACCGGTTTTCAAGCTGATCACTACAAACAACATGCACCAAGCTAAGTCAGTACAAATGAAACCTCAGTTTCACTTATAGAAGCTTCTTGGCCATGCCACCAATAATGACTTACTCTCTTCACCAATCAATTTCCTAAGAGTTGGTAGGGGGTTGTGTTGATAGCTAATTCTAGATATAGGCCTTATAGCCTAACATAGCCAAGCCTTCAAGGGCCCAACAAAGCCAATTCCACCCACAATGAGTTTCAAAGAACGTGCACCTAGAGCTCCTAAAATATGTAAAGTATTAAATGAGAAGAGATGTTCAATGCAAAAGCTAATATGACAATCATGTCATTTCTTGTCAAGAAACTTCTTATCCTAGGGAAAGCATGTTAAATTATAAGTATCAAAGGCTATTAACAATCAACTTATAAATAACCTCACGGAATTGGTAATTGGGGCATCTCATATGGCATCTTTAAACCCTTAACTTTCAACTCTTACACACATATATTCATTACTATTTCCACAACTTGCTAATTGAATTAAGCATCAAAGTGGCTTTGCCAAGGAAAACTCCTACACCCATTCTAGCCATGCTCTATTTTGCAAGTCACCGAAGTCCATTATCTAGCTAGATGAAAAAACACCATCAACAAAACCAAAATAATGTTTAAAGGAATCCTTTTTTAAGCATATTATTTTGTAAGTTTTAAGGTTATATTTGAGAGATAGGTGTACATTTTTACAAGTTAGGGAGTCTATCAAAATGGAACCAATTGTTTTACTAACATACTAACAATTTATTAAAGAAAAGAAAAATGCCTAAATAGATTTGGAAAAAGGACCTTTCTTAATGTAACCATATTTAACTTACATCAACTATGCTAATTTCTTTTTTCAATTTGGTATATTTTAAAATCATTTTTTAATATAATATCTTACATGTTGCATTTATATTTTTTAAAAACCTAAAAAATGTTCTTTTCCCTTCCAAACACTCCAAATAACATGAAAATTAAGAAAAAAAAAACATTAATATTTCCCATAGCATGAAAACAAGTACACCTCGAATTTTTTTACTACATGTAGATGTACCCCATAAGTACAAAAAGGTTATTTTGCCACCACATAATTTCAACATGTTGCAATAAAATCGCCTAAATACATTATATTTTATTTATTGCATACTAAATACAAGCGTGTTATTTCTACACTTATACATAAAATATTAATATGGTAAAATAATTATACATTATTATAATATTTTAAATAGTTGAAAAGCTAGAAATGAATCAATAATAATCTTATATTTTTTTTTTTATCTTGATATAACCTATATCTTACTCTATCATACTTAATTAGGTAGGTCTTGAGTGGCTATTACAAGTTGCAGGGTATGTTATGAGAACAATTTTATAAAACTTGCTCCCATAAGATGGGTTATGGGCACAATCTCCAAACCTTGTAGCCACCACAAAACCAGTACTTGTTTTATATGCATGTTATAATATTTTCATACTCTAATACCTACCTTTACTTCCTTTGTTGTCATAGTCTACACAATTTCCTCTAAACTACTATAGTCTCTATGACTCTCATTCTTTTCATTTGGGATCTATTCTCTTTCATGTTTGTTTACTTGAATAACAATAGGCACCTTCAACAACTAAGATTATGCATGAAGAACAAAGATTGGTAAGAATATGGCTAAGTAGGAGAAATAAGCAAATTATTTCTTTCTTTAATATATTTTACATAGTGTAAGTTAAATTTTTATGATTTTTCATGTTAACTCTATACTTCTTTCTCGAGCTAGTTTACTTTAATAGGTTGTCAAAAAAATTTCTTAAAAATTTAGTATCGTAAAAATGGAATAAAAAATATACAAGTTGCACATGGTACCTTCTATATTATACAAATTCTAAGGTAGCATTTGGATGTTAGTGGTACGTTCTGATTTCAATATTTAAGGATTAGTACCTATAGAGTAGGATTAAGGTAGAGCATCATACTCAACTTACTATGTACTTGCTAGCTCCCTGGTTTTTTTTTTAAAAAAAAAAAAGAAAAGAAAAAAGAAGAATGAGGCAATTGCACATTGACTATATATGAAATGACAACATTCAATTTATCGTAACAAATTATCTACAATGTATCTAAAGGTGTAACTATGAATTCTTAAAAAAAAATTGGGATGAGAGGGTGACATTGAATTTCGTAACATTTAATTCATGTGGAAATAAAAGTAAATCTATAGAATGGTAAAGAGATGAAAGGAAATAAAAAGAAATACAACTTCTACCTTTATTTGGATATGAAGGGTGAAAAGAAGAAAATCAATAGAAATGTTTCGTTTTCCCTTGATGGTTAACATAAAGGAAATAAAAAGAGAAACAACATGATAACTAAATCACCCTTCATCTTATCCCAATCCTCCTCTTTTAAAGAGTACAAATGTATCTTCTCACACCTTTTTTTTTTTTAATTTTCTCTCTGAATTTTAAAGAAAAACACAAATGATCTAAAAGTGAAAATTCTTTTCCTACCTACTTCATCCCATTTCCATTCTCCATTAAAATTACCAAACACAGCATGCTATGCTTTCCTTCCACTTCAATCAAATTTCTTTGATTTCTTTTTATTTCCACACATTCAAAAAGTACCTTTTTTTAGGTTTCGGATTGTATCCTCATTTGGTGGATAGTTTAGGTATGAATTTTCATTAATTGCAAATATACTGTTTGCTATGTATGCATGTATGTGTATATATATATATCCTATCGCTCCGGCTTTTGTTATTGGTATCATGTCCCTTTACACATATGCTAGCTTGTCATTATATTAGGAGATAAAGAAAAATACCAAATGCCACGTAACTGAGTTATTGCAAGAAGACATAGAAAAAATGGAAGGCATATAGTATCCATGAAGTGATAACAAGATGGAACTTCCTTACCAAATGCCACATAGCTGTGTTGTTGCAATAAGAAATTGAAAAAATGAAGGCATATAAAAGCAGCCTATGGGCTTCACTTCGCAACTCTACTTTAGTTTAGTTTGGTCCCGTTTCGTTGTTCACGATGCATTTCATACTGTGCTTTTAAGATACTTTAGGACAAGAAGAAATGGAAGTTTCTTCTCAACATATGCACTGCTGCCGAAAAGTAGATGTCTGGTTTTATTTTGCTCACAACAGCTAAGCAACGCAAGGCAAAGCAAAGAAAAGTTCTCTCACAAACATACAGCCCCCCTGTGAGAGAGAGAGAGAGAATAAGAGAAAGAAACAGGAGTCAGTCAGTCTCCATGTCTGACTCGGAGCTAATTCTGTGGCTTCTACCATCAGTTGTAGCTCTTATTCTAATGTCAATTCTCATCCAAAGAAAGAAAACTAGATTGAATCTTCCCCCCGGTAACATGGGCTGGCCTTTTCTAGGAGAAACCATTGACTATCTCAAGCCTTATTCCGCTACTTCAATTGGACAATTCATGGAACAACACGTCTCAAGGTACTGCTACTGTCTTCTCTTATTTCGTTGCTTCGTTTCGGTACTAATACTATGTTTTTGTGGGTTTATTAGTACGAAAACTACCTTGATTTCCGGTACCAAAATATAAAAATATGATAACCCACCAGGATACCGTCACACTAAGACGTCTTCGTTGAAAAAAAAATTCAGGTTTGGGAAAATCTACAAGTCGAATTTATTTGGGGAACCAACAATCGTATCGGCAGATGCTGGATTAAACAGATTCATATTACAGAATGAAGGAAGATTATTTGAATGTAGCTATCCGAGAAGTATTGGCGGAATCCTAGGAAATGGTCAATGTTAGTTTTGGTTGGTGACATGCACAGAGACATGAGGACTATATCCCTTAATTTCTTGTGCCATGCTAGATTAAGAACTCATTTGATTAAGGAGGTTGAGAGAAGTACTCTGCTTGTTCTGTCTTCTTGGAAGGATAACGCCACAATTTCTGCTCAAGATGAGGCTAAAAAGGTGCTTGAAATTTCCGTACTTTTTTAATTCCATCAATGTCTAGTTTTAGTTCGAACTTCTAATTGATGGGTGATTGAAAAAAATCTTGGCAGTTCACATTCAACTTGATGGCTAAACATATAATGAGTTTGGACCCTGGAATACCAGAGACAGAACAGCTCAAGAAAGAGTATGTTACTTTCATGAAAGGAGTGGTGTCTCCTCCACTGAATTTCCCTGGAACTGCCTACAGGAGAGCCTTGAGGGTATTAATCTTTTTCCTTCTTTATGATTTTGAACATTTCTTTTTGTTCCTATTTGATCTTTTGTGGGTGCTGTTAAAAATAGTCTCGCTCGACCATTCTCAAGTTCATAGAAGGAAAGATGGAAGAGAGAATCAAGAAAATGAAGGATGGGAAAGATGTGGAAGTGGAAGAAGAAGAAGAGAAGAGAAGATCTTCTCGGCTGGGTATTGAAGCATTCAAATCTATCAACGGAGCAGATTTTGGACTTAATTTTGAGCTTACTATTTGCCGGCCATGAAACTTCATCCGTGGCCATAGCTTTAGCCATCTTTTTCCTGCAGGGTTGTCCTAGGGCCATAGACCAATTAAGGGTAAGTTAATTTCTCTAATGACTGATTGATTCTTCTTTTCCAATTTTGATGCGGTTTTGGTTATTATCTGTGTGTGCGCGGGCGTGCATGCACGTATGCTTGAGGTTTTCATCTCCCTCTCCGCGCCCTTATGTCTGTGGTTTTCCATCATTTTCCCTCAGGATGAACATTTGGAAATTGCCACAGCCAAGAAGCAATCCGGGGAGACAGAATTAAATTGGGAGGACTACAAGAAAATGGAGTTTACTCAATGTGTTAGTTATAACTTCTGATCGTAATTGTCGATTTTACCCTTTTTTTTTTACCAAGGTTAATCGAATCCAGTCATCCACCACCTCGTTAGAAAACCTGCATTCATTCATTGTATATCTTAATTGTTACAACCAACTCGCATGGTAGGTAGCGAATGTTCCATCATTGATTTTTGTCGTATTTTGTTTCGTGTTTGTGCAGGTAATTAGCGAGACTCTTCGGCTAGGAAATGTAGTGAGATTTCTACATAGGAAGGCACTTAAAGACGTCAGATACAAAGGTAGGACAAGTGACGATTTGGTTTTCAAGGTTGTACTTATCGGAAAGTCGCCGGAATCCGACCCACTTCTTTTCTTTTTGTTTTTTTTTTTTCTTTTTTTCCTCTAGCCACTGTTAGTGACGATTTTGGTTTTCATGGTTGTACTTATCGAAAAGTTGCCGGAATCCGACCCACTTTTTTTTTTTTTCCTTTCTTTCTTTTTCCTACTTTTTAATATACTTTTAAAAAACAATGGGTAGAGGATAAAAGAAAGAAAGAAAGAAAAAGAAAGAAAAAAATCTACTTTAAAATTATTGTTGGCCATGATAGCATTCGAAGAGCTTTATACATGCATACAATAACATGTGTGTTAAAAGTTATTGTCTGTTTTTTTTTGTTATGATTTAGCATTACTGTTTTTAATAGTATGATGAAAAAGTTGTCCTTCCAATATCCATTCGATTAGTTTATTTATTTATTTTTTAATGTAATGAACTTTATGTTATATATTATAATATTGAAGAATTATTATAAAATGCGTATGCTTGTGATAAATTTAATTAATGTGAATATATGATGGGGTTGTGTTGTGTGTTTGAATAAAAAGGGTATGACATTCCATGTGGCTGGAAAGTGTTGCCGGTAATCGCAGCCGTGCATTTGGATCCTTTACTTTTTGACCAGCCTCAGCACTTCAATCCCTGGAGATGGCAGGTCAGTGAAGTTATGAGCTTTGAACAGCATGCCATTATGCCAAAAAAAAAAAAAAATCATGCCATGCCTGCCCCTTTTGTCTTTATTATTCAACTTTTTCGTTCTTTTTTGTTTTTTGTTTTGCTTTTAATGTTTATTTCCTCTTGTTTAAAAAGGTTTAGTTTCGTTAATAAATATTTACCCTATTCAAGAAGAGTATAAATTTCTAAATTAGTAAAAATACATAAAACCTGCGCTATGCACTATTATAAATTTAAAATATGCTAATTGATAGAAATAGTTAATCTATTTAAACGATATATGATTATAAAAATATATTACATATACTATTCTTAATCATTTAAAAAAATACAATATATTAAGGTTTTATGTGATTACATGATTTTATTAATATTATTTTGCATGAAATGGAGCACCATATAAAAAAATTATAATCTTTCGGAGCAAAACAATACAAATGTGAAAAATTGTGTTGTTTTACCTCTATAAAGATTGCAATTATTCTAATTGTTGTGTCACTTGCATTAAAAAAAATGCACCTTTTAAATAATGTTTTTTCAAAATTATATATTATAACAGATTAATGATACATGTTTATATATATTTCTTCATGTTTAGGAAGTAGCAAGGAGTACCAAAGCAAAGAATATCAAGAAATCCTATTACTAGTTAGATTAGAAGTTTTGTTAAACAACCATCCACAATCAATAGTATTATTAATTAGTAGAGTCAAAACAATACAGTGTTGAGTTTGAATTCAAACTCAACTCAAAATTTTAGAATTTCAGCTTAACTCTAACCAAATTAAATTTATAATTTTAAGTTTAAACTTGACTCAAAGTAGTATTTACTAAGTTTGAGTTCGATTTAATTATCTAATTCTCATTATAATATCTAAACGCACTGCTAGGGCTGGTGTTTGAACTTTCATGTGAAGGATGATAATTTAGGGCCTCTCGATTTTTTTTATTTATTTATTTTTTGTCTTCCTGTGTCGTTTGGAAAATTGTCTAATATATATAGCGCCTGCTTCTATTTTATAATTTAATAGAGGTGATTATTGGAGAATGAGAATGAGAAACGATAGCTTATGTATTTTTAAGGAAATTATATATTATATATGGATAAAAAAAAAGTTAACTGGTTTTTTCTATAAGAATAAATACTTTATAGTCTTTGTTATATATTTTATTTTTATAAAAGAGGTGTATATATATTGAAATCTGTATCTTATTTTAACAAAAACATGATTTGAAAATAATAAAAAATAAATAAAAGAATGAAAAAAAGAAAAGATCCAAAAGATCCTTAAATCGATTCCATAACAAATAGATTACCTACATGGGAGTGTAAAAAAAAAAAGTCAATTTAATGAAACCGTGTCAGCTTATATTACATCAATGATTGATTAAATAGGAACGGACCCACAATTACCAACCAAGGGGCCTTACAAATTTAAACATCATGCCTTCAAGGTAAATACTAGAAATTGAACAGATGATGTCAATGGTGGGGGGGGGGGGGGGGGGGGGGGGCGGGGGGGTAAATAAATCCAACATATTAGGATAGATATTTATGCATTGGATACATCATGCTTGTCAAAAGTATATCCGAAAAAACATTAAGATTTGACCATTAATATCCTCTTATCTGTTCTTTACCATCTAATTAAAAGTAAAAATCATCCATAAATTTAACAAATCCAAATTACTGTTTTAATAGTGTTTCCACCAATCACATTAAAATACCTCAGCAACCAAACATGCTCACATAAATAATAGAAAAAGTTTCCTATACTTAGTTTCTGACGTCGACATAAATTTTTGTATACAAATTTCAAAGTGTATGAATTTTATATATTATATATATATATATATATATATATATAATGCTTGCTTTTAATATCACTTGTTAAAACTCTAACAACAGATTTTATTAATTTTAAAGGATGGAATGGAATAATCATTCTTGACTTATAAGGCTATTGCTGTATTTAGTTTGTGAAACAATAATTCTATAGAATTCTTATTGCTATTAAATAAGGAATTGGAATGAAGTAGCAATATGCACACTAATGGATATGGTAGCATAGAGCTCTTAGCTAACATTATATCATTAGTATATATAAGACTTTATAATCAGAATGGCAGGATAAATCGAAGCAAAGAATAATGCTTCTTTCAATAAAGTCTGCTTATTACATTAGACTCAAGTCTTCACAAATCTTTAAAATATAGATCCTAGAGTTAGCTCAGTAGATGTTGATCCTCACTTAGTACCCCATTTCTTTAATATATACATTGGCATAGATTCTGTCAGGATAGCTTAAATTGTGAATATCAACAAAAAATCTATAAGGGGATGAGCAAAAATCATGTGCCTAGTAATTTGGCAAAAGAAAGGCATGGTACGTTAGGTAAACATAATCAAGTGGCACTAAATCCCTTTAGAGTGCAATGCAACAAAACAAGTGACGTTTGCACAATGTTGACTGATTCATCATGAGACTAGAGAAATTAACTCATTATAATCTAGATTCCAAGGAGTTTTGCAATAATTCCTAAACACCATCTTACTAAACCCAAGCATGTGCAATATACCCACCTAAGAATCCTCCCAAAACTCATTTCGGATTATCTAATTGGTAGCATTTAACTTGTATAGTGACCTTCTCTTCTATCACTTAATTCCATAGGATTTAAAGGACAACAGCATAATTTCTTACCTAATGGGCGATATTTGGTAAGCATATGCAATAATGTAGGAATGATGCAATGCATAACTAGTTGTTACAATCAAATATAACATTAGTCCAATTATATAACATTAGTCCAATTTAAGGGTAATCAAATAGTATATACATTCCACGGCATATAGGTTGCAACAAATTACACTAATCAAGTAAGCTCAATTATCACAACAAAGTAATCATATGTGTTGCATGCACACAAACAACTAACTGCAACCATAAGTAGTATCGTATAAGGTAAATTCCTAGTTTATTTTTTTCTTATTAGTTTCTTTAATTTCTATTGTCAATGGATTCGTTCAATGCCCCAACTAACATTTTAATTTTACAAGTCTAAATCTAGTTCATTGGTTGGCATTTTCAATAGATTTTCTAAATCCTGAATCAATTAGGATTCGAGCTTGGTGATATTAGAAGGTTAAATATTTCGAATCCTCATATATTTATATTTTATTTCATTCTATAACTAAAAGTTCCATAACAAATGCTTAGTAATTACTAGATTTGAGGATATGAAAGTTTAGTGGTGCAAATGGAGATGGAGGAAGATTAGCAACTATTTCCTTAATTGGACCCTCAAATTAAACACAAAACACATGGGCATTATTAGAATACTATGTATTAGGGGTGGGTGCAATGTGATTCTTTTTTTTTTTTCCTAAATCGAATCTAATCGTTTGGTTCAGTTTATAATTTTTTTGAATCTAAACAAAAAAGGTTTAGCGTGGCTTGGTTCATAGTTCAAACTATTTTTAAATATGTTATTAATTTTTTTTTTTTACATATAAGCTAATAAATCATAGAAAATTATACTTAACGTAAAAAAGATTTGTTTTATTGTTATATTTTTTTGATATCATTCACCATTCTGAATGTTAATTTAATATATTTAAGAAAATTTTATCATCACTAAGGTAATCATAATTTTTATATCAATCAATAAAAAAATGCAAAATTTTAAAAAATAGTAAGTTATTTTATTAAAATCAAATAAGATAGAGAATTAAATAAGTAATATGATTTTTTTTAATTTTATTCTTACATTCTCTTGATTTTTATTATCATCTTTTTTTTTCTTATAGTTTGATTTGATTTGAAGCAGTTAAATTTAGTTCGATTAATAATTTTTTAATCTAAAAAGATAATTTAAATATAATTTATGCGATTCGGGTTTTATTTTTTTTTTAGCCCCGCAATGTATCGAAATGTAGCTCTCCTCTCTAGTTTCTACGTATCGAAATGAAGGGTCGTGAACAACGAACGGATTTTGCACTGTGTACGGAAGGTGGGACCGATGAACGGTGGGAGATCATCATGTCCCTCGTGCGGATGGTGGGGGCAGGAGCAGAAGAGTGAAGCCCATGTGGGTTGTGGCCCACACGAGTGCACGTACACGGGTGGGTTGCTTCTTTCTCCCCCCACTTTGTTTTTTTCCCTTCTTTTGCTTTTCTTTCTGGCGTGGGTCAAATTTTGCATATGCGGGGCCGACCCAGAAGATTCCAACCAAAAGTCACTTTAAAAGTAAAATATATAATTGACAATTCCTGTCAAATTAGGGATTCCCCATTCTTTCGGCTCACTCATTGCAAGAGTTCAATTTAACAATAATTAAGTTAAGTTGGAGATCAAACTACTCAATAGTATGTCAAGTTAAGTTCAAGCTTTAATTTGTAAGTTTAAACTTGGAATTGAAAATGTTAGTCGAATTTACACTAAATTTAATTATTAATATCATTTTAATTAATATATATATTATAAAATCTGATTTAAACCAGCCTATTCAAATTAAGCCTGAACTCTTCTAATGTCATGTCGAATCTTGTTCAAATGTAAAATTTTAAACTCAATCAAGCTTTGAGAATATAAGATAGTATTGTTGTCTTTCATTATTTAATGGGCCCTTAAAAATTCCGTGAAATTATGACGCAATTAGTGGAAAACAATATTGGAATGGAAAGGGGTTGTAATTTGGACATGCAGTGCGATTTGAATTTCATTAATGATACATTCACGGATTTATCAGTACGTTATAGCAGGCTAAGGAAACGTTGCATGATGCCTATTTCTTTTGCTTCAATTTGCAAATTCGTCGGTGGTATGATCCCTATGATTGAGGCCTAGCCCTTTACCCTCTGAACATTAACTCTGGCAATCATTAATTCGAATTTGTCTTTCATCGGTTCATAAGATGACAATGTGCACTTCACATTAGTCTTCAAATGTGTTTCACGCTAGGCATGTCCACTCTAACTAGGTGTAAACGTAATTCCTGCTTGGAGTTTTGTTTGCAGCGATCATGATCATTCTCGCATACATGACTAGTGTATGTAGAGTGTTTGGAAGTAAACGTTCATTATGAAAAGAAAATAGATTTTTTTTCTTTTCTTTTTCTTGTGCTTATAACAATTGGAATCTATTTATCCCATTTGAGATATTAGGGTCTGAATCACTAGGCCACGGATAACCTTGGCAATAGATTTATTCTTTAGTTTGATCAATTATTTGGTTGATATGAATAATTTGGTGATGATGCAGGATATTCCTAGTGCCACAGCTCGGGGAACCTCAACTACTTGCTTGAGCACGCCAGGCACTAGTAATAATTATTTCATGCCATTTGGTGGTGGACCACGACTGTGTGCTGGATCGGAACTAGCTAAGCTGGAGATGGCAATCTTTATCCACCATATGGTGCTCCATTTCGGTTGGGAATTAGCCGAAAGCGATGAAGCTGTTGCCTACCCTTTTGTCGATTTTCCTAAAGGTTTACCTATCCGAGTCCACAGGATCAGCTCGACATGACCGACAATGAAGAGATAATGGCGACGGAAATTATCGTAATTATTGATGGCATGGAAAGAGGCATGTCTTAGGGTTTTAGCCTCATGTCGTATGCGCGTAGAAACAGAACTAAGAATAGTCTCCTCGGTATCTGAAGATTGAGTTCTTGGAATTTTTCTACGGCTTAGTGCTAGGTTCCTTTGACGTTTATGTAGAGGTGCGGTCACACCAAGAAAAAGGCTAAGCATAGTGCACAGATCATAGCTGTATGTAGGACCACATTATTCTCTCCTTTCTCAATCTCTCTCTCCTATCTAATCTCTTCCTCTCCTTGTAAATTTCATTGTTCCTGTCCAGGGAAGTCTATCCATTATCAGTATTATTATTGTCATTGTTCTTTCATGTGATATATATATATATATATGGTTATTCAAGTTCTCCTTTTCTTATGTGAGAATCCTTCGAGATAAATTATTAAAAGAAATCATTTTCAAACCTTGCTTAGTTCGGACAGGAAAAAAAAAAAAAAAAAAACCTTGTGAATTTCTTTAATTATATAGAAAGAAAACAAAAAAAAAAAATGATCTTCATATATTTCTAGGGAATAACCTCATTTTAGTCATTACTTTGGGGCTATTCTCTAGTCCCATGAGCAGTTGGAATCCCCATTGCATAAATACCTAGTGCATTACTCTAGTAGTAATTTAAATAGTTAAATGGTAATTTAGACAATCCCATCAAAATAAATAAATAAAGGCTTAACTTTTTTAGCTTTATTTAATCCTTTCTGTAAATGCGAGAAAAACTTTGTATCTAATGATAACAACCGAGCAAGTTTTCCTTGGTTGCAAAGAAGAAAACTAGTCAAATTCATGTTGTAATAAAATAACAAAATCAACAATAAGAATTTAAATAAAACTCTTTCAATTATAATTATGATTCTTTCATAACCTATAAACAACATATCCAAATTAAGTTGAATTTCGACCTTTCATCCGAAACCAAATGCTAGGCCCTAACCTTAACTTAAGCTAAATCTATAACAAAAATGTAAATTTTGTGGTTTGAATTAGTTCCTAGAGTAATTTGATAACTAAACAAACTTTTTGGAAAAAAAAAATTGTTATGAGGACTTAGATCACTAATGTAAGAAATCATATATTAAAATTTTAACCTTTAAAATCAAATTGAACTCTAATCTTTAATAACCAAGAGTGTGGATGATCAACATAATGGGAATTCAAGCATGCATCTAAGAGCCATAAAAATCAAATTTTTACAAAATAACTCAAAAAGAATCTTATACAATTTCAAGCCCTTAAGAATTTGTAGAAAGGACCCCATTGAATAATGAAACAAGACCAAGACTCTAATTATGTAAAACATATAAAATGTAAAAAAAGAAAGAAAGAAAAGTTGCAGGGAGTAGAGGGTGTGGTGGACCTCTGTGGTTGACCATATTTACTAGGTAGTTACTTTTACATGTGGTTAACTACAGTGCACCTAATTGATCATTTCTTCTTCTTACCGATTATAGCTCATTTCTTTTGCTCATAATTTATTTTTTTTTAGCCTAGATTTCGATGCTAAACCATAGCTAACTTATCTAAAACATTAGAATCAACTAAAATAAGATTTAAACTAATTTATTATATATTTACAAATTTGTAAAATATTTTGTAACTTATGAATTATAGGAATCCATGGAAGAGATATGCAAAAAAAGTTAATTATTGGAAAAACATGTGCAAGTGGCAATTCTACCATATTTTTCTAATTGTTAGTGTCAGGCTTAAATGAAACAACTAATTGCTATCCAATTTAGAATTACTTAATGTGCTATTTGTGCTTGTGTTGAGATCAATAACCAGTTTAGATTGGTGGCTCGTGACTAGACATTTGCCCTCTATCGACACATGGTTGGGATGAACCGGTTAGCAATTGGGCATCAAGGCTATTAGCCATTTTAGGATAGGTGGGATGTCACCATGTTGGAAGTTTTATAGACAAGGGTTGACACACTCAAAGGAAAGCTACCAATTGGTCACAATAGTAGCATGGAAGAGGGTAGTGGACTATTATGAAAGTATGGTTACTATACTACTTGTATTTGTTGTCCTCCACTTTAGATAACATTCCACTTTGCATGCTTGCTATGGATGAATGGATGCCGGAAAGAAAATCACGGTACCAGGTAGCGAATCTAAGAACACGATGATCATTTAGCAAGTGGTAACAACTTTAATCTCTAGTCTCTGCTACTAGATGCCATCAAAGGACAATGATGCAGTAGACAGTGGCAAGGCAATGGGAATGGAAAAAAACATAAGAAGCCGTTTTCTCGTTCGAGGCTTAGCAGCAGCATGCCCCGTTTTGATTCTAAATTTCCGTTACAACGCATTCCAAATTCCAACTGTTCCCTTCCCTACCTTCCATATCCTTCCTGTCCATATTCACAACAAGTGGCTCTGAGTTGTTTTTTTTTTTTTTTTTTTCCAATTTTACTGCTTTGAATCGACATAAAATGTCTCAACATGTTATACATGGTTAAATAGGTCTATCTTATAGGTATCCCATATTCGTCGCAACTTTAAAAGCTGTAGGGTCACCTTGTCCTTGGGCTTGATCGTTAGGCTGACATTTTAATTTGTTTCTTTATTATTATTATTATTTTTCCTTTTACTCCCAATGTCATATGAGTATTTTAACAAAGAAAACGTTAACAAGTGTTGTTGAGCATTTTAACGTCCGCACTTTCATAAGTATGTACTTCATATTAAAAGTATGATAGGTTTTTCTTTTTTGTATTCCAAAGCACCCGAAGGTACCACAATGGAGATAATATAATATTGGATTAATTCATGGCCAAATAAAGAAGAATATTGTATTAATTATACCCATGGGTTATGTACTTAAATATTGTTATTTTAAAAATATATATATATATTGTAAATATTATATCCATAATAATTATTTCTAAAATAAATTTCGAAAACACAGACGTCATTTATGACTTTAGGGTAAAAAAAAAGTTTAAAGTAAAGATATGGACGAGATCTGCACCTTTAATACAAATTTTACTATAAAAAAAATTCTTGTAATATATCTACAAACCTATAAAAATTATGAAAAAAAAAACTATAAACCTATAAAAAGACTACAAACCTATAAAACTATTATAAAAGTAATACTGTAATCCTATAAAAGTGATACAATAAATTTATACAGTATCATAATATGTGATTTGTAATACACAGAAAAAAAAAATTTCACCAATAATTTGTAATATAAATATGAATCCTCAATTCATATGTTCATATTTCCATCTTTTAATTTCTTCTACAAATTTCGCTCTATCTCATTGTTTGCACATTTTTGTTTTCATAATTTTTGTTTCATGCAAGTTTTAATTTATTGAAGTATGTGTATGAAAATATCTTCATCAAAGCAAGATTTTGATATGTTTTCTTAAGAATTTTTTTTTTTTACTATTATATTACCTCGGATAAACGCAACAAAAAAAAATACATATAATTATATGTATTCCAAAATTTTTATTGAAATAGTAGTTGTTATTAATATATAATTAACTAATATTAGCAAATGAATTATGTTTATATGTTATTATAATATATTTTTTGTAAACGTAGTAGTTAAATTAAGTTGTTGTTAATTAATTGTTAATTAATAGTAATTAGTTGTTCATATGTGAGTAATTAATTGTTAGAAAAATAATTAGTGAAAAATTTTGTGTTGATTATAAATGTAAAATATATAAATGGTTTTGTACAATTATTTATAAAATTAAGTAGTTATTAATGATTCGTTAATTATAGGTAATTAGTTGTTAATATGTCATTAATTAATTATTATAAAATTTAGTGGTGAAAATTTTGTGTTGGTTGCAAATGTAATATATTTGTATGATTTTGTACAATTAGTTATAAAATTAAGTAGTTATTAATATTTTGTTAATTAAAGGTAATTAATCGTTAATATATCATTAATTAATTATTATAAAATTAATTAATAAAAAATTTTGTGTTGGCTGTAAATGTAAAATAGTTGTATATTTTTGTAGAATTAGTTATAAAATTAAGTAGTTATTAATTATTCATTAATTAAAGGTAATTAATCGTTAATATGTCATTAATTAACTGCTATAAAATTAATTAGTGAAAAATTTTATATTGGTAGCAAATGTATAATAGTTGTATATTTTTGTAGAATTAGTTATAAAATTAAATAGTTATTAATGATTCATTAATTAAAGGTGATTAGTCATTAATATGTCATTATGTTATGAAATTAATTAGTGAAAAATTTTGTATTGGTAGAAATGTATAATAGTTGTATATTTTTGTAGAATTAGTTATAAAATTAAATAGTCATTAATGATCTATTAATTAGAGGTGATTAATCGTTAATATGTCATTAATTACTTGTTATGAAATTAATTAGTAAAAAATTTTGTATTGGCAAGCAATGTAAAATATTTGTATCTTTTTTGTAGAATTAGTTATAAAATTTAGTTATTAATGATCTATTAATTAAAAATAATTAGTTGTTAATATGTTATTAATTAATCGTCATAAAATTAATCAGTGAAAAGTTTTGTATTGGTAGGAAATATAAAATATTTGTATGTTTTTGTAGAATTAATTATAAAATTAAGTAGTTATTAATGATCCATTAATTAAAGATAATTAGTCATCAATATATCATTAATTGATCATCATAAAATTAATTAGTGAAAAAAATTGTATTGGTAGAAAATGTAAAATATTTATATGTTTTTGTAGAATTAAATATAAAATTAAGTAGTTATTAATATCCATTAATTAAAGATAATTAGTCATTAATATGTCATTAATTATCATAAAATTAATTAGTGAAAAATTTTGTATTGGTAGGAAATATAAAATATTTGTATGTTTTTGTAAGATTAGTTATAAAATTAAGTAGTTATTAATATTTCATTAATTAAAGATAATTATTCGTTAATATATCATTAATTAATTATCATAAAATTATTTACTAAAAAAAGTTGGTATTGATTGTACACATAATATTTTTGTCCGTTACTGTAAAAGTAGGTGTAAACTTTAGTTGCTGTTGATTAACTATTGATTAAATACTAAATAGTTGCCTATAAATCATAAATTAATATATTGATATTAATAGTAACATATACTAAATTTTTTAGTATATATTCTATTTTGCATAATAGATGAAGCATGGAACTTCTGGTCCTTCAGTCTTGACGCAATAGGAGAAACACCGATTATAGGCTGTTTGGGACAAAGAGGTAAAAAACCTTTCACTTATTAATTAGTTTATGTTACATTAGAAATAGTAAAACATTTCACGTGTTATCGGCATAGGATTAAACAATCCTCACTGTTCGACGGTGCGAGTTATCACTCCATCTCAACAAGCACACCATCCCCCTCGATCCTCGAATGGAGTCATACTTGCATTTGGCTAGATTTGAAAGTTTGAGCCACTTGCTGTACATACCCCTAGATTAGCACATGATTACAACATTAATAGAGTGATGGTGGCTAAAGATGCACACATTCCACATGCCAACAAGGGAGTTTACTATTACCCTGCGAGATGTAGAGATCCAGCTAAGAATCCTCGTAGATGGTTAGGTAATTACAAGGAGTAGTTGCCTAGATTGGGGTACGATTTGTGAAAAATTGCTGGGGCCGAGGCCAATGCCTAGTGGTAGGGGGGCGCATTAGTATGATGTGGCTCCGTGATATGTTCTAAATGCTCCTACCTAACGTCAAAGCTGAGCAAATCCATCGAAACATGTGTGCCTACATAATGCAGCTGCTAAGGGGATTTATTTTTGCCGATAAATCTAGCTCCCTCATCCACGTGATGTGGTTACCCCTCTTGGAGCATTTCAATGTTGCCGAGACATACAGCTAGGGGTCTACATGTCTAGTGTGGTTATATCGCCAACTGTGTGTCCTATCATCACCGTCAGCACACGAGATTGAAGGAGCTACCATTCTCTTACAAGTATGGGCATGGGATAGATTTTCCTACATAGCACCCCTTAGTTGACATGGACTTTATATAGAAGGTAAATGTCCATTGGCGGCACATTAGAACACGAAGAGGGACACACAGTATCACCCCACCCACGTTGTTGGCTTATATTAGGATGCATTAGACAAGTAGAACATGTCACAAGTATTTCAATAACCTTTTTTGTTTCTTGCATTTCATAATATTAATCATTTACAGTTAATATAATTTTCCATTTTTCAGGTGAAATGGGAGTCGTACGATGGGAATGTCATTAATCTTTTGCTTAATTTCTACAAAGGTGGCATGCGCATTTGGATAGCTTAGGTGTCATTAATTTGTTTCCATATTGTTGAGTGGCATTTCCCAAACCAAGTGGCCAGGCAGTTTAATAGGTTCCATTATATCCCACAACCGGTGAATAGGCAGTTGAAGCTCCATCAAATTGACTTGCAGGGAAGGATTGATGTTAATTAGCCGATCTAGCATACAATGTATATACATATGTGGGAAGAGCGGCTCCATTGAGTAGTTCACATAGAGGGCCCTAGTGGTGTGCATGACAATTACATGCAGTGGTATGGCTCAATCAGCTTGCAATGGATTGGACGCATGGGGATTGTGCTTAGATTTTTGTTAAGTACAATTGACATCAACACTCCATAAGTAAATAATTGCATGATTGTTTGTTATTTAATTTATATTTTATTCATACTTGCAAGGTGCAATCTTATGACAAATCTGCTTATCGCTAGACGTGGACACAGCTGTGAGAATAGCTACTCAAGGTCTTCACTTTATGCATCGGCATAGGGGGTGCAACACTGTATCCACAACCATAACAGCAGCATACCTAGGAGGTGGAGGTGAAGGCACAACTGATTCCTATGCAGCGACGGATGGCGAGACGACGATGACCTCGAAACCGGGGTGAGACATAAGAAAATCCTATATAGGACCAGTAGATGCCCAGTGTATCTAATGCTCTAATTTTTAGCCAATACGAGACACAACATTGACATTTTATAAGTGGTCATGTTCTAACATCGCTGGCTTTACAAAAGAAACGCCTTGGAAAACAACCTATGTACTTGAGTGAATCATCAACTTAACTTACAAAGTGGAGTCTCATGCCTCAATAAGCGTTCGATGATACTCTCCAGCAGCATCCAACACAAGAGTCTAAAGCTCTTCCAACTCCATGTCCAAGGCCAACCAATGCCTTCACTCAGCTAGCAAGACAAGTCACTAGGGGAAAGAGATGGGATGGGGTTGGGATAGGGATAGGAACCGATAATTTGTTATTAATTTCATATGTATATGTTCCATTGAAACTATTAAGTTGATGTATCTTTTTACATTTTGTAATGAATTACTACGCATTCCATCTAACAGATAACGTTACCCCTTCCCCGTCACATATGCAATGTATACATATACAAATTTACAACTTCAAATATATGAAAACAAATTAAAAAATGTATAAAGAAATTAACATTTAATATAACTTATCAATAAATTACAAAATTGCAAATATATATATAGAATATCAAGCATCTCCCTTGTGCCACGTCAAAACAAACTAAATGAAGTGGTCGATAATTCACCTAAGCTACAAAAGGGAAAAAGCTAATGTAACATCACAAATACAATGTCACATGTGATGAAATATGTATTGGTATCCATCATTTACCATTATCGTGTCGACATGGCACGTTCTTCTATTATGCGCCCACCCCCCTAAGTCCACATGTGATTTGATTTGGATACTCCTTAATATCCATCTCCATATGGTATCTTTTCCGCCTCGGTTTTCTCTTCTTCTATGCAAGGTCTTCCCTTAGGTTGAGTGAGTGACCGGAAGTATATTGTATCCCAATCCAACTCATCGCCTATAGGCATGAAATGCATCTTATATGTGTGCTCCTAATATGTCCATCTGTATCAATCAAGTATAAAGTGTGTCATATCAAGCCTAAGTAAGACAACCACTGCATATGCTTGGGAGCATGGAATTCTATATATTTGCTACTTTTGGCAACTGCATATGCTGTGGGCAAAGTCAACAAAGTGTATTCAGCTCCCTCCCCTCAACCCGCTGGTGACACATTAACTACCGATGAGGACTTCGAAAAATCTATCATGCCTATTATAGTCGATGACCCTGTGGTTGCTAGCTTATGAACTCCATCGGTCAATTTTTTGGGTTGCATATTTGGTGAAAATTCTACCATTTTCCATATTCTTCAATGCCTTTATATGCTTCTGGATGAAATACCCAACATAGTTGTAGAGCATCTTTTTTCACCAAAGCAATCATAAGTAAACATTGAGCCCCCTTCAATATGGAATTGTAGATTTCAACAACGTTGGAAGTCATAGACCCAAACCGATAGCAACCGTCATAAGCTAGCGTCCACATATCTAAGGCACATCCTCAAACCAATCCAACGCATCCGACTTAATAATCCCCACCTGCTCCATCATATAATTCAACTTGCGAGATTGTGTTTGTAACTCAGCGTATGTGACCAACCTCTTGCATTGCATTTTTTATGTGCCGAATTGAAGTTGCTTGTAAAGTGTCGTAGGCAAAACCGCTACATCGCAAATAGAGGTTGTCATCCATTCGCTTCTTCTTAGACTATTGATATTATGTGTCTATCTGCTAAAAATTTCAATAATTTCCATATTAGTTTACAACATTGTAATAATATTTTCACATTCTATATATTACAATTTTCATCACAATATTTTTTATATTTCCAATAACAATATTCTTCAAATTTGCACGAAAAAAATAATTCCATATCATTTTTAATTTTAATTTTTTTCCCATTATTTCCAAACAAAATTTTCCTAAAAAGTTTATCAGATTTTATTTTTCTATAACATTTTCACTGCTAAAAAATTCAATATTTTATATATCATTTTACAACACTGTAAAAATTATTTAACACTTCAAATATTACAAATTTTCATCACAATATTTTTTTATATTTCTAATAACAACATTATTAAAATTTGCACCAAAAAAATTTTCTGTATCATTTCTAATTTTAATTTTTTTCCCTTTATTTCCAAACAAATTTTTTCTAAATATTTGTCCAAAATTATTTTATAATAATATTTTTTCTACTAAATATTTCAATAATTTCTGTATTATTTTACAATATTATAAAAATTATTTCACATTCGTCATAACAACAAATCCCCATTCTAATGCAAAAATTAACATCACATGTTATGTATTATATCATCTATATAAATTATATCTAACAAACTACAAACTAACAATAAGCAGTAATATTTTCTATAAAATATAACATTACAAGAATATTTTCCTTAAATAATAACATCAAACACAAATAAAAAAAAACTGCAACTTTCCCAAAAAAAAAATACTACTATCGATTATTTGTTGAGAAAATGCTTAGATCTGAGTAAATTACTTTAAATCCCTCATTTGCTTTGCAAAATCACTTCTTCTTCTTTTTTCTGTGTGCGAATGAGAGAAAAAAAATAGATTTGATATGTCAACTGTTTTATTTTGTTTCTAAGGAAAATTACTTTACTATATTTCCATATTTATATTTTTTTTTATTTGTGTACAGTTATCATGTGTTTTTTACTTTTAGATTGACAGTGGATGTTAAAAGAAATAAAAAATTAGACAGTGGGATTAAAGCGAGGTCTATGCCTTCGGTTTAATTTTTTTTTTTTTTTACTCTAAAGTCACAAACAACGTCCACGTTTTCGAAATCTACTTTATGAATAATTATTGTGAATATAATATTTAAATATTTTTTTAATAACAATATTTAAGTATATAACCTTGTACTTTTGTCCTAATGAATTTTCAAAGTTTAATTTTTCTGACATAAATAGCAAATGCGCCGTTGTAAACCATTAATCAACCACCGGTATACCTCAAATGTCCAAGTACTTTTTTACTTGTCGACAATTTTTAAAAACATGCATAAAATCTATAAATTGTTGTTAAAGCCATAAAACCTTTCATTTGTGATCCTTCAAGCAAAATGTGTCATGCCCGAGAACTGGATTGCGTACAGCAAAAACGTACGTCTTGTATCTATTTCTTTGACTGCATTAGGAGAAAATAAGAATTAAATATAATGATATATAAACCCCGCTTTGGCCTTCGAGACAGAAGAAAAGATAGATGCATTAAGTAAACCGTATGAAACCAGGATGTGAAAAAAGACCTCGCGAGCCAACAGATCGTTGAAAACCCTATGTTCGAAACTACTGATACTCTTCTCTGAAGTGGGGACCAAATGAACTTCGAGATAAGCTCGCTTGGAGAATATATAAAGAAGTAACGAACTGTATTATATTTAGACTCTGATTTCATCTTCAAAATTGTTGCACTTTGACCGACCGATGTATATCCGATCCAAGAAATTTTAATGTGAGATTGGCGTAGTGTTCATATGGAGATTAAGAAAATTCATTCCAAAAATGCTGTCTACATATTTTCCTCAATGATTTGTCACTTCAATGTTAGGTCTTGTTTCGCTTTCTTCACTTGGTGGTTTGCATTATTCATATATGTTTCCTGTACGCTCCTGTTCGAGGAGATGGTGTCCTCGTGATCTCTGAATGTGGGTCATTCTGACAACTTGGAGAGCAACTGAAATTACAGAAACCTTGCTTCAACTTTTTGGGTAATAAGAAATCTAGGCGCACGGGAAATCAATGCGATCTCAAAATTAGGGCATATCGGCCTTCTAAAGCTATTTGAGATTGGCAATTGGACTTATTCGTTGCTTACTAATGTGATGCGGGGTGCACAAAGAGGGAGTGCACACATGTTGGACTTCATCCAAATGCCATAAGCCAACATTCGAATGAAGTTTGACTCAAGCAGAGAAAGAATAGCTTCTGTAAAGCTTCATTTAGACATCTCTCATGGATCATTAAAAAGTTTTCTTATTCTTCCCAACGAAGTCATAATATATCCAAAAGAAGTTCCATTTTAAGCTGATGCCCAATTCAGCATTCCTTATTATATTTTGAATGGTTTTACTGTTTTATTCTTATAAGGTCAAGTTTAGAGTTACTAGATCTTGGCCCACGGTGTGATAACCTACGCTCAATAGGCCATTGTACTGAAGAATGATGGAAACAAAACTTAAGATCCAAGAGTTAATTGATACTGGGCTCCTTTAATTGGATTTCACAGATCCTAATAGACTGGGAGTCAAAGTCAAACAAGAAATCAATGTGATAAGGGTAGCTAAACGAAAGAGGGAGAGATCCAACACAAGCTCAAGCCAAAGAAAAGTGGAGCATTTTAGTAGGAATCAGAGATTAAGGGGCAATTATTAACAAGGAAGGCTGCTGGAAGACTTTGCATGTTCACCTTGTATGATAACTTCATGTAATGACATAGAAAAATTGTTCAAATAAATACTATTGATTTATTTCATCTCTTACTCCGGTGTTGATGATCTCAAATAGTAGGGGCGTGTTTTTAAGATCTCAATCAGTGAGGGTGCTTTGAGGGGCAAATGAAAGTGAACAAAGTATTTGTGAGACTTCGCATTTTGTACTTTAGGAAAGAGGCAAACCATATCTCAAACACTATCCTTTAAACAATTGAGGTTGAACATCATCTTTGTGAGATTTTTGAACTCATTCCTAAAGAAGGCCCACCTTGAATTTGATATGCTAATTGAGATGATACCAAGCATTCATTTCTCTATCCTAAACATAAATATTTCTCACCAATCCAGTTGAGCTTATTAAGAAGTGTTTTCAAAACCCTATCAAGAACTACCTCATATTGGGATAAGTAAGAGGATAGGGACATCAATTAGGAGAAAAGGATTAACTAAATTGTGCTTACCCTAGTTGCATTAATTCAAATGTAATTTTTGCTATGGATAATTTACTTCCTTTGACATCAAAAAGAGCCCACATTCTAAAAAACCATACATGACCCATACACTTTGAGTTACAAGTCA
Organism: Laguncularia racemosa; assembly: GCA_037954665.1. Lineage (NCBI taxonomy): Eukaryota > Viridiplantae > Streptophyta > Magnoliopsida > Myrtales > Combretaceae > Laguncularia > Laguncularia racemosa. The sequence continues at coordinate 1,236,428 of JBBMOL010000166.1, forward strand.
TTTAATGAAGAGATAATCACCCTGAGGCCCAAAAGAAAAGAAAAAGAGAGAGAATGAAAAAAAAAAAGAAAGAATGAAGGAAGTAAATTAAAAGAAAAGAAGAAGAAGAAGAAGAAGAAGAGGCCCACGAAGGTGGTTAAGCTCATATACAATCGAAAGAAGAGCCTAAAAAAAAACTTAAAAACAATAAAGGCAAATATAAGAGCCTAAACATGTTTAAGAACCTCAAGAATTATGGTTTTAAGATAAGTCCCACCCATAATACCAATCCCTCTTTAAAGACTTTTCTATATCATAGAAAATAATTTATACTTAGCAAAAATTACTTTTGAGGCTGAGGTAAGTACATTTCTAGTTTTCTCAAGGGTTTTTTATTTATAAACCAAGTTGAAATGATGATTCTTTTAAAATAGAAATTTACGTTAATACATTGTTGGAATTGATAATCAAAAGCTTATATTGCATTACAAGTACGGAAAAAACCTAACAAATTGATCAAAGTATATCACTTATAAGAGGGACCATAATTTTTGAAATGGAAATCAAGAGTAACATCTAAACAGAAAAAGAGTGAAGAAGTCCTCTTAGACTAAACTAATCAAGAATGAGATATCTATTCCAAGTGCAAGGAAGAAATCTGAAGTCATTTCTTAGGGGCATTGTCTACTTTAAATTTAAATATTAATGCCCCCAAGAAGAAGATCTGAGTTTTGACCGTAAGAAGCCCCTCAAAAGATGTTTGAATGGGCCAAGACACCACTTTTCCAAGATAGAACCACATCCTCAAGGCAAAAATGAAGCAAAAGAATAAGTGATTATTAAGTAATGGTTAGGGCTGGTAATGCGGGCCAAATGGGCCGGCCCGCCCCGACCCCCACCAACCCGCGAGTCGTTGCTAGCTGGCCCGCAAGTCTGGCGGGTCAGGAAAGTCTACCCGCCCCGCCCCGCGGGCCATGCGGGCTAGCCTACGACGACCCGCAATAATTTTTTTTTTGTGTATTATGTAAAATAGGCGGCCGGCGGTGGTGGTGCGACGGACGGCGATGCCATCACTTCAGTCGACGTCGTCCTCAATTCCTCATCTCGTTATCGTCACTTTAGTCGACGTCGGCGTCGTCAGTCGTGGTCGCGGTCACTGTCGCGGGTCCTCAGTCCTCAGTCACGGTCCTCGCGGGTCGCGGTCACGATCACGGGTCTTCAGTCCTCAGTCGTGGTCCTCACGGGTCGCGGTCGTGCTACACAGCAGTCCTCAGTCCTCAATCGCGGTCGCGATCGCGGCCCTCGCGGGTCACTATCACTCGGTGGTCGCCGGTCGGTGCGACCAGCTTAGTCCTCAGTGACTTATTCATCGTCCTCAGCGACCGCCGACCAGCAATCAGCAATTTTTTTTTTCTAGTCTGCGAGCTGCGACTGTGCGGTGCAGAGTGCAACGGTGCGGCGGCGGTGCAGGGCATGGCAGCTCGTCATGTCGTCCTCGTCAAGTCGTCATGTCCAGCAGGCAGCAATCCACGGTCGTGTCTTGTCGTCTACAGTGCAGAACTGCAGCTGCAAATCAAGTTTTTAGGCGGGTTGGCCCGCGCACCAGCGAGGATTGCCCGCCTCACTCCACCGGTCAAATTTTTTTTGCCCACCCCGCATATTTTTGCGGGCGGGGCGAGTTAGCCCACGGACCCGCCCCGCAATTCCCACCCCTAGTAATGCTGTAAGCCTACCCCCTTTATTTATGGTTTTTGGTTGCCCTAGCAAACTCCCTACATGTTAGCAATTCTTTATTAAAAGAGAGAGAGAGAGAGAGAGATAAAGTTTGTAGAATAAGTTTTCAAAGTTTTATAAGTTTCAAAATATTGATTTTTGCAACAAATGCATCCATCTTACTCTTCAAAATTTTGAATAACTTTTCCAAGTCTAGATTCACCTATACCCTAGCACTTTCATAAGTTTGAAGGTATCATTTGCTAATTTCTCCAACTATCATAGCTATTAAACTTCAAATTCCATCTTTAAAAAATCTATCCATTCAAGAAGGTGATTTCAAACAAAATTTTCATAATTTGCAAAAAAAAAAGAAAAAAAAAACTATCAATCTAAGATGGTGATGAAATTTGGTAACTTAAAAATCCTTCCATCCACCCAAGTTGGTAATTTAAGATTAAAAAAAAAAATCCATCCATCTAGGATGTTTCTAAAAAATCCATCAATCCAGGATGGTGATAAAATTTAGAAATTTGAGGAGAAAAAAATCCATCTATTCAAGCTAGTGACTTTAGATAATGTTGGTACCTAAAAAAAAAAACTATTAATCCAAGATGTTGGTTTAAGATGAAATTTGAAAAAAAAAAAAAGATATCCATAAAAAATAGTGACTTAAAATAAAAATTTGGCAAAAATGAAAAAGAAAAAAATCTATCATCTAAGATGGTGACTTAAAACAAAATTTGGTGATCTATCCATATTAAATGGTGATTTAAGATAAAATTTTGAAGATTGTGACATAAAAAGAAAAGAAAAGCAAAGAAAAGAAAAAGAAAAAGAAAAAGAAAGTTTGTCAATCCAAGACAACCCAATACCCTTATCTTTAAAAGTATAAAGACTAAATTAGTGCTTGGTTTTGCACCCCCTTCACAATTCTATGTCCTTTATTGGTTTAGCCTCAATACTAGTGATGTAAACCCTAGGTCGAGATTGTCCTAGAACCGGATCGGATGGAAAAGTAACCTTAGAATTGTCCTTGGAACCAAGCAATAACTTAACCCTAACTCAAATAACGAATTAAAACCAAAGTTATAAAGAATTACCATCGCTACAATATACCTTGATTGGATCAAAATGAGTTCTCGATGAAGAACAACAAGGAGGTTTTCCTTAAGAGAAAAATGCATCAAAAGTCCCTGAGTTTCGTGCCCTAGAAGACTATTTATAGTCTATAATCAAATGGGCAAAATACAAAAGAAATTACAATACAGATCCAACATAGGTCGACACCCTAAGTCGGCCTCAAAGCTAACGGCCTACATTTAGGCCAGCCAACTAAGCCGACGGCCTTCATCTTAAGCCAGCTAGAAAAGCCAACGACCTAAGTTCCTTCATGGCGGTCTTCTTCCACTTCCAAGCAATCTTCAATATCTTGTATGTAATGACATCCTTGAAGCTCAAAATTGTCTATTTGCTAACATTACTCCAAGCTTGGTCTTCATTTTCATTATTGGAGAAGCGTGACAACTGGAAAATGAACTCCTCATCTTTTGGGTTAATCTTTCGTAATGCTAGGTCCAAGTGATCTCAAATAAGTACATTCAAGGCTTGCTCCAGGTGTTTTGCTCTTACCCTTGTCCTTGGTCCTCCAATTCCTTCCAACGGGTTATAGGAAAGAGTTGGTGCAAGCTGATTCCCATTATTCCCTCCTTCTTCGAAAGGATTTGTCCTCAAATCACCTATATCATACAAAGTTAAATCAGAAACATTAAAATTAGCACTAACTTGATACTTACCTAGCAATTCCAATTGGTAAGTGTTGTCATTAATGTACTCAAAAACTCGAAATGGACCCTCATCTCTTGGAAGCCACTTTGATCGCCTTTGTGCTAGGAATCGCCTTTGGTGCATGTTCTCAAAAGAATACTTATTGGTAAATCTGTCATGCTTAACCCTCCTATCAAACTACCATGGTCGTCCAAGCAACAAGTGAGTAGCCTGTATCGAAACTACGTCACATAAAATGTCATCTTCATATCTTCCAATGCTAAAAGTAACTAGCACCTGCTTATCCACCTTCATTTCACAATTATCATTCAACCACTGCAATTTGTAAGGTCAAGGATGCTCACTAATGGAAAGTCCTAATTTCTCAACCATAATTGCACTTGCCACATTAGTACAACTCCTACCATCTATAATTACACTACACACCTTGTTTTGAACTAGGCATCTAATATGAAAAAGATTGTCCCTTTGCACCTTTTCCTCGTCTCTAACCGTACATTCCAAACTCTCTCCTAGCTAACAACAACTCCTCCTAAACAAAAAACTCCTCCCCATCATCATTTTCATAAGACTTTCTATGAGACATATTGTTGCACAAGACAATGTTAGGAGTAATTAAATGAAATCTCTCAAATTCACTCACTCACACGTTTCACTCAAATCGCTCTACTGTTTTCACTAATCTTTACCCACTCAAAAATGTCTCTTCTTGGTTTTTTTGGAACTAACAATTCAATCGGATTTGTTCTTATATAAATCCACCCAACTTTCCTAACAGTAGTTTCGTATCACGATTTGACAAGATTGACAAAACACTAAGAATTCATTTGAGGATCACCAAAAACCCTAAATCACAAACAGTAACATAACCTCCACTCAATTTCCAATTCTAACTTAACACAACCTAATTGATAGCAATTTCCTTTTTCTTTTTCTTCTTCTTTTTTTATATGAATTTTCTTTTTCTTTTCTTTTCTTTTTTATTCTTGAGAAAGGAAATGTGTATGATTCCTTTAAAACACAATCAATTTGAAATATACTTGTAGATCAATCTAAAGAACAAACTTTTTTTTATATCCAAACCTAGATCTAAGAATAGGTAATTGAAATAACAAAAAGGATAGGTGATTCTAACAAACCTGTTTGCTCTGCTACCTTTAATATTACTGATTTGAGTCTTCTTAATGTAGATTATGATTTGAGGACAAATTCTTTTCAAGTGGAGAGGAATAATGAAGATCGCATTAGGAGAATTGGTCTAAAGATGATAAAAAAACAAGATAAGGAGATGGGAGCAAAAGAATACAGGCCTATTCAAAGAGCAAAACGCAAAGACAAAAGTTGAGGATGGAATCAAAGGCCGACAACTTCAAGATTGTTAAAGACCGCCGGCCTAAAGTGGTTGGCTTTGAAGAAGGCCACCAGCCTAAAGTGGTCGACGTAGAAATGGAGTGAAGGCTTGTTCCACATGGAATTTAAGCCGTCGACTTAGGTGCCGGCTTAGGAGTAATTTTAGGCCGACTTTAGTCAAATTTAGGTTGCTGGCATATAATGTTTTCTTTAGTCACAAGTAGGGTTTTTTATATGTTTTTTGTGTACTTTTGTTGTGAGACTATAAATAGTTGTTACACATAAATTTGTAAGGATCTTTTGGCAAATTTTATTCATAATTTGAGAGAGATTTCCCTTTGGTTCTTTGAAGAACTAATTGAACTTATTGGATTTTGAATCCGTGGCGTTCATCCCTTAACTTATCAATCAATCATTCTATAATCGATTGTGGCATTATCGCATATACCAAGGTTCTTGTCTCGTTTATAGACAAAGGGTCATAGTGTCCATCGTTCTTGAGAGAGCCATGGGTTATGAGGTTAGCAAATCGAGTGTCGGGTTTCGTCACGAGTTGACAGGGTTCACTAGTCTCATTATAGGTAGCTCATGAAAGCATAATCCTCACCTCAGATAGCTAGCTAATTGAAGTACCATCCTTTTTTTTTTTGGACAAAAATGACATCTCTTTTGTCTTTGCGGTAAAGTTTTTTTCAAACTTTGCCATAAATAGAGGTAGTTACCCTATAAATCTTTTATCTTTTTTTTTTAATTTAGAAAAGCCCTAATTTTAAGAAAAATGCCCCAAAACATAAAAAAAAAATTAAATGTAAAAGAGACAAAAAATGAAAAATTACAAAAAAAAAATTGAAAAAAAAAAAGACAATTAGAAAGAAAAAAAATGAAAAAAATTTAAATCACAAAAATGTTTGCATGATGGTCACTTAGCTCAATTTGGGGTGAAAACTTTTTTTAGGTCAAAAAAGAATTTCTTGGGTCAAAATATGTACATTGGATTTGATAAAAAGAGTTTTCTTAGCAAAACAAGTCATTTTATTGAAAACTAATTTTCCAACCTAGGTTTAGCTTACTTATGGTGGCTTTAAATCGTGGTTGAAACTAATATAAATTGTTCATTTTACGAGAAAATGAAGTTTTATGTTTAATTAAGCATTGAATAAAATTAAGCTTGTAATTCTGTTAAACAAGCTACTATAGACAAACTTTCCCCTCAAGTCAACCCTAAAATTAAGCTTGTAATTCTACGCCTCCAAGCTACTGTAGATAAACTTTACCCTTAAGTCAACCCCACCCCAAGCTCTAACTCTTATCTTCATCTTAAACATCCTTAGCCTCATTTTGGTTCTTAAAGGCAGACACTCGTTGATTAGCCTCATTATCTGATTCCTCGAGAATCCCTATCCCAATTCCCCAAAAAGCCTTCATCAAACTTAGGGCATTAAATGGCTTCTTATTCTCTTCAAGGGCCTGAAGGAGGATCTTGGAGCAATGTTTTTGTTAGGCATTAATTTGATGGGTTTTTTTTGGTATCGAGTTCACCCAATGAACCCAGAAGTCTAGCACCTCAGAGTTTTCAATCACAACATACTTCTTCATCCAATCGTGCACTAAGGAAACTAGCCCATCCATTAATTTCATTCTAGAGAGACTAGACAATGAGAACTAACCTAGAGATAACCTGAATTGCTTTACTTTATAGAAGAACTAAAATAGTTGGGGAGGCAACTTCACCTTATACAACTTATATAAGCTCTTGAATGCTACCAACAATGTATACGTGTTCAAAACAATGGGTTGATGTGGAAGTAATTAAATAACTCTTTTTGGAATGTACTGAAGGGCAGTTACAACCTAAATTCCAAGAACCTCTGATACACACAAAACCGATTTTCCACCATCAAGTAATGTGTTCATGCTCATAAGCAAGTCGAATAACCCAACCTTCCAAAAGAGGCATGTAATATAAAGCCACTGCATCTGCATCAACTTCAGAGGCCACACTTTTAACCTTATTAGGCCTTAACCTAGACGTTGAAGGCTCATCATAAATGGGTCTGATTAGCTTCCAATCTTCTCCATCATTTGTGTGAATGTCTAAGGCCAGTTCTTCACAAATCTCCTCGTTGCCCTCTTCCTCAAAAACTCTTAAGTTCGCATTGCCTACTTCCTCTACCTATAGTAATGATATCAAAGGTTAACTTAAAGACCTTACTTCATCCATTGCTGTAACTGGAGGAGAAACCATCACTTAAATAAGATTCAAAAGAATGTGCGAGGAGGAAGAGTTTAACATACCTACAAAATGATCTGAAACAAAAGGATAGAAAAGAAGAGGGTTGATCAAGACAAGCAAATGTGAGATAGGAGTTGGAAGGATTGTAATTGATTTTAGAGAATGCAAGGTGCAAAATTGAAGAAAATGGAATTTTGGTTCCTTATATAGGTAGTTATGGAGGACATGTACAACTTCTAAGAGTGTTCAGGATTGCACCAAGTGTTATGTCTTCACAATAAATGGATGAGATCTTTTGGCCTCTATAACCACTTCAAACATCATCTTGCCATGTGTCCTTATGCATTAAATTCACATATTTGTGTGCACATATGGGATTGGAATTTGACAACTAAAAAGACAACAATGTACCCAATAAGTTGTTCTCCTTTATCAAGCCAAAGGGGTAGCCTAAAGCTCAATGGTTGTTCGTCGTGGTTTTCTCACAAGCATGCAACCCGATCAAGCTAACCTCAATTCGAATTTCCTTAGTCAACTTGGTAAGGTCCCCTTAGCCTAAATGAGTGACCCATTAGCTCTTGTTAGCCTAGGTAAAGTAGTATGATGCGATAGCTTGGAAAAAGCATTAACACAAGTGCTTTGAGCACCAAGATTAGCCTGCATCCTTCCTAAGTTAAAATAATGCCCTTAACTAGAGAACACCTTAGCTAACACATCTATACATCATCTCAAGAAAGAAATTTAATATTGCTTCTACTCTCACCAGTGTCACACCACTAATGAAAGTGGAGGGTAAGTGTTTTATGCCTAAATCAACTTAAGGTCTATCTTATTTGAGCAAGACCATAGAATAGTAAAGTACCTAAGCTGGTTAGAATAAATCAAGAAAGTAATCTAACTTTTTGAAGAACACACTTTAGTGAATATTTTCTATTATAAACAGGGTATTTTCAGGAAGATTTACTTGCTTAAAATATAACACCATAATAGCATTATAAAAGGAAGTCCCTCCAACCAAGTAAATCATTTAATACCCTTTACAAACTTTGATTATTATACCCTTAAGTTGCTTCTTTGACTAATTCAAGCGTCAAAGACACCTTCGACGTCTCGATAGCTCACGTTTGTTTATCTTGTAGGTTATGATTTGTTAGTTTGAAAACTCATTCCAACCTAAGATCATTTTGAGGCAATTAAAGCAATCAACACTTCTTATTTGGAATCCTAAGGTTAATTATTTATATTACCTAATGTATGTTCTATAAAAATAGGATTTAGGTTATTCCTATTAATTTGATCAAGTTTTCTTAGGTTTAGTTTTATAACTTTTTCAATAAGAGTTTTAAGGTTTCATGGTTCTAAATTAAATCTCTTAAATCTTAGTGTTAGAATTTTGTTTTTTTCTTTTTAATGTTTCGTGATCAAATTTAATTTACAATTTAGTTTACAATTCTATACAGTTATAAGTTTTTGCTTTATTTAGATTACCAAGTTTTCTTAGTGTTTCATATTAGATCATACATTTTTAATTAAATTATGGTTTTAGAAATTTTTATACTAATTACCAAGTATAAATCCTTAAAGTTTATAATTAGAATCACTATAATCCTATTATTACTAATTCTAAGTTCCTATGAATTATTACATTTCCTAACTTCTCCTCTCTCTCTCTCTCTCTCATTGCAACAAGTGAAATCTTTGCAGGATCGAATTGTGAGAGGAGATGTAAGGTCACACATATTGAGTTTAGGATGAGATTAAGTGGTTCTACTACTATCTTATGGAGGCTTTTGGATTAAATTACTCAGTTTCCTATTTTTATATTTAATGCCATTTGGCCTTTTATCTATTATCTTATTCTATTGATTCTCTACTTAATTTCTAGTTAAACAATATTCATTATATACTTATTTAAGGTGTCTTTGGCATATATAAAGGTCATTAGTTCTATATCATAACTATTTATTTATTGTTATATTAATTCTTATGCATGAGTGCTAGAGCTTCAACTATAGGAGATGCTATTGAGGCTTGAACCAATAACCCAAAGGTTTATTAAAGCACTTGGATGGTTTATAGAGTCTCATGGTGGAGCCATAGAACAAGGGTGGTAGCAAGCGAGATGGTAGTTGTGATGGTTTACGGGTTGATGCTTGTGTACAAGACACCTTTAGGAAGTGATTGATGGTTAATCAGAATTTTGATGTGAAAGCAGAAGAGATTAGAGGTTACATACATGTGCATTTATGCGAGCACCAAAAGGTAGGCTAGGAGCGTCAAGGTCATGAATGTGTGTGGTAAAGGTATTTACATGGTGGGTAAGCATTACATCCAAGAACATAGAGATCTGTATAATCATGATAATATGGTTGGTGATTGTGATATAGGTTGGTATACCTAAATGTTATTGTCTGATTGAACGTTTAATAATTTCACTAGTTAGCAATAGTTGATGGTTTCTTTTATTCACGTGGAGATGTAACAGAATCTAAAGGATTGATAGTTGCATGTTGATTAAAGGGATGGATATCTGCTTGGTGGAATAGATTGCAAACTTAAAGTGATGTAGAGAGAGAGTTAGGAAATTAGTGAGAATGAAATAGTATTTTAAAATGATGAGTTTTCACTATACCAACAAGATGAATGATGCAAGTTGGATAATTGCCTAAGGACAATGACTTGCTCGAGGGGTCAAGAGTGAGGTCCATTAAAAGGCTACATATGTGGACAAATGGAGACTAACAATCTTATATTGGTGAAAGAGGATTCCAAAGTTATATACTATGTTTGGCATACTTTTGAAGAGATGAATGAGTAGAAATGAGTGGAAATGGAAATTATTAAAAAAAAAAAAAAAGCAAGGGGGTGGAGGGGTGGGGATGGAATTTTCATTTTGTAATTAAAGAGACTTTTCTATTTCTCATGTTTGGTTTCCATCTCATGGAGAAAATGAAAAGAAATAAGTTGTTCCATTGACTATATTGCCCTTATTTTTATTTATTAAACTTAGATAATCGAGATGTTTTTGTAACTTCAAACCAATTTCTACCAATTTTCATGGTTTTCTCTCCAATTGTGGAGAGAAACATATAGTTTTAAAAGTGAAAAACTTCACCATTTTTCCTTCATTTCCTTAGATTTCCACTTTAATCTTAAATTTCTAAACACAAAGTTTTTATTCTTTTCTATCTATTTCTCTTTATTCCATTTGATTTCAACCCAACTAAACATAGTGATAATGTCAACAAAAGTAGTAGAGGGAAGAAGGGAGTAGAAGTTAGCTAATCCCCATTCTTAAATGATGTCAAGCAAGTGTTGTCACTATAACCAATTCAAGCATCCAAGAATGGTCATAATTATGTATCTAATAGAGGAAAAAATATTGATTTTTGTTACCATGCCATGTGTTTAGATAAGCGATAAATAAATGTCAACGATATATAAACATACAATAGTGATAGTAGTTCTTTCTTAAAAAGCCACCATTTATATTTTTCATATGTTAAAATTTTATTAGCACTAACACTATGTATGGAATGAGAGGAGAAATTAGGAAATAAAGAATATGAGAATATTTAATTCCATGTTGTGTTTGGAGAATGAAAAGAAAGAAAATAAAAAGGAATGTTAATTATTTTGAAAGGCAAAATAAGGTATAGTGTAAATTCACTAACTGCCTTTTAAAAAGAAGAAAAAAACAAATACATAAAGAGTAAATTAGGAAATTCAGTTATCTTTTCTTTCTTTTTTTTCTTTCATTTTTCTCTTATTTAAAGGAGAAAAAAATAAATGGGATGCATGAAAAACTTTCTCCCATATTTCTTCCCTACTTATTTCCCTTCTCAAGCCAAATAATGAATTTGTGATTTTTCTCTTCCATTTCTTTCCCTTTCCTTTCCCTTGTCCTAAACATAGTGTTAGTACCACTGGAGCTAAGAAAGTATGAAACTTTGCAGTCTAATGGTTAAGCTCAAAATGGTTAAACCATAGCTATTTAAGCCAACTTGCATGGACATTTATGTCATTTTAAACTTCATTCATTATACTTTATTTCTCTCAATGCAGTCTCAACACCGTGAAGTATGGGAAAGAGAGAGAGAAAAGTGTAAACTCACTATATTTATATGAGGACTTATGAGCAAAATTGTGAGCTATTGCTAGCAAATATACTGGACAAATTGATTCTAATTTTTAAAAATTCGGGCTTAATTTGCAAGCCTGTTTATATTTTACGAAAAATTACATATTTTTGTTCCAATATTATATTATATATATGTATGTATGTATGTATGTTTTATACTTTTATTAAGGAAAAATATGTTAATTAAAAGTGAAAAATTATATGAAAAGAAGGGACCAAGTAGCAAAATCAAAGCAATAGAATAGAAGGCAAGACCGGTGTTGAAATCCCCAACCATGGTTCGGCAGCTAATGTCTATGCACCGAATAAAAATGAAATGGTCCAAAAAAAAAATTAAAAATTGCAGACTGTTGGTTTTTGCAAAAGTCGTCACTGAGCATCCTCAAAACAAGCATAGGTAATTTATTCATATTTTAATTAATTAAATTAATTAAAAAAAAAAAAAAAACTAAAAAAAAAGAAAGGTAGAAAATATATAAAAAAGGCAAGAGGTTAAAAAAATGGAAAATTAAAAAAAGTGAAAAGTTGTTTAAGCTATTGTGGACCACTCGTTTATTTTTTAGTTTTTTATTTTTTATCTTTTCTTTTTCTTAATTTTCTGCTTCTGTTTTTTTTTTTTTTTTGCTTTTTTAGTTTATTTAATTAATTAAATAGATAAATAAATCACCTAATAATCATTCATATCATCTCACTTTATATGTGACAGTTTAGTTAGCAAAGAAAATGAAGTCTATGGTTGTTTTAGGGTTACTAAATGCCGACTTTGAAGAAAATAAGACATCTATACAATTTCCAAAGTTTAAATCTGTGCAATTCAGCGAAATGAAAGTAGCTCATGTCCTGTCTTGTTCGTCTATTGAAGCAGCGACGTGACTAAGCCCATTTGTCAACCCATGAAGCAAAGCCACGTCTTGCTAGCCCAAAGTCCAGCCAATCCACAAAAGGTAGGTCGACCTGTCTTTAGTTGCTACAAGAAAAGAAGCCCACCTCTTTCTACTATTTCAACTAATGCACGTGCATGCTACCTAGTGTGGAACTAAGGGGTGCATAAAGGGGTGCGAAAAGTACAAAAAAGGTGCCAATTTTTTTTAATAAATTTTATAATTTTTAAATTTATAAAAATTATATTTTTATTATTCTTTACATAAAATTTTAATTTTAAAAAATTAATTTAAGAAAATTTAATTTTCTTTACATGATTTTTTATAAAAATATTCAATAATTAAAAAAATAACATTGAATGCACGAATTGGGTATGCGTTTTCAGTACAAATTGTTAAAGGTATGGACCTGCACAACTTAATTTTTGGAATAATCTTTTTGGATATACTATATCGTGAATTTTTTTAAAAAATTGTATTATTTTAATTGAAAACCCCAACTTTTACAAGGTTTCAACCTTGCTTCACACATCACAAAGTAATTTGTATCAATTCTAAAGATTTTTAGTAGAGATATATGCTAATCTATTAATTATATCTCTTTCTAATTGTTTCTTAGTTCTTTATAAATAATAAACGGGATCTAAAAGTGAGTAGTTAATTAATGTAAAAATGAAAAACTTGAGAGTTTTGAATTTTCCTAACAAGAAAAAGATCCCTCTTTCCTTTTTATTAATTTTTGTTATGGACTTTTTTATTCCTTTTGTAAGTTTTGTACTTATTACAACGATGGATTAGAATTGAGTGTTTGAAATGTTGGATTGATAGATTTATAATATAGTTATATTAAATATTTGAATGTTTGTGTTTTATCAATGTTTAAGTAGCACATATTTTCTCTTATATGGAATGCATGACGGAATAGGTTAAAATCTGAAAAAAGCAAAACCAACTCACGTGGTTCCATGACAAATTAACATTTGATTATAGGTAAGATATAGAAATATGCATTATATTAGGTTAGATTAACTAGTAAATTAGTACTTCTATTAATTAGTGAATTGGTATGGTAGGTTTATATTTGTGAAGATGTAAATTTATTAAAAATAGAAAATACTCATAAGTGTGGAATTTTAGTTGTTTCGAGACTTTACGTATTCGTACTACCCTATGAGTATGTGACTACATTCTTCGCTTTCCAAGCTAACATGGCTTTCATTAATTTTCTATATGAAACAAGAATAACTAAATATATGTAATATAAAAAATTTGATTTTTTTTTCCTTTAAAATATCCATAAGAAGATTTATTTGTCACGGGTTATAAATAAACTTTATTAGTTAAGTAGAAAGTAATGCAGCCAAAAAAAATATTTTGCAATTTCGCTTTCATTCAATATAGTTTTGTTTTTGCTCTACAACTCCATTTTACTATTAAGTATAAACAACTGAAAAAAATTACAACTTATTCCCTTTCTATTACAATAATTTGAAAATGTAATGTTTGCAAATTTTCTTCCACATGTCCTTAAACCAATTATTTTATTACATTTTCATTTTGAATTTTGTTTGCAAATATTTGATAAGATTTATAAGTACCATTTTTATTATATATAAACCATATTTAAGAGAATGGCATTAAATTCGTATTGTCTAAAGAAGCTTGCAATTTTCTTTTAAAGATACATTTGAATGATGCTAAGGATGACGTCTTACTTTGGAAGCCATCTCAGCCTTTTTTTTTTCTTTTTTTTTTTCCACCTAAAATTGGTCCAGCATGTCATTAGAGAATCTAAAGAGAAATCAGCTGTTAGCAAGAGAGCTATGACAAGATAAAACTCAATTTTGATATTACATTCACATGTTTATTTGTGTACTATGACAAGATAAAAGCTGCCGCTTCCTTGAACGTCATCACAACAATGCTAAATGTCATTTTGGTGAAGTCTCCTAGACTTCCTTAACCTTTCATAGAATAAAAGAGAGCTTTATCTTTCTTTGTTTCTTTTTTTTTTCTTTTTTTCCGCAAAAATCATAGAATCCCTAGGCCATATAAACTTCAAGAAACATCATTACAAGTATTAGATTAGAAGACACATAAAGAGCTTGCTTAAGAGATATTCTTTCATAACATTTTGTTAGATTCACAAGGACCTACTTTATCACACCTTAGGAGTTACCCTAGTCGTAACAGCTCGCCATGTACTATATTGAAGTATAAGATTAGCCAAATTTTAGTACCCACAAACTTCAACATGATACATAAAGTGTCGTTACTCTAGAAACCACCATAAAAATAACAGTTCTACTAATATTAAAGTTAATGTCTATTAATATAAAACATAAAGTTCTACATATATAATAGATAGAGAAATAAGTCTATACAGTTAATATTACATTCATCTAAAAGTCTACTCAAAATTTAAAATATCTATTCTAATTGTCTTCTTCCTCACTCGTCTAGCTACCATCATCTTTGAAGATTCTCACCATTGTCTGGATTCTACTAGAGTAAAACTAGAATAGTGCCTACAAAAAGGGTAAACTGTAGGGGGGTAAGCTATAAAGCTTAGTGAGATCCTAACTCATAATGACCTTTTACGCAAAACAAGCAAGTTTATACTTTTAATGCATGAATGCATGAACAATCATATACCAATCATTATATGTAGTCCATCGGAAATTACATGAGGTCTAAGGATAATTCTAACTAATATACCCCCCTCCTTTGACCTTGGGTTGAGGATCATTTTAAAATTCCATCAGATTTCGGGCTACCAATTTCATTGCACTTGCATGCATCCTTGGCTACACAAATCAGAGCCACGCTCTATATATCAATAGTTATGCTAGGCAAGGACCCAAGACAAACCAAAAGAGAATAATGTTTTCCCTGTCCACACACCTTTAGATGCATGCGCCCAAAACAGAACAATGAACATACCAATACATGACGATCCTCTAGTCATTTTTGTATTATTAGAATAGGACACTCCATCAGGACATCCTTTCATTATCTGTGTAACTGTGATGGAATATATGAAAATATGCAAGAAGATGCTATGCATGATCCATTTCAAAATAAGTATTTTGATATGCTTAACATCAGTTAAGAGGTGACCAAACAATTTGTAGACACTCCATCAATTACAAAAATAGCCATGAATACAAGCAACTTTACTTTCTTTTCCTTTAGGCCTTAACAATCAAACAATCAACCAAATCAAACACACACATGAGTTCATTAGTATTCAAATTTAGTTGCTACTAAAATTACAAGCACAAATCAAGTGGCAATCATCCTTGGTACTCACCTTGTCATTCTTTTTCAAGGATCGTAGTAATCCTCAAGTAAAACTTGGTAATCTTCTGAAAAACCTATAAATATGGAGAAATATTTATATATACAAGAAGAAACTACCTTTAAGATAAACTAATCTAGTATCCCATAGTTAACCCCATATTTTATTAGAGTTTTTAAAAGTCTTTTAATGCTAAGTCCTTCGTTTAAGGAATCAGTCCATTATCAAGGCCCGCACTTAGGTCCTCATTCGAGTAAGTCATATCCTTGCCATAATAAGGCAAATATATGTCCAAAGCATATGTCAAGAGAAAGTCCATAAATATATGTTCATAAAATGTCCAAAATATGTCAAAAATGTGCTCATGGATGTCCAATAGATCATAAACAATCATAGGTCCTCGTGATTTAAAGATAAGGCTTTAATATCTTCTTTTTTGTACTTTTATATTTATTAGGAGTTTGAAATATGTCTAATATTTAGAGAAATATTCCAAATGAAAGATAAATAAGACAATATTACAAAGATGAAGTTTGTTAGATGTAGAATTGTGATTAGAATCTACAACTATTATATATAAGTAGTATTAGTGTAAGTATGGTGAATATGCTATGGAAATGATTTGGGTAAGTTGGGATTACCTTACTTTGATGAAAATTCTTAAAGTAAAGCACCTAAAACATAGAAAATAAGTTAGGTTAGTAACTTCTTTAAGAGGGTCTAACGATAGCTCAACCTCTTGGATGTTAATTACCTTAGATTTTGAAATTGGTGGTCTAAAACTATGAGTGTCTTTAGGGATGCAAGTGGGATTATTTTTTGGTGAAATGTTCTGATCTTATTGGGCAATATGAGGTGTGTTTGGTAAAAATTTGGTGAAAAATTTTGAGGAAATGGACAGTAATTGGCATGTGAAAGGTGGGGTTGTTTGGTGGGGGTAAATTTGCTTTTTACCTCCCTTTTTATACTAGTTAAGTTTTGTTATTTTGTAATTCAATTTGGGTTTTGATTTGGCACACCTAAGGGGACAAGATTATGCAAGTTTTAGAGTTATAATTGGCCTAAGGTCTCATAGGATAAGATAAGGTAGTGATTGCATAAGATAAGATAAGGTTGAGGTGGCAAAATCATGTGGAATTGATGAAATCAGAAGGGGGTGGACGATTTTGATACCTTTTAGGTGGTTTCTTGGGTTGATTTTTTTTTTTTTTTTTTGTAGTTAACCTCCTTAGCTTAGCCGTGACAAATTTTGGGCTACTTTTGATTAGGTTAGGATTAGGTAAGATGGTTTCAAATATGGGATGAAACAAGGTTAAGTAACAAGGTGTTTTTAGGAGATAAGATTTATGTGTAATTTTCCTTTTATTTAGAAGACTTTAAAAATAAAAAAATTTCATGATATTTCCAAGTTCTTTACCCATTTTAATCAAGTTAATTTAGGATATTTTAGATTGAATTAAATTAAGATAGCAAAAGGGTGAATTGGATGGTGTTCAACTAAAGGGGTTTTTATTGCTTCACGTGAAAAAGGGCTTTTATTTTTTATTTTTTTGAGGGCTCATCTCTTTGAATTTTGCCAAGCCCTTTTACTAGGTAATCAAGGTACATCTAAGGTATAATAGGGTAGATTTTGGGTAAGATTTATTAACTGTAGGATAAGATAGATTAAGATAAGTAAACCTTGGTAAAAATTGGAAAAATCATGTATTAATGTATTTTATTGGGATCCGATTTTGATATGTCCACTTTTAAATTATTTTTTGTCTTTTTCTTAGGTTAGACAAGATAAATTAGGGTAAGATGGAGATAAGATCAGGTATAATAAATGAGGATCTTGATAAGATAAGGTAAGATGAGAAGTTTGACTTCTCCTTTGTGGCGTCTTAGGGAAGGGGGTAGCTGATGGAGTTTTGTCTAAAGTTTTTGATATTTTGTATATTATTGAGTAATTAAAGGTGTAATATTGAATTAGGAAATTTTGGTTAAAATAGATTAAGATTTGGAGGCGGTTTCAAGCTTAACCGCTTAGAAGGCTTTTAGGGCAAGATTTAAGGGATTTTTTATTTTGATTTAGTTTTATAATTTGGTTTGTCATTAATTTGTATTTTTTTTTTGTTGATTCATGTTCTAGGCTGTTAATCCTCATAATTGGGATTGGATAAGATAAATTTATAAAGGATTAAACTCAAGTCAATATAAGTGTTCTTGAGTCATCTAATTATTTGTCGGAAGTTAACTTTTGTTGACATTTGCTTTAATTAAATTAACTTAGATCAACTTATGCTATATTGGGTTTTCTCTAATTTCTAGCTTAATCTTAAGTTCATTTGGAGCTATAGCTTAAACATATTTTTTTGTTGTAGCCTATTCGATAAAGTTTCAATTGAATAAAATTTTAGAGAGTTACACACTTAATAGGGCTAATTAAGCAATTGAATTTACAAGAGATATTCCTTTACTAACTAATAAGTACAAATTAGGTGACTCAAAAGGGAAATAAAATGTTATAAATAGGACTTTCACCACTTGAAAGAGAGTAGGTCCTTGTGAATCTAATGAAACTTTAATTAATTAATTGTCATATATACTAGATACTCTGATTTGATAAGAGGATAACCTTATCAATGCCCCCATGTATTTAGTTTATTATCTCTTACCTTATGGAATGCTATATATAGATTTAGATTTCATTTGTTTTTAGCTTATTTCATTTCAAAAACGCCACCAATTGATTGCCTAACTATGTGTAGAGTCTAATAGCTAGTAAATAATTAGTATCTAGTTCTTATGGATATGACTTTCTTTTCTTCTTCTTTTTCTTTTTTTTCCAAACCATGGATGTGACCATGTTTTCACCATTTATACTACATTGCATGATTCTATGTACTTGCCAATTATTCTAGTTGTGTAAATTTAATATTTGAATTTAAACTAGTATAATAATTTTATAATTTGGTAGTGAGTGCGATTATTGACATGCCACATGGATAATATATGATAGTCTTTAAACACTATGCCAACCTTTGATGGCTCTTCTAATGGAGTTTTTTTTTTTTTTTCCTTTTTTTGCTATGATTTGAAACATACATCTTGAAATAGAATATAAAATGCAAGACATGGCATAAAAAGATAACAAATCATAGGCTCTCATAATAATATTTAAGGAAAATTATACGGATCATCATAAAAACTTTCATAATTGTATGAACATTTCAAACTTTTAAGATTGAGTGCTCTTTCCTTTTAACACATATGGATCCAATTATTTTTGCTTACATGGACTTTTTATATAGCTAAAGAGTGACATGGAAAACGCCATATCATATATCTAATTGAAAAAATGCGTATCGGCTAAAAAAATAATAAATAAAAGAGGAAAAGAATTAAAGAAAAAAAAAAGAAAATAAGACCATCATTATTGATATAGCCGATGACTTTCAACTTGTCAAGGACAACCTTCAATGGAATCTTGCACTTAAAAACAAAAATTTAGTTAAGCCTAATATCAAGTTAAATTTTATATTTTATAGCTCAATCTTAGAATCAATCCATTCATATCTCAAACATCTACGCATATAGTGGAGAAAGAGTAAGACGTAATATTGAGCATTATTCACCACATCCATTTTAACAAAATACTTGCTGCTTTCTAGCCCTTAGGTCACTTGTTGCACATTGGTGAGTAAAGTTTAAATTTTTATTCAATAGAATAAGCATAGATAAAAAAAAAAAGAAGTGATAAAATAGAAGTAGATATATAGATCCAAAAATCGATAAAGACATATAAATGGCTGAACAAGGAAGTTTACTATTCCCTCTTGTCATTAAAGCCCGATTGAAGGGTAGGCAACGCCAGGTCTCTCTCTCTCCTTTCTTCTTCCTTTTTCATTAAAATAAATAAACCTTAATGACCATTTACTTTCTAAAACAAAATAGATAGACAATAATAAAATTATATGTTGAGAATTATTATTACAAAGAACAGGTTAGGAATTTCTATTATAGTATTTAATTTATATAATTTTTTATTATAGAGAATACTTATTCTAATATTTACTTTACATCACTAATTATAATATTAAATTACCAATTTATCTTTATTTAATCATTAATTGCAATAATAATGGGTATAATAGTTATAATGTTTGAACTTTTTATACTCTATAGAGGGAGTAAAAAATTCCACATTTTCTTAAGTAATATTTATTTCCAGTGAAGTGAAAATTGAAAAATCCAAAGAATTGAAATTCCCTTATCATTTTTTCAAGTACACAAAATAATAGACAATTTACTATTCTCTCTCTATTATCTCCAAGTAAACAAACCATAAAGGAAATTGACAGGGCCTTAAGCAATTACAAAGCCTAGCCTAATGCTCTAAATGTAAAAACTCTCTTCACAGACTAACCCTAATCACAAAACACTCGATAAGGCCCTCTCTTTCTTCTTCATTGTACTTTCTATTCTCTCTTTTCTAAATACTCTTTGAGTCTAGGCTTTTTACTTTTCTTGAATCTAACTAACTACTTTCCTTTATGTTTGTTAGGTAACGAAAGAAGATGATGATTGATTCAAGATAACCACTCTCCAAGAATCTTATCTAGGGGTAAATGTCCAACATCCTCTTTATTTCTTTTCAATTTCTATTTATATGTTGTTACAATACAATCAAGAATAAAACTGATTTTCTTGCTTCTACAATAGCTATACGTGATTACAATCTGATGTAATTCTTCCTATTGTATAATTGTATTCTTGCTAAAATATTCTCAAATGTAATAATCCTTGTGCCAAATCAGTAATTTCTGCATTATTGATTCTTTTACTATAACATTTTCCTGCTCTTTTGGAAAATCAACTTTGTCCTCAAGGTTGCTATGTAGATAAAGTTGTTGAAATAAAGACCAGTCCTCCCAACTCATGCCTTCAAGTGGTAACCCAACCCACTAAATTAGGACTTCCAGTACTTGTCTGCCCCTTCTCCAAATAATCCTTGTATCCATAATACTTAGTAGTTGTAAAATAGGATGACTATCCACAGTTGATGTTAGCAAATCTAATGAAGGAATATTTGACCCATGAGTTATTTTGAGATCTAACACGTAGAAACATTATGAATTTTTTCTCATTGAGGAAGTTGTATCTCATAAGTAGAAACACCCATTTTCCTAATAATAGGAAAAGGCCCATAATATCTTTTGGAAAGTTTATGAGTGAAATTTTAAGACACTAATGTCTGCTTGTAGGGTTGTAATTTTACAAAAACCAATTCCCCTAGAGAAAATTCAACATCTAAAGTACCCTTGATATAAGAAGGAATTGTAGGAGGTTATCTGCCATAAACAATCTCGAAAGGAGACATCTGAGCTCCACTATGGCTTGATGTATTATAGGTATACTTGGCCCATGGTAAAAACATCACCCAACTCTTGGGATTGTCCATCACAAAACATCTTAAATACTACTAAACAACTCTATTGAGCACTTTAATTTGACCATCACTTTGCAGATGATATGCGTTGCTCATATGTTAACTAGTCTTGCTAAGTTTAAACAAATCGTTCTACAATCTACTCATAAACGTAGAGTTTCTATCTTATACAATAGTTCTAGGAAGTTCATGTAACTTTACCACTATATTAACAAACAAATTAGCTACTTTCCAAGCCATGAAATGTGCATTTGATGGTCCTAAGTGACAATACTTTGATAAATGATCCACCATAGCTAAAATTACTATATACCCTTGTGACATTGGTAAACAAGTTAGGAAATCCATATTAATGTCTTCTCAAATTCTGTTAGGAATTGGAAGTGGAATTAATAATCCAACAGTGATCTAATGGAATACTTAGAATGTCGACGAGTCTAACACTTGCGAACAAAAACATCTACTATTTTATGCATCCCTTCACCACCACCACACCTACACCCCCTAAAAAAAAAAAAGATAGAAAAAACAACTACTATCCTTTTATATGTCTTGTCTCAACTAAAATGTCCTATTATAAGTGTAACATGATACTCAAATAACAATTGAGGAATAAAAGTTGATTGAGGTACTAGAAATATCTAGTTGTTATAGTATAACAATCCTTGTCACAAAGTCAATTGTCACTTGACAGATTTTCTAGTCTAAAAGTCCTCGATAAGCTAAGTAAAAGCAAGTAAACTATGATGTTCTTGTTTAAGAGTTTTTAGAAAGGAAAGATAATCATTAAAATTCCCGAACAAGATGCCCCTTCAAACTATTAGGAAAGAGAATCAGCTACTTGATTCTCACAACCAACCTTATACACAATTGAATAGTCATAACCAATTAACATGCTAAGAAATTCGTGTTGCTTAGGAGTTTGAATCACCTGAGTTAAAATTTCCTTCAAACTCCTATGATTAGTTCATATAGTAAAGTGATTGTCTCCATGTCTTAACTACTTCTACAATTGCATATAGCTCCCTAACATATGTAGATGCTTTTCGCATGTGTAAAGGTAACTTCTTGCTAAAATAAGTAATTAGGTGCATGGTCTATAATAAAACAGCACCTCTACTAGTATCAAATGCATCTCTCTTCACCACAAAGACTTTAGAAAAATTCAGTAAAGCTAAGATAAAAGTAATCAACAAAGCTTGCTTTAAAACCTCGAATGATTAAATAACTGTAGAATTCTATTCAAAACAATCCTTTTATAACATGTCTATCAATGGTGAAGCTATAGTGGCATAACCCTTCAAAAATCTCCTATAATATTTGGAAAGTCCCAAAAATGCTTGAAGTTGCTTCACATTGGTAGGCTTACGCTAATTCTTCACAACTTCTATCTTAGATGGATTCAAAGAGACACTATTAAAAGACACAATATGTCCTAAATAGTCAATTGATGACTTAGCAAATGAGCATTTACTCTCTTTCAAATAAAAAGTATTGTTCATCAAAATCTACAATACTTTGAGAGATGCTCAACAAGTTCCTCCAAACTCTTATCGTAGATAAAGATATCATCAAAGAAAACAATGATGAATTTTCAAAGGTAAGGTTGGAAGATTCTATTCATAATGGCTTGAAAAGTTGCAAGTGCATTACTTAAACCAAGGGCATTACAAGAAATTGATAATGCCCATCATGAGTCTTGAATGCAGTTTTTTCTACATCTGACGCATGCATTTTGATTTCATGGTATCCCAATCTCAAATCCAACTTTAAGAATACTGAAGCACTATATAATTCATCCAACAATTCATCGATTGTTGGAATTGAAAATTCATCCTTGATCATAACTTGATTTAAAGCCCTATAATCAATACAAAATCTCCAACTTCTATCTTTTCTCTTCATCGATAGTACTAGAGAAGAAAAAAGGCTTGTACTATTCTCTATGATCCCCTGTTGTAACATGTAAGCAACTTGTTTCTCAATCTCTATTTTTTTGGAAATGTGGATATCTAGATAGTCAAACATTAATAGGTGAAGTTCTTTCTTTAAGATGAATACAATGTTGAATATCCCTTAATTGAGGAAATGATGAAGGTGTATCAAACACTAGAGAGAATCTACCTAATACTTGTTGAATAACAGTGTTGTTGGCAATACTCTTTGATGTGTTATTATCATCTTTCTAAGCCACAATATGCAGACTAACATAAGGGAATCTAAAGCCACCATCCTTTTTAATTGATGATGGGATATAGGACTTAAAGATTGTTGTTCATCACTTGTTATTATAATTGGTAACTCATTCCTCATGAATTGCATTATAAGCTTGCCATAATCAATTGTAACAAGTCCTAACCCTTGAAGCCATTAAACTTCCAACACCATTTCAACTCCATACAATGGCAAAACATAGAATGTCTTCTGAAATAATATATGTTGTATCTCCAATGGCACATTCACAAATTTTTCTTCACATTCGATTCTACTTCTATCTCCAATCAAAACTTGAAAATTTAGGATGGGTAAAACAATAAGACCTAAATGTTTAACAAGTTTACTTTGAACAAAATTATGTGTGCTTTCCAAGTCAACTAACATAGAGACATTATGCATATGTACTTGACCTTGAAATCTAACAATACGTGGTATTAATGCACTCGACATTGCATGAAAGCTTATAGCACATGTATCTACATGCATCTCTTCATTAATCTATGCATCTTTTTTATTAGTATCGACATCCTCATCACCAAAGTCTTCATTAACAATTAATGTCTTAAATCTGCTTTTGCACTTGTGGGATTTATTGTATTTTTCATTACAATTAAAACATAATCCCTATTCTCTCTTAGCACTCATTTTTTATGGCATTAATTATCTAAAATTAACATTAGGTTTAATTTGTGTATTTGAAGAAGAAGTTTGATTAGATGGAGGGTTATTGAAAGATGGTGTTGGTTTAGAAAATTGCATCATTTTATGGTTAGTAGAAGAAAAAGAAAATGGTTTAGGTGAAAAAGAAGGACGGTAATGTGATTTAGTCAAAACAAACTGTTCATGGAATTTAACTTATCGAGTCTAATTTTTTTGCATTCCCATTCCTAATCCGATCTAGACTAGACCATTTGCTCATCTAATGTAGATCATCGACTTGAATTAGGAATTTCGTTTGATTTTTGGAGTCGCCACCCAACTGTTGTTGGGAAATATTGAATTAAGACTAAAGGAGCGGATTAGTCTTAAGTTGGACCACTAGTCGTCGTTATTTCCTCTTCTCATTTTTGAAAAGAAGAAAAGGGAAAACCAGAGTTTCTAAGTCCGGAGGCTAACCTATTAAAACCTTACGGTTACCACCTAATCTCCTAAAATTGTTCCTATTTAGAAATGTGTTTTATTGTGTTTCTGTTACTTTTATTATGTTTTTGAATTATTTCAAGAAAATGATTTTTTATTTCATTTTATGGGTTGACCCGAATGGGTGCCTACGTACCTGCTATCCAGGATCAAACAAGCCGTAGTTCGCTTTTCTGAAAACTTTAAGTGTGTTTGTGAATTTTAATTTTGAAATCTCTTTTGCTTTATGTTTTTACTATTTTTTTGGGATTTTCTAAAAAACATCTAAGCCTAAACTTTTATCTGATTTTTGAAAATGGTTTTTAGGAAAAACATCAATTTTGAATTTATTTGAATAAAATGATTTTTCTAAGTGCTAAAACTTATTTTTTATATTTTTTATAATTTTTAAATTTTTATGATTTTTACGATTTTTTTCTGTAATTTTATGATTTTTTATTATTCTTCTACAATTTTTTTATATTTTTTCTAAGTTTTCATGATTTTTATAGTTTTTATGATTTTTATTGATTTTTATAATTTTTGTGAATTTTTGTTAAAAAATTTATCCTAAACTATTATCTATCCTATTTTGAAATCTAAAGTTCTATTATTATTTTTCTAATATTTATATTGTTTTTCTACATTTTTATTATTATTATTTTTTATTTTTCTACATTATTAAATCCTAAAAAATCTAATTTCTAACATTTTCCTATTTACGGAAACATAAATAAATAAATAACAAACAAATTAATAAATAAATAATAAATCAAATCGGAATAAAAATAAATAAATAAAGTAAATAAATAAATTGGAAAAAATTCGGAAAATCCGACTTACCTGGATCCGGGTCGGTTCGGGCGAGTCAGATCGGATCGGTCGGACACGGCGGTAGATGATGCTCATTCACGGCGTTCCGGCGATCTTTTGTCACGGGTGAGGTGTCGAATCCTAGCTTCTCGAGGGTGCTGAATCCAATGGTGGCAGTGGTTTGTTCCCAGAACTTCTCCTGGTGGCGGCTTGGCTCTGATCGGCGGTTCGCGGTTTTGGGTTTCCTCCGATGCTCTCCGATTTGCTCTCTTTTCTCACTTTCTCTCAATTATGATTCCTGCCTTGGCTTCCTCCCTTCGATTTCTATTTATAGGCACTTGAAACCGAGCTGGATAAGCTGGGATTTCCTCCGATTGAAGCTAATTGGATTTTCGGTTAAAAAAACAACTCCGATTTGTGTAAATCCATCGATTTATTGCGATTTGATTCCAATTAGATGATGTTTATCTCATTTCTGTTGAAAGATCTGTTGGATTTGTGTAAAAAAATCGAATCCAAACGGCCAAAATGCGAATTTTTCTTCCGTCATCGATCTCGGACTCGAGGTAGAAGACGATCACGCGTCCGGCGCGTGTGTTTCCTCCAGCCAATCGGATGCTGCCACGTGTCCTGGATAAGTAAAAAAAACTCAAAACGCGGAAACTGCTTCCTCCGCGATTCGAACCTGCAACCGAGCCCTCCTGCGCGCGCCTTAGCCCGTGGTCCGGACCAGCTGGGCTAGCCCATTTTCCTGATTTTTCTAATTTCGCAAATTGCATATATGCAATGCGATTTTTTTATTTTTTTGTATTTTTTGAAATTTGAAAAATTTGTAAAAATTATTTACTATTTATTATTGCCATTTCTGAAATCATTTTTCAAAATTGATGTGTTTTCCTATTTATTTTTATTTTTTTGAATATTTTTATTATTTATGCTAAATTAAAGAAAAATTGAAAAAAAATTGGAAAAAATTAAGAATTGATTATTAGTGATTATTATTCATTCCTAGGGAAAAAATGGGGTGTTTACATAACTTCATGTAGTTTGGCTAAAGAAATGGCTTGCATTAAAGAAGTTGGTTTAGCTATTTGAAGTTCTCTTCAAATCATAGGAATTAAACTAAAAATGAAAATTTTCATAAGATTCTATTAAGTAAAACCTATAGTACTATTTGATAAACTTTCAAATTCCACTTGATATTTCTGCAGTTGATCTTGTTTAGACAAGTTTAGAAAAAGTTCCTTCTACATCCTTATATTCTAAAGGTCTAAACCTAACTTCTAATGCATGTTTAAAATTCTACCACATACTCAAATGATTATTTTTATGCATCCATTGATACCATCGAGACACTTGATCCTCCATTGTAAATGATGCTATAGTTATTCTCTGATTTTCTAAAATACTATGAAAATTGAAAAATTGCTTAACTTTAAAAATCCATCCTAATGGATTGCTTCCAAAAAATTTTGTTAACTCAAGTTTGATCCCTTTCAATATATTATCACATGACTATGAAGATGATTCATTCATATTGTTAGTATTATGAGAAGATAAATGAATAGGTTGGGATTTATTCACCTTTAATTGTTGAAGTTTCTAAGAAAGTTCTTGAATTGAATTTTTAAAATTTTCTCATGTTGATTTTATTGTTGTTGTATTGCGTAAAACATATTCTTGATCATCTCCATATCTAATGCTTGGCAAGAAGATCTTGTATCCGGCACCATGTTTGTGAGGCGAGAGCACTAAATTGATAGGGCCTTAAGTAATTATAAAGCCCAGCCTAATGCTTTAAATGTAAAAACTCTCTTCAAAAACTAACCTTAATCATAAAATACTTGGTAAGACTCTCTTTCTTTTTTAATGTACTTTTTGTTCTCTTTTCTAAATACTTTCAAATCTAGGGTTTTTACTTTTCTTAAATTTGACTAACTACTTTGCTTTTTGTTTGTTTGGTAACAAAAGAAGATGATGGTTAATTTGAGATGACCACTCTCCAAGATTCTTATCTAGGTGTAAATCTTTGGTACCCTCTTTATTTCTTTTCCATTTCTATTTACATGTTGTTACAATACGCACGGGAATGAAACTAATTTTCCCGCTTCTATAATAGCTATACATCATTACAATCTAATGTAATTCTTCCTATTGTATTACTGTACTCCTACTAAAATATTCTCAAGTGTAATAATCCTTGTGCTAAATCAGTAATTTCCATAATGTTGATTCTTTTGCTATTACCAAAAAAAAAAAAAGAAAACCCTATATTTTAACCTTAACGGTGGTTACCCCTTTTTGGCACCCCCTATGCACGCTCTTTCTTTCTCTTTTTTTTTCCATTTCACCTCTTTACCTCCCTCCTATCATACTTAATATGACATCTTCATTGACATTTCGCACTATATGTCAAGAGATTGAGAGGGTTAGGAAGATGGCTATGGTGAAGCACAATTTTCATTTTTTTTTCTTTTAATTTGGTATTTGTATTATTTTAAGTTGACATTGCTTTTTTATATTTAAATATAAATGATATATCATTTTGCATGTAAAAGTACATTTAAGCAAAAATAGTGGGCTCTATAACTATGTATGGGATAGTGGAAAGGGAAAGGAAGGAAAATTTTAGTTCTTCATCATTTAAGAGGAAAGAAAATTAGATTGGAAAGAATTTTTCTTTTTTTGTGGGGGGAGGATTAAATTCATGAGCCCCATAGAAAAGTTGCTTTTGAAATTCTTAATTCAGCCTTTGTAAATTCCCTTATTTGAATAATTATTTCGTGTAAAGGACTATTTAGTAATTGTAAGTGCTCAAATTTAAAAAAATCAACTCTCCACTCAATTCATTCCCTTTGTTTTCCTTTGTTTTTTATACAAGGTAAAGGATTAATTTTATTTTTTTTCCCCCTTCATTTTCTTTCCTCTTAATTCTTTCCTCTCAATGTGTCTTTTCTCTCTAATCCCTTCCTTCTTCCCAAACATAGTAGACAAGTAATAGAGGGGAGTAAAGTGATTAATTTTGAAAATATGGATATCCATGAAATTTTAAAAGTTCCTAAAGTGTTCTACATAATTTACCTTAATATTTATTTTAAGACCTATTTGGATTGTCTTTTTTTTTTAATTTGTATCTTATTTATATCTAATATGAAATTTATGATTTGGAAAATTATCTTATATGAATCTTATCTTCATAATTATGATGAAAATGGTGATTAAGAAATGGGTATTGGAAAATAAAAATTCATGTACTTTTAAAAAGAATGTTTAAAAATATTTTTTATGCATCATAATAGAAGATATTAGTTGGTATTTTTGTAAAAATGAATAAAGTAGTATATAAATAAATTAAAATTTTTAAAGACATGTTAGGTATTAAATTTTTTAATAAGGATATATATGTATTTTTATTTTTATCATTTTGATATCTTTATTTTTTAGTAAATACATATTTAAATAGATACTAAACAAACACCAAATAGATGAAGAAAAAAAATCAAACAAACCCTTAAATTTATTTATTGTAGTCAATTATTCATTACTCTCACAAGAAGAAGATGAGTTGATTTTTAACCAATGGAATTAAGACCCATTTTCCAAAGTCTTGAGATTGAGGTATATTGAGTTAGTACATGAAGCTAGACTGCCCCCATATAGGGATGTCAACAGGACGGGTTTTGTCGGGTTCCCGACCCACCCGTCCCACTAAAAACCCTATAGGGTTTGGGACGGGTTATGGGTTTCATTTTAAAAACCCTGTAGGGTTTGGGAAGGGTAGTGGGACAAATGTTAAACCCGTTGGGATCCCAAACCCGTTAACATATATATATATATATAATTTAGTTAATAAATCATATTATTATATATTTAATAAAAAAATTTAAGGGATTACCATAGTGAACGGTATAGTTCTCACAAAACACATGGCCATGTGTTCAACCGTGTGTGCTTCTGTGGGCGTGTTTCCTTGACATACGACCGTGCTCTTTCCCTGTTCCTTCCAAAAAGCACATCTGTCTGTGCTGTAGACAGACACATAAATATTACATAGCGAGTAGAGTAGCAACAATGAGAGTGTGAGACCAAGTGTCCAGCACTCGTTTTCACGTTTCACCACACAAACACGGTGACACATACTGAGCCAAGCCACCCACCCACTACGGCACGACGACGACCACGGTCCACTCCTAACTCAACTCATAGTCACGGTCCACTTCTACTTGACGTGTACGGTCCACCTCCACTTGAAATTTTAGACGCAACTGTAGAAACCCTAGATCTAGCTGGAATTGGAACTCGATCTCGCTCTCGTCGTCGCCTTCCTCCTGTGTAAGCTGCCATTGCCCGTTGCACGCATCAGCATCAGCTCGATCTCGTTCGGCCACCATCGCACTCGCTCGCACTGTCAGGTACTGGGAGATTGTTATCTTTTAAGCTATGATGATGCTATACTATTATTTGTTATTATAGGCTTCTTTAGGAAGATCAAATGAGAAAACGTAAAAAATTGGTTACTAGATTAGGAATTTGCTTTCCTTCATATTAATTTTTTGTCACTTGCCTCTCTCACACAACCGTGTGTGTAAAACCCACGCAAATAACTCATGGCAGTGTCTCAGACTGTATACTCAACCGTGTGTGCTTCTGTGGATTTTCCAAGCTCAACACACGGCCGTGCCTTCAACTGTGTGTGCTTCTATAGGCTTGTTTCCTTGACACACGGCCGTGCTCTTCCCTTGTTCCTTCCAAAAAGCATTTTTCTTCGTGTTTTCTTATCCGATCTCAATCCAAGTTGATATCTTCTCTCAAAATAGTGGTCCTTAGTCCTGAAACTAATAAATGATTTTTATGTTCTTGATTTTATGGGAATTTTTTCTTTGTTTGGTCATTATTTCTCCCAAATACTCATTTCTTAGGATGCCTATATCTTTTTTTGTGATTGTAGCCACATGATTTACCATAATGCGTTTTATCTGCAAAACTTTTGTAGTCATTCTATTTAATGTCTTGCCGTGGTGTCACAGATGGAGGATTATGCATCTGATTCTTTTATTTGTATTTTGTTTTCATACTTGCTGGCACTTGTATTTATGTTGAAGATGAATGTTATTTTTGTTTACTTTTATATAATATAGAAATGGACGAATTTGATATGCCCATTGATGCACATCCCATTGATGTTGAGGAAGAGGAAGGTCCATTACCATTACTTGGATCTGAAACAAAAGCACCGGCAACAAATCCCACAAGCACAACAAGTTCTCAAGTAGGAAGCAATGTCGATCAACGTGATAATCCCAATAAACGTAAGTTGACTTCTCTTGTATGGAATGATATAGTGAGAAAAACAGTTAATGGGGAGGATGTTGCTATCTGTAATCATTGTTCCAAAACACTAAAAGCAGGTAGTAAACAAGGAACTAAGCATCTGCGTAATCATTTGGATAAGTGTATACAAATGAAGAAGCAGAAAGACATAAGGCAATGCCTACTATCCATTGAGAAATGACAAAATGAGAATGACAGTTGTTTGAACATAGGAAATTGGACTTTCAATCAAGATATTTGTAGGCAAAGACTTGCAAAAGCAATAATTGTTCATGAATACCCCATTTCAATAGTTGAGCATGAGTATTTTAGGGATTTTCTTGAAAGTATGCAACCACTTTTTAAGCATGTTAGTCGGAACACCATGAAAAAAGAAATCATGAACATCTATAATGGGGAGAAGGAAAAATTGAGAGTGTTGTTGAAAGCACTAAATTCTCGAGTTGCAATAACAACGGATTTATGGACATCAAATCAGAAAAAAGGGGTACATGACTGTCACAGCACACTTCATTGATCATAATTGGAGACTTCAAAATCAACTCATGGAGTAAGATTCTTTATTTATATTATCTTTTCATAATCAATAATGGAAAATTATCTTATATTGAGGTTTTTTATATTTTCATGCAGTTTTTTGTATGTTCCAACGCCACACATAAATGAGGTGCTTGCCGATTGTTTGTTTAACTCGTTGATGAGATGGGGATTAGATAAAAAATTATCTACAATTACTGTAGATAATTGTTCTACGAATGATGCAATGATTACAACTTTGACCATGAAATTAAGAAGAGATGAGTTAATTCTTCGGGGAAAGGTCCTGCACATGCGTTGTTGTGCGCATATTTTAAACTTAATTGTAAAGGAGGGTGTGACCGTGATAGAAAGTGCGATTGAGAAGGTCCGTGATAGTGTTGCATTTTGGTTGGCGACACCATCAAGAGTCGAGAAATTTAGAGAAGCATGTAAGCAATTGGATATTCCATATGATAGAAAGCTTGCCTTAGATTGCAAAACTCGGTGGAACTCTACATATGACATGTTGATGATAGCCATTGGATACAAAGAAGTTTTTTATAGAGTTTAATTTATAGATAGACATTATAAATGTCTTCCCACCGATGATGATTGGGAGGTAGTAGAAGCAATTTGCCAGAAGCTAGCGATCTTTTATGAGGTAACCAATATTTTTTTTTGTACCCAATATCCAACTGTAAATTATTATTTTGAAAAGGTTTTTGATATTAGAGAATCATTGGTTGAATGGAAAGGCTCTTCAAATGTGAATACTAGAATGATGGTGGGGAAAATATTTAATAAGTTTGAAAAATATTGGGGTGATGTACACATCATTATGGCTGTTTGTACTGTTTTGGATCCACATTTTAAGATGAAGGTCGTGGATTTTGTGTTTCCTTCTATTTATGGAGTAAATGCATCCGTAGAGATTCAAAATATTAGAAACATTTGTTACGAGTTAGTTCATGAATATCAATCAAGGGGTAGATCTCGACTTTCTAAAGGTTTGAATAGTAGTAGTAGTAGTTCTTCTGGAAACACTTCAGCAACTATCCAAACCGTTCCTTTCGATTCTTCAAGAAAATCAAGGTTGGTGCAATTCTTGAGCACTATTAATATTGATGGCCAAGTCAAGTCGGAATTGGATCACTATTTAGAAGAAGTTGTGTTACCTTGGGCTGATGATTTTGATATTCTTAGCTGGTGGAAAGTAAATGGAATTAAATATCCTACAGTACAAGAACTAGCTAAAGATATGTTGGCTATTCCTGTGTCTACGGTTGCTTCTAAGTCTGCATTTAATACTAGTGGACGAGTAATTAGCTCACATAGAAGCAGACTAAATCCTGATACAATAGAAGTATTGATGTGCAGTCAAAGTTGGTTATCAAATGAGATAAGAGGTAAAAATTTTGATTATATAATAATAAGTTCTTTTATACATGGAGCAACTATTATTTGTATAATCTCTAATGTGTTTTATGGTGTTTTTTCTCCCTTTCGATAGGTTCAAAAATAGATGATGAAGAAGATGGGATTTGAAGACACTGAGAATCAATTATCAAGTAAGAATTCCAAAAAATATAAGATTAATGTTTTTTTTTTATATGTGTTTAGAATTTTTCGACTTCTATTAACACTTGTTAACTGTATTTTTTTAATGTTATTTATTAAGTTACACGATTAGTATAGTAATTTTATTTTATTATAATTAAAAATATTTTTACGTCGACAACTTTATTTATCAACATGTAGATTTTCAAATAATATTAAAATACATATAATTAAATATATTGAAAGTGCAAATATTATTTATTTTTAAGAACATAAGCTATATTTTATAAAAATAATCATAATAAATAAGTAAAAAATTTAAATTAATAACATAATTATTTTTTTAAAAAAATTCTAATAGGTTTGAGACGGGTTTCGGATTAATTATTCAAACTCTATAGGGTTTGAGAAGGGTAACGGACATTTCATAAAAAATCCTGTAGGATTTGAGTCGGATTTAGGAATCCTCATAAGATAATGGAACGGATAATAGAATTATTGATCCCGATCCAAACCCGTCCCGCTTACATCCCTACCCTCGTATTACTCTGCCTAAATGACTCTCATTTAGGAGCCAACAATGGAGTACATAGATACCGTATTACTGCAATTTTTTTTTCTAATTCTTTCATTTTTGCGAGCACGGCACCGTCTTTTTCGGAGAAAGATGTTGCACGTCTCTTTTATAACCTCACAATGCCAGACAAAGCGAGCGAATCAAGACTTTGCTTTTGGTTGGTAGTGGGGTCGACCTCGACGTGGCCCCTTCCTACGACTCCATTCCGTGGTGGCTAAAAACGCAGCTGCGCGTTCGCAAAACAATCGGTCTACGTTGCCCGTGGGCCTTCGTCACGCACTTTCCGTCGGTCCATTTCTTGCATGAGATTTGAGAACGTTGCTGTCTTCGTAAATCCGTACGAGTTTTTTTGGAACATCGTTCCGGTTCGAGATGATGTTGACTTGCTGTTGGGATAAACATGAAGAAGAGCTCCGGTGGTTTTGGTTTACAACCCATTTTCGCGTTATATCTGCTTGATAGACATGCATTATATGAATTTAAAATAAAAAGGATTAAACATAATTTGTATTAACCAAACATTTTCAATTTTTACACTTTAATTTGCTAGAATTAAATCTCCTTACTGGTATTATTGAATAAATTTATTAGATTATCGAAATCAACTTTCAATTGTTTATAAGCTAAACGTAGGCTTTTAGTTTAAAGAGTAATATAAATGAACTAATCGCCGGAAAGATAATTTTTTACATGTGTGACACTGAAATTAATCTCTTATACTTTAATATTATAGGCTAACAAAGAAAAAATATGAATATGTATGTATGTATGCTTGAATAAGATATGGTAGTTTTTTTTTTTTTTTAATAGATTGGAAGAAAATATTAGCCATATAAAATAAAAAATAATTTAAATTTTATCGACATATATGATATCATAGATGGCTCTTACCACTTGAGTATCGTTGATTACTACATTAAAGTTCATATATTTATGTTAAACAATCTATTATGTTTTCATAAATTTGTCAAATAATTCTTTTTATTTTTTCCTATTTTAGATTGTAAATTTTAGAATTTCTATATTAAGATTTCTAATTTTATAAGATGACTCATTAAATATTCCAATAACAATAAAAGTTCCTGAATTTTTTTTTTATTTTAGTGTTCAATTTTTTTTTTATGTTAATGAATTAATCTTTTAAATTAAAATGAGCAAATGCCTCTATAGAAATGGTAGTTTCTCAAAACGGGATAGTGATAATGGAAATGCTTTAACTTTCACCTTTTTATTTTCCCTATTACGGGGTCAAAACTTTAAATTTTTCCATTTTGGCATCTCAAAAAAAGTGAGACAAATAAATAACTTGTTTATAACTTTGATAAAATTGAAAAAATAAAATGATAATAAAAAATAACAAATTAGAAGAAAATAGAAAAAAAAAAAGAAGAAATGGGTAAGTGTCTCAAAATCACAATCGCACATGGCTTTTACCTATGATATTTGATTTTCACAAATTTTATATCACTAAAAAATCTTGATTTTACTGTTGTTAAAAATGGCCCTCCATCCTATAGTTATTCTTTATTCAAAATTTACTAGACCAACCTTGAGATATATATCTAATATAATCTTTAAATATATTACACTTCATGAGTTTAACAGTATTGAAAAAAAAATAGTATATTACATACAAAAGCTTTGTCCAGTCAAAGTTTCGTGAAACTAATCTATTTATTTTCTAGTTTTTTCTATTATGTGCCATTTTTTAATTATTTTTTCAATTTCTATTTTTCTTTTATTCTTATTTTTCCTTAATTATTTTCACTTTAAAAAGTTAAGAATTATTGGTGGTCTATTCTCTTCACTAGGCCTTTAAGCCCAAGGTTTGTCCATGAAGGGTATTTGCATAAAGACAATAGGGACAAGTGGCATTGAGATGATGATGATGGCTACCATGATTCGCAAATACTTCATCATCATCTTCTTCTTTTTTATCAAAGTGATTTGCATTTACCTCTTTGCAATGTTACTCACTATAATAAAAGCCTATAAGAATCAAATGATTGTTAGGTCATGGCCATGGTCTTACAGCCATGAGCATCCCTCACCTATAAATGGCCCCAAGATGCTTAAGGTAAGGTATAAGTTGAGAAACTCTAATCCTCTTACTTAATTGTCACCACATTATCCTATTTACATACTCTCTATGCCTTCACTGAGTTGAGCGTCAAGTGTCTACGTTGGAGAAACTTCTAACACCCCTATAATTCATGTTTGTTCTTTTGCAAGCATCCTCACTTCAAGTACATAGAACATCTTGGGCTTAGCCCACAAGCCTCAACAAGAATCGAGCAACAACAAGTGCTAAAACAAAGAAATATTTAAATTTTGGAACCTAAAAAAAAGAAAGAAATGTAGAAGTTCTAGCATTTTAATTGCCATTATCCCATTTTTTACGATCACCATTATGATAAAAGTTACTTAATTGTTTGTTTTAAGACACTAAAAATAGAGTTTGAAAGTTTGGCAATCAAAATGAGGGGAACTTATTCATTGTCCCGCCAACAAAAATTCACTTTTATTAAAATCTTGAAAGTAGAAGATGTTGAGTTTGTTTTGAATTTACATGAGACTTGTGGTTGGAGTAAAGAAATAAAATAGACAAAAAGTAAAGCTATAGATTGTATTTAGAATCAAAGTCATGATCGACCATCACCTTAGATTAATAAGGTGTTGTGCTAGATTATTTAAAACGAAAAAGAAAAAAAAGCCAAGGCATCCAAATTATTAATTGCCTTCACCTTTGATTTGTTGCATAAAGACTAAGGTAACATAACTTCCTCTTGCAAAGAATGTCGTTGCTTAAAATAAAATGTAACAAATATATTATTTTACACAACACAAGATACATGTTGCCTAATTAAATTGGTAGATTTCATATATAGATGCAATGTGTTTTTGTTTGAATGCAAAGAAATTGTAAGATTAAAGCAATAACTTAATATACAAAAGCAACTTTATTAAGAATAGGCAATATCTAATTACAATTATACATAATATAATTTTTTTTAGGCATGTACAAGGACTCCATTATTATAAGCATCACCTTGTCTATTATAGGAAATAATTATTTCTCAATTGATGTGGCATTTTTTAGTTAGTATTAGCAAAGTTTTCCAAAGAATTTACCGATCAATCTTTTATTTTAAAATTATGCATCATTTTATCATCTCATGTAGCTTTGTTCTTTTTTTTTTTTTTTTTGGCTGCATTTAGCACAATTTGGCAAGTCTATACTAATGATGATAGTTGAAAATGAACAAAAATGAAGTAAGATCAAATTGATTGTTCTTACAAGCAAACTAATCCATATCTTTGAAATTATTCTACAATAAATTATGTCATGAAGTCTTTGCATCTAATAAAGTGACAAAATAAGTCACAAAGTTGAATAATTTTCTTAAAACTTATAACGTGAAGCTCAAGTAGTCAACACTTGAGCTAGCACTAATTAATGAGTTTTTAATCACTTGATCTAAAAGTTTTAGTTAATATTGAATTTTTATTCTTTACTTTGACCTTATAAATTATTATTAATTCTCTCTTGTAATTAATATGTGACTTTGCTCACATGGAGTGAGCCTAATGCTCTCCCTTTTTGTAGTGTATACTTCAATTCATTTATGTCACCCTCTATATATAAGTCATCCTAGAAGCCTACAAGGATGCACACTTTGGTGACACTCCCCTTCCTCTTGGGACCTCTTATGTAAATTGGATTGAAACAGGCTCAGGAGCTTCTGCCTTAGTTTATTCCCAAGTTATTCACCTACTAGTGAAGCATCGACTCTAATTCCTTTCAAAATACTCTAGTTCAAAAGTAGTTAATAGCTAAATTAATAAACGATTAGTGAGCCTTTTCAACCAATAGGTTAAGAAGTTCCCAACTAATTTTGACTTAGTATCCATTACCTTGACTTTATATATCACTACTAAGTTTCTCTCATAATCTATATAAGACTTTACTCGCATGATGTATCAAAAAGCTATTGAAGGATTATCTCAAATGGAAATACTTGATGCTTTAAATAAGTTTGTAGTGAAGCCACAAAAGTTAGCTATACTCTATAATCTTCTAACAAAACTTCATTTGGCTTATGTGAAGGAGGTTTTAGAGTAAACTAGGTTTATCTAGGAAAGCTTTTATTGGGATTTTCGTTTTGTGAATTACTTATGTTTTCTAGTTCCTAAAGGCAAATGACTATGCTTTAGAGTTATATGATGA
Organism: Laguncularia racemosa; assembly: GCA_037954665.1. NCBI lineage: Eukaryota > Viridiplantae > Streptophyta > Magnoliopsida > Myrtales > Combretaceae > Laguncularia > Laguncularia racemosa. The sequence continues at coordinate 1,273,606 of JBBMOL010000166.1, forward strand.
ACATATATCAAGGATTTTTTTACTAAACTATAAAGTATGTGGTGCTCCTATTGTAAGTTATAGATGGGTTTGTTTAGCAATATGTGTAAAATAACATATTTATCTTGACTATTATCCTACATTTTAATCATATTTTGTTGTGCTTTTAAGGGTAGGGCAAGGGGAATCATTTAAAAATTAGGAAATACACGTAAGATAGATCAAATACAGAATTTGAAGCAAAAGAGTCAATAATTGAGCAGAAGAAAACTAATTTGCAAATTTTGTAAATTAAAGGTACTTCATTAGGTAGCCACTTAAGTCATCCAAATGGCCTCCTAAGCACAAGAGATTAAAGGAATCAAGCACCCCCATTTTGATGCATGGTTACTCCATTTGGATAGAGTGCAATTGAGAAGAGAGATGAGGCAATTTATCTCAATCAAGTACTATTGGCTATTCAGATGGACACTTAAACCTTAATGGGTTTAACATATGACATGTTACCCTATCCAAATATCTTTCGCCGTCTAAAAGAAGTGCTATTTGCTATAAATAGTAAAGGCCCAAATTTAAACAAGGATTTACCTATTCTTATACTTTCTCTTGCACATTTTGTAATTTCTCTTTATATTAGAATTTTGATTGTAATTTCATAATTCTAACTATAACTTTGGATTCCTAGGATGCTTTGAACATTAAGATCCATTGAGGATTATCAGGGGATGTAGAATTGAAAAATAGGTACCTATCTTTTAGTGCTTTCTTTCCCTTTATTTGATTTTTTTTCAATGAAACTTGATTGCATGTGTTGTTTTATCCTTACAATTATGAGCTGAGATTGTTTATGTGTGCTCATGATATAGTTTGATGAGTTGTTGGACTAGTGACTGAGCTATATAATGGGATTTAGATTATTTGATGTTTTAGCTTTTCTAAGTTTATAGTTTATGTGATTTTTACTTCATCAACAAATTTATGTGAATTAAAACTTGAGATACTCAAGAGAGATTCGAGGTTTTGCATGAACCTGATCTATATTTAGCTTAATCAATGTAGACATGTGCGATTTAGTTCAACCCTAGAAGTCACTTGCTCAATGTGGTTGAAGTTGAGATTTGTGACATAAACTTACGCGAAGGTCCTAAATTCAACTAGAGTAACTAAATTTAAGAGAGAAATTTGCTATGTAACAAATGATTATGGATAAACTACACAATAGGGATATTTATGCTATAATCAAAATTTTAGTGACTAGAAAAGAAGCGGGTTCTAGTGAGTTTAGTTAAAATCCAATTAATCAACCTAATTGCATAATAAAGAAATAAATCCAACAATCCATAAGATAATGTAACCATAATCTCACAACTGTAATATAGTGTTCTTTGATCAGGTAATTCCTAATGCTAGTTAAGGTATTGGCATTATATTTAGTTAATTAGTTTAATTTCTATCAAAAATCACAAATTGATCACCTATGTTAGAGTAAAACTATTATAATCTATTAAGTAGTTAGAGTTTCTTAGAGTACCACCTTTAACTCATGACTTCATACTCCTTGCATAATACTCTTGCCAGTTGTCTTCACTCTCAAATCTAATTTTTACCTGTCAAAACCATGTAATTGTATTGTTGAAACATGCGCATAGCGAGAGTGTCCCAAAGGCCAGAGGTTAGATTGAACAAGTTGAGACTTGATAATTGCCTTTTAGGTGAATCACTTTCCAATGAATTGATCAATTCTCATCGAAGAGATTGGTTAAGATTTATGAGAGTATAAGGTTTGAACTATAATATTTAGATCACAAAAAAATCCTTTTCCTTAGTGATAATTTGACAATAGTTGATTTTTCAACTTTGTCAAAGATTGTCTAGTTTTAACCTTATGTGAATGCCTAGACAGTGAAAGCATGTAAGCAAAAGTAAGAAAAAGAAGGAATGTATATAAGTAAAACCTACTTATTGGCTAGTTAAATAGTTTGTCAAATTAAAGTCGATCATTATAATATTTGGTTCAACTAACTTGTTAGCTTAATCAAACACAAATTTTTAGTTGAATTCAAGTATTATTAGTAACCTAATGACAAAAAAAAATTTCTTAAAGAAACCAAGCTAAACAAATTGAGCTTATTACATTATATTTTATTCTTTTAAATAGTTATTATATTATAATCTTATTCTATTAAGATAAATAAACTGACAATGAGTTATTTTATAATTATACATCGTTAAATTACCTGTAAAAAATCTAATCGATGCCAAAATACTAAATTTATAATTTTTCCATCATATTTTTGTTAATTTTTAATTTTAATTTTTGCAAATAAATTTATTTTTATTCATTTATTAGCTGTAAATTTGGAATACGTATTCCCAATTGCCCGCAAAACACAGTGGCGGTTTTAGTAAAGAGACATCAATTCCGGGTGTATTTACTTTACATGCCCGAGTCACATGCACGGGCACAAACCCGTTCCATTCTCTACTCTCCAGTCTCCATTTTATTTCCAACCCTCTTCTTTCCGTCCTCCCAGTCCCGAACCCCCGGAAAACCATACTCCAGTGTCATCAGCCCTCACACACAGACCCATATGTACATTTACCGGTGCACTACATTTACATAGAACACATACAGAGATAAAAGCTAAAGTTAGAGAGAGAGTGCGTGCGTGAGGAAGAGATATATAGAGAGGAGAGAGAGAGATGTGGCGGTGCATTTCTCGTGGACTTCAGGCCTCCAGTGCCTCGAGGAGATCTGTTTCGAATGATTCTCTTCGATCTCGCATCTCGAGGCTTTTCTCTACAGATTCGGTATGTTTCGTCTTCTAAAAGTTTCGTTGTCTGTGCTACGCGTGTATGTGTGAGATGATTCTTGTTGATAATGATATTGATTGCTTTCATTAGCTTTGATGTTATCGAGGATTTATCTGGTTCGATTGTATTCTCATCGTATATGACTTTAGTGGCTTCTTACTTTGTCTCGTAGCTGAGGGTTTTGAATGTTAGGGTTCTGACTCTGCTGTTTTGTGAAGAATCTTAATATAAATCTCAAATTCTTTTTCTTTTAATGCGCGTGTGCGTGCGATTTATCCACGGTGTTTTGTCCCTTAGATTTCTGCTTTTGTTGCTGTTACTATTCTTCGTCTATCGTGATAATTTGGTGGATACTTGTTTGAGGGTCTGTTTTCATAATTCAAGTTCTTAATGATTCTTTTTCCTCTTCCTTTGATTCTTTACGCTTATTGTTAAAGATTTAGTATTTATGTTTATTGTGTGTGTGTGTGTGTGTGTGTGTTTTTTTCAACTGACTGAAAGGATCGATTGTAAATGTTCTCTCAGCTTTATATATGCAAGTTTTGGTTTGGTTGTATTCTCTTCTATCTGTTTTGGTTCAATTAGTACTCCTGCTGTAAAGACATTAGTTTTCCTATTTCAGGGACTTTTTCCCTTTTTTCCCCATTTTTTGTTAAAAAATAGTGGTTGTGGCAGGCTGGAGGATATACGATAGTTGATCATAAGTACGATGCAGTTGTTGTTGGTGCGGGAGGTGCTGGATTGAGAGCAGCCATTGGCCTTTCGGAACATGGCTTTAATACTGCTTGCATCACGAAACTATTCCCAACTCGTTCGCATACTGTTGCAGCTCAGGTACGGGACAGTCAAGATTCTTGTAATGAAGATGGCATTTGGTAACTCTGAACCTTAGATATTTGTTCTCCCACTATCTGTATACTTGTCATATCTGCATTGCCCTCCTTTTTGTTGGATCTTGGTGGAAAATTTGACATCTTAGATGTTACATGTGATGGGGTGTGTGGATGGTTGGATTGAAGTTTTAAGTTCTCCGAGTCAATTTACCTGCATATATCTGATTTCAAGTAGATTTTTTTTGTTGAATAGCTTCGAATTTTAAGTTGGGACTAGGAACGGGGAAAGTTGAATATTTGATGGTCTTGTCACGTGGATGCTTTTTGGTTTGCACATGTTCACTCTTAAACTCCTAAATTCCTTGGACATTCAATTTGAATTTGTAGACTTCAGACAGTGCATTTCTTTTTGTTCTGCCTCTTGGCAAAGGTCATCAAGAATGATGCCTTCTAAATATTATGTAGGGTGGCATCAATGCTGCTTTAGGGAATATGACTGAAGATGACTGGAGGTGGCACATGTATGACACAGTCAAAGGGAGTGATTGGTTAGGTGAGATATCTAAACTGGTAATATTTTGAATGCAGTAATTATTATCACCTTGATACTTTCATATTAGCAAAACAGATTTGAAGGACATTGGGATTGCTTCCATCAAAGGCCAAACATTCGATGCCTCCTTCCTCTAAGAGTTAAAAAGACACAACGAAAATATTACATTCTTGGAATCAATCATATTGCTTTGTTTAATGGAGAACTATGCTGTAACACAACACTAAGTTTTTCACTTTCTAGTAATTGAATGTTATCAGTGCCTACTTCTATTCAAATTTCTTTCCATCATTTCGGCGTTTTTGTCAAACAAGGTTGTTCATTTTGATTTACCTCAATGGGTGTTTCTTTTATGTATATAGGTGGTGTTAAAAGCTTTGATTTTATGAGCAATATATGGTTTGATATCTATGCATATTGTTTCATCTGATATTTTAAACTGTAAATTTTTTTTCATGATAAAATTTTAGAGCTCTATTCTAAGTATTTCATGACTCTTTTTATTCAATGTTTGATATAAATTTTCTTTTTTCTCCTTCTTCCTGCAGGTGATCAAGATGCTATTCAATATATGTGTAGGGAGGCACCGAAAGCAGTTATTGAACTTGAAAACTATGGGTTACCATTTTCTCGAACTGAAGATGGTAGGATTTATCAGCGAGCATTTGGCGGTCAAAGCCTTGATTTTGGAAAAGGTGAAATAAGTGACTATTTTAACATGTGATGTAGACGACAGTGAGAAATGAAGCACCAACTGCTTTTTGCTTATTTGTTGTTGATGAAACTGCAGGTGGACAAGCTTACCGTTGTGCATGTGCTGCTGATAGAACGGGGCATGCACTACTGCATACCCTCTATGGCCAAGCCATGAAACACAATACACAATTTTTCGTGGAGTACTTTGCATTGGATTTACTGATGAATAGTGATGGTAAGTCAATGGGGGTTCTTACCCACCAAAAAAAAACAAAAAAAGAAGTCAATAGAGCTTCCGATTTCCCTATAGTCCATTATATTCTTATTTAGGAATGGAGTAGCTTAATAGTTGATGCTTATAACACAATCTTCATGATTTATGGTAATTGTGTACGTACATCATGATTTAACTGTGTTTGTGTGTGGACCTGGATAGGGAATCATGAATTTGTCTTGAAATTTCTTTTCTCCGAGCTGATGGGAAATGGTGTTGATGATATGGTTACTTTCTATTTTTAGCTGATTGGAGATAATAGTTATTACTTTGTTATTCATTATAATTTGCATTACTTGGCATGACAATATTTGCCAACCTGACTAATATCTCTGTAGACTAATATGACATGCCTTTGTACATGGAACGAAATCTCTAATTGTTTCTGGCAACTATTCCTATTTGGCTTGTCAAAGTACTGTGCCCTTCTGTGTCTGCGCTGTGCATTAGCCAGAATCATGCTATGCTGTATGGTGCATTGTACCTGACCACCTGTCCATTCCAATTTCATGGTGATCAATGAATAGAATCATATTCGATGTGTAAAATGTGAAATAGGTAGTTTTGAGCTTACTGTTGATACATAGCTGCAGTTTGGGCACTTAACAGTGAGAAAATAGGATGTTATTTTTTTATTTTTCTCTGGGTATAAGCAGACTGTCATTGCTGATGGTCTAAGCCTGTTCACGCTGTGTACTTCAACAGGTCTGTCCATCTGTCATTTTGTTGGCTTGGTTTGCCAATCTTATCTTGAGTTATGAATTCATCATTTTTGATTTCGTAAGTATTTTAGATGTTAGACATGGTAGCTACACATCTTTCTTAGTTTATGTTCTATCTTGACAAAGTAATGAAAAGGTTTCATTAGCAAAAAAGTAATGATTAAGTTTATTTATTAATGCTAAAAGTTCACTTATCCAAAAATTTATTTTACTTATACCCAAAAAAAAGAATTTTAAAAGTTTTCTGGTAGATTAAGTATCAGAAGAATATATGTTAGAGGATTTGATAAGGCAGAGAATAATGGTGAGAGAGAGTAGTAAACAGAGATTATTCATGTTCTCTTCCACCTAATGTTGGGAAGGTTTGATTCTTGCCTTCTGATCTTCTTTTTCATTTTCCCAATGAAATGTTTAGTCTAAGACTGGAAAGTTTTCAAAAAACCTAGAAAATTACTGGGTTCTGTCTTCAAATGCTGGCTCTGTGATGCATCCATGCATCACTCCAGCAACAAAAGGTGCAGTTGTCCATAAGATAATGTCAAGTCAGTTCTTGATAACGTAAAGTCAAATCTACAATGTAATAAAATGGCCAAGTTACCACTAGCACCTTGTATGCACAATGCATGCAGCTGTTTACACCAAGATTGAATTTGTATGGTACATCAACATGCACCTACACAGCTATTCTCATGCACTTAACTATGGCTAGGTGAGATCACCCACAAACCATAGGCATCCAACCAAAAACACCTGAACTGACGAACATGCCACAATCATGGGCTCAACCTCTCTAGTTACACAAACTCAAACCCATGAATTTCTCTAGGTGTTTTATAGATTGTAAATTGAAAATATTGATGTCAATCTCTGGGGGGTTAGGCAACGGGTTGGAGAGAAGTGAGCCGGTTTTTGTTGTTCTTTTTATAATCTGAATTATTAAAAGTGAAATCATAAGTGTTTGGCAAGCTCTTTATGTCTCAGACACGAGTCCCTAAACCCATATTTATTCTCTGATCAGCATGACAGTGTCCAATTCACCCCAGGACATTTCTGACCCTTTTGGGAAGGAGTGTTCATGAAACCTAGCTTAATGCTCAGCTTTTTAAACTCTACTCTTTTTTTTCAGGAATGGCCAATATTCTGGGATCCTTCATCTGAATATGTAATTGAATTTTGACTATTTCCTTTGTTAGTCTTATTTCCATCTTTGAACTATCAGACAGCAGCCAAGCCTTTACTAGTTATAAAGTGAGTCTTCATAGGATTATTCCTTCATAGTAGGATGCCTTTTATACCGACTCTTCTTTTTTTTTTTTCAATATTTTATTCTTGATTCTTTTTCTTTTTCTTTTTCTTTTTATTGGCCTTCATTTCATATGTTTCATATGGATACCTTGTTTTTTAGCTGGTCTAATTTGATGATTAGCAAGCCTGGTTCATTTTATCATTTTGTTTCAGGTAGCTGTCAAGGAGTGATAGCCCTAAATATGGAAGATGGGACTTTACATAGATTCCAGGCTGCTTCAACTATTCTGGCCACTGGGGTACTTTCTCTCCTGTTTAGTTTAGTCTTCATGCAAAAAAAGGGGAAATCAATTAATTTTAATGTTCTTCTGATATCCAGGGTTATGGTAGAGCATACTTTTCTGCTACATCAGCTCATACATGTACTGGGGATGGCAATGCCATGGTGGCACGGGCTGGGCTCCCACTCCAGGTCTTCTGTTTCTTCTGAAGTCTACTTGGTAGTTCTTTTCTCTTCCTTCTGTTTTGCTAATACACTTTCCTTACAGGATTTGGAGTTTGTTCAATTCCATCCAACTGGTATTTATGGTGCTGGATGCCTCATTACTGAAGGTGGGTGGTAATTTCATGAATATTTTGCATGTGAGAAGATATTCCTTTTAGATTCATCTACTTTGTGGTTTACAACCTAGCTCTTATGCACACAAGGTGGAATATAATGCTTATTCTACAATTGAGTGCAGGTTCTCGAGGTGAGGGTGGTATTCTTAGGAACAGTGAGGGTGAGCGATTTATGGAACGGTATGCTCCCTCAGCGAAAGATCTTGCATCACGAGATGTTGTTTCAAGATCAATGACCATGGAAATCCGGGAAGGTCGTGGTGTGGGTAAGATATAACTTATAGCTCATTCTTCTTCTTCTTCCACCCACCCCCCCCCCCCCCCCCCCCCCCCCCCCCCCCCCCCTTCTCTCTCTCTCTCTCTCTCTCTCTAAGAGCTCCATGAGAAATTAATGCCTAGTTTTCATTATTAAAGTGGGAACTGATTGCTATATCAGGAGTTTCAGGCTCTTCATATATTGTATAGTAACATTTTCCTTTTCTCTCAATCAGAACATTAATTGTTCTATTTTTTCTTAATGCAAGAATTTTTTTTTTAAGACATTCATCTCTGGACAACAAACTTAAATATGCTTAATATAAGCTTGATGTTTTGATTTTGCACAGGACCTCTGAAGGATCACATATATCTGCATCTGAATCATTTACCCCCTGATGTACTTAAGGAGAGGCTCCCGGGTATTTCAGAAACTGCTGCTATATTTGCTGGAGTGGATGTTACAAAAGAGCCTATCCCTGTTTTACCTACTGTGCACTATAATATGGGTGGTATACCCACAAATCACCATGGAGAGGTAAGTAGATCACTCTATGAGTTGCAGGTCCTCTAATGTTGATGATTGTATCTTGCACTTGATGGTGAGATGCAGAAAGTTGACAATGCTATCTTTTGGCCTCCTAGTATCTGCTAAATAGAACTAATTTAGAAGGCAAACAAATGGTGTGACCCCATGTAGGCCCCTGCTAATCACATCCTACTATGTTTGAATAAATAAGCAAAAAGTGGGCCTGCATTAATATTTTTCATGCATGGTAATACACGATTAGTTGGTACATGGATGAAGACATTATATGGAGATAGGAAAAATTGATCCTTAAAAGGCTATGTGCGAGCCAGCAATTAAGGGTTCTGACATATATGAGACCATGGCCATAAGTCTAGATGCTTGTTTCTTTTAGTCCATGTATTGAACTATTGAGACTGTTTTCTTACCATTTAACTTTTCTGATTGATCTTGTAGCATTCTGTTTTAAATCTTTCCATTTCCATTATACTCCAGGTCGTTACTATCAAGGGCAGTGATCCTGATGCTGTGGTTCCAGGACTGATGGCTGCTGGGGAGGCAGCTTGTGCATCTGTTCATGGTGCGAATCGGCTTGGTGCAAATTCTCTTCTTGACATTGTTGTGTTTGGGAGAGCTTGTGCTAATCGTGTTGCAGAGATCCAGAAGCCAGGCAAGTTTTACCTGTCTTTTTGATGAAAGATTTGCTTATTCAAAGTCTATATATATAAAAAATAAAGTTTCATAGGAGCTATATATATAAGGAAAAAAAAAGCAAGAAAGAAGGAGGAAGAGAGAGAAGAGAGGATAGAGAAAGAGTGGGAGAGAAAGGAGAGAAGAAGAATGGGGGAGAAGACAAAAAAGAGACTTGTAGGATCAGGTTGTGTGCAGGTTTCATTTCCTGTGGAAACCCAGTCTATTTAAAAGTTACTAAACTGATTTATTGCTCCAAGGTCTAAATAACAAATTATTTTATTAACATGTTGGTCTCTTTCATTCACATCATGTGGAGACTAGTCATTTACTGTGAGAGTCCATTTCAAAATTTCTCTATGAATCTAGTTTTGGATCTGGATGTGTATTATATTATTCTTGTTTTTTTGTGATGTATAAAAATTAGAATATATTGTTTAAAATATATTATTTTAAAACCTTGCATGATTGATTTCAAATTGCATTTCATATGACAATTCTAATTATCAATTTATTTTCTTATTGATATGAACAAGGGAATTACAATGATTGAAATTTATTCATTCTTGTGGAAGAGAAATACAAAGCCTAATATACCTTAAATGAAGCTCCATGAGCTTCTCTGCTCATACAATTCACGAACACTCAACAAAATATGTTACTCCCCTTCAACTAACCAGTTACTCCTATTTATAGTAGATATACCCTAGACAACTTTACACTAATTACACAACTGCCACTAATACAGACTCCACACTATACAAACAACACTGTATAACAGCACTGCATATACAAAAACACATTAGGACACTAACTACACGCATTCATTGGGTTGTGTCACTTATTGTTTTGATTTATGTCCTATTCATTACATATATGATTAAGTACTACATAGTGTTGTATTGTCCTTGGCAAGTTTCTACTATATTGTTTTTCGGGTAGAAACATGCAACTTAATGTGATTTATGTTTCTTTTGTTTTTCTTAAATTGAAAAATTTGATCACATTACTGGAAGAAAAGATAATTTTTTATGGACAGATCAACTTCAAACTGCATTTTATCTCGAATTTGAGCCTGTGAAAGAACTATGGTCAATCTTGTTTTATCATCATGCCAATGTGTTTCATATTTAGATCGTATACAGGGCAAATTGTGATATATTTTCGAGTTTTGTATCTGTAAATTGTTTTTTTGAAGTCAAAATGTGTCGATCAATTTGACATATGTTTCATTTTTCCTTTCATATTTGAAAAAGAATATGCAGGACAATTTCTTTAGGACCGTAAAATCTATTGTCTATTTTGGCTATCAATAGTTCATGTTTGTAAAACAATTTTTATTATGTTATGTAAACATATACAGTTACGCATACAATTATGAGCATATATAATTTTAATTGCTGTGAAAAGATGAACAATATATATAGCTGGAACTCGTGGATTATCTTGTACAGTTATTCTAAAGTAAGCTGTGTTTAAATTGATTTTCAGGGGAGAAACAGCAATCTCTGGAGAAGGATGCTGGTCAGAAGACAATTGCATGGTTGGATAATATTAGGAATGCCAATGGTTCATTTCCAACATCTAAGATTAGGTTGAATATGCAGCGGATTATGCAAAATAACGCAGCTGTTTTCCGCACCCAAGAAACATTGGAAGAAGGTAAATTTCATCGGCTTATATTATCTTACCTCCAGATTAAACACATGAAGAACATCTGGGATTTTATTGAGTTAGGCTTACTTAATTTCTTTTGTAGATCCCTTCTTATTCATAGAGTTATCTTTGTGGCTTTGCCCTACCTGCCTGTATGCAGTTTGTACATATCTTCCTCTATCAATGAGTTTTTGCTTGCTTACCAAAAAAAAAAAAAAATCTGTGCTTTTGTTGCAGCACTATAATATTGATTACAATCAGACATATCGGCAAAGAAATGTATTATCTACAGCTTTCTGTAATAAGTATTACAGTATAGAACTATGCCAGTATGATAATCTTCTTTCTGGATATAATTAAATTTCATGTCAACACCTTGCCAGCTTGCACCATGGGATTATCATATGAATGTGATGGGACCTCTTAGGCTTAGTTGTCTGTCCCTTCAATCTAAACTGTGACACATGCTGAAACCAGTGTCTCACTGTAGCTTTGGGTCATTCTCTTTTCTGGTCTTTTTTCTTTACTCTGTTAATGTCATTTGTAGGTTGTCAATTGATTGACAAGGCATGGGAGAGCTTTCACGATGTTAAGTTGACAGATCGAAGCTTAGTATGGTGAGTTTTATGTATTTTCCATCAATGAGGATTCATTCAGGATGCAGCCAGAGTCCTAGAATATTGTAGGAAATTGTTTGGCATGTTTTTTTCTGGTGAATTGATTATTCGATCTTCTTTGTTTTCAATATTTTATGCAGGAATTCTGACTTGATTGAAACGATAGAGTTGGAAAATCTTCTGATAAATGCCTGCATCACAATGCATTCTGCTGAAGCCAGGAAAGAGAGCAGAGGAGCTCATGCCAGGGAAGACTTTACGGTCAGTATAATTTTCAATTGCTTTTGTTATTTTTGATCTTGTTCCACTCTTGTGTAATGAGTTATTTGGATATGCTCCTGCAGAAACGAGATGATGAAAACTGGATGAAACACTCTCTAGGGTAAGTTGCTTTCTATTACTTGGAAGTTTTTGTCTACATGTTTGGTCTCTTAGTAAAGTCTACCTTTGTCACCACTAATAGGAGTGTCCTATGAGCTTCCTGGGGGAAATTATGTTGCCTTGAGAAAAGCCCATTTACTGCATCTTGCATAATATGATTAGGTTTGTCAACATAGTGCTGTGTCTTCAGGAAGTTTCTTCTCTTGTTTTTGTTGCTGTAATCCAATCTGAGTAATGTTGAAGTTGATGGTAGAATATCTGGCAAATGACATGATCCCTTGTTAAGAAAAATCATTTTATTCAAGTCTTGTTTTTCATTTTGGTTAGAGTTTGTCAAATGCATCTTGTATGCAGCTTTCAGTAGCCAATATTCATTTATGCCAGTCATGTTGGATTTGTTGTTTATAAAGCTTTAATAATAGCAATTGAATTGCCACTCAAATTACCTTTCCATTTAACATCACAACTTTGATTGTTTTACTTTTGCAGATACTGGGAAAACGAGAAAGCTCGTCTTGATTATAGACCGGTTCACATGAATACATTGGATGATGAAATAGAATCATTCCCACCTAAAGCTCGGGTCTACTAATCCTTTAGAGGATTAAAATAAGATGGACTCAGGAAGTTGTTGACTACTGACCATTTTTATAGGGGTGAAACAACTCACCTTGTAATGGTGAAAGTAAATTGTAATAAATTGTTTGTGGTTCAGCATTTTTGCAATAATTGGTGCATGTCAGTGCTTCAATTGATTTTGCTTAATTTATTGGGTAAGGGTGTTTTTGCATTTACATATAGCAATAATCTTTTTTATGATCTGATAGTGGTCATTGACTTCTGGGTTCTCAATTGTTCATTCTTATATGAAATTCCCATAACTTAGTAATATAATTGTTGAAGGCTTCAACAGTATGAGGTGATTTCTGGAGAACATGAATGTTTTGGGTAAAATTAAGAAATGCTCACACCATGATGTTTATGAAAATCTCATGCTGATTGTAATGACCCATCCGATGATCCAATGGATCGGAATCTGCAGATCCATTTGCAATCGCTCTGCCACGCAAATAAATTCTTAAAAGTGCATGCCTCCACAATGTCAATGGCAAAGTTCCTCTGGAGCTCTAGTGCGATACTTAATGTGAAATTTTCTAGTTCTTATTGATCTAGATGATCAGATATATGCCGGATGCTGACGGTTCTGGGTGTCACATTCCTGGTGAACTAGCGTATGGTCGGCGGTGACGTCCGATTCTAGTGGTTGAAACCTTTCTCACGAGATTGAGTTGTCATCAATTAAATGTTTTTAAATTATGTTATTCTTGAAGGACAGGCTGCTTGGATTGGGTGCCTATGCCACCCCCCCTTATCTCAGAACACGGTGAAAATAAAAAACCCAAACCGAAACAAAGTGCGCGTCCGCTAACTCAAGTTAGTAGATGTGTTAACATGGAATGCAATGATAGAGCCAGTAAGACCGGTTGAGAAATCCTGAGTTTCATATGCTCTAAAACCGTGAAAATTGATTCTGGGACGGACAAGAGACTTATTGCTGGAACCCTTTCAGCAAATTTATGCGTGAGAGTGAGATGTAGGATAGAAAATATTTGGTGCTGACAGAGTGCCCCGTGGTGGCTTGTTCGATGAGCCATGGTTCTTATGACTATGATCGTGCTAAGTTGGAAACTACCAATAGCTAGACTTTATCCTTCATAGTTCGTTAGATTAACTGTTACCGACTATTAATTAATAGGAACATCTCTAGTAGGATTGCGATTATCTTTACGGTAAATTTCCGAAAAGCATCAAGGACGCAAAACGGAGATCTCATTCTTAGTGAATCCTAAGGCTATTTCAAGATGCTTGGCTTTGTTTCGGCATGCCTCAGTTTTCGTTGAAGTGCCTTCAAACTTTAAAATTCTCGATTGATTTTGATGGCCTTCTCCTTCTTCATTTATTTTGATGCTGATGGTGATTTGAAGCCTTGTGTTTGGTGCCAGGGGCATATGTTGACCCCCTAACCTTTATCTGCGTTGACAGAAATTCAGAGACGATTTGAAAGACGGTAAAATTAAAGCTGCAGGGATCACTAATATCTATCTATCTATCTTCTTGGTATAGGCTTCAAAGGCCAAGTTTTTACCTAGATTGAGATTTGGTTCTGGAAAGCACTGGTAAATCTTGGAATGGCAGGTTATGTATCCTACGACTTGGAAGTTTTCTAGGCTGGAATTGCACCGGCGTAAATTACTTGTGAGCTAAAATCACCTCCAAATCCTTAAGTATAGGTTAGTCTTGTTGGTCTCAACAAAATAATTAAGAAGAGGCTGGAACCGATTGTCTATACCTTTTCAAATATTCCCTCTTAGTTATTTTATAAGATATTATTGTAGACGATCAAGGATATCAAGTTGAGCAGTATACATGAATAAATATGCAAGAAAACAAAAGTATAGGGTTAAAAAGATCGGTTCCAAAATTCATAATAATTGCTTCTCTAGATCACTATTCTAATTTTATGCTTCACATTGGTTGTTCCACTATTTAAGAGTAAAAAAAGTACAAGTTTCAAGCTCGCAATCTTATTTTATCTCTCATTCTCACCTGAATCAAGAACCACATAGATTTGTAGAAATCCAATCCTTTCTCTCAAATATTCAAACTCAAGGAATTATGAAAGCAAATGACAAAAAAGACTTGATAAAAATCCTCCAAGAGTTTTACTTAGGAAGAATTAAAGTTTTACTTCTAAAATAACCCTCGTAAATAAGATAGTCATTTGCTTAGAGAGTAGTGGATGTTGTTGCTTTTATTGTCATTATTGTTCTTCTTGTATATTCTAAAGTCCTCGAATTTGCTTTTTATGATCTTTTACTTCTAATGTTTGAAAAATACTTCTGTTCAAAATATTTAGAAGATATCCTTTAAACACAATCTTCTTGATCCTAATATAGTAAAGTTAAAATGGCATAGTAGAAGATGAATTGAAGTAGCCTTAATTAATCTTTGGGAAAATTACAAGTAAGAGGATTAACAATTGGGATCAAGTTCAAATAAGTGATTAAAATTTCAAGTGATTAAAACAGATAATCAATATTATACTAAGTGGTTTAAATAGAGGATCTTATTATAATGTAGTTATAAGTAATAACGAATTCTTTATTTGAATTGCTTAGTATGTTTATAGGATAGTAATTGATCCTTTATTTGAACTAATTATTATAATGTTGATCTTATATTTTAAACATTTGAAAGTTTGATATTCTATTTCTAACAACTTAGCATAACATTGATAATTTATTTTAATTACTTAAATGTTCGATCCTCTATTTGAATTTGATCTCAAATGGTGATCCTTTCACTTGTAATTTTCCCATTAATCTTTAGATTTAAGCTTAAACTTAAATAATCTCATGATGGACATTGAGATCTTTGCTTAAAACTTAGATCATGCTTATCTTCAATTAAAACCAAATATCTACGTGTTTCTAGCTTTAAGTTAATCGAACTTAATCTTTTTTCAAATTGTAAATAAATCTCTTGATATCTTGCTAAAATTTGAATTTGAACTCTCCTATTGGCATTATCCTTATCTTTTAGGACTTTTTATGAGGTTGATATCTTCTAAAAAAAACTTCTTAGATAATCTCTAAATAATTTTCTCAACTGATCTTTTGTACTGATTTAGCTACATATATCTCCAAATTATATCTAACCCATGAAGTCATGACCTATAATATGAATCTTGTACCTTCTATTTCTAATTTATCTTTTTGTATATAATCCTCTGTCTTGCTTATAAGATCTTTTTTTCTCATTTAAATAATTTTTGACTTTTGCCAATAAAACTTTCTTCATGGAATCTTTAGTTGTAGTTGTTAAAACTTCTACAAAATCTTCAATCTTCTATTTTAAGACTTTAATTAGAGGACTTTTACATGCTCTTAAATATCTTCTAATTATACTTTGATATCTTCTAGGTTGTATTTTATTGATCTTTTAGATTTTAATTATATTTTCTTATTGCATATTAAAATCGAATTATTAGTAAACGGATGATATGATGGTTTATAATTTTTCAAAGCATTTAACACTCTCCTCTTAACATAACACTTAAGGATCAAATAACTTTATTAGTAAAGATACAATTTGATAAAGCAAGTTTTGAACACTTAAGCAATTAGAAAAATTTTCAAATTAACAAAACTATGTGGCATCTTGGAAAAATATTCGATTTGCTTAGATGCTTAAGGATGTTAGAAATTACTTGGATATTAAACCAATTGAAATTCGAATAGAAGTTGGAGGTGCATTTATGTGAATCTCATTTAGATATTACACATCTCCCTTCAATTTATGAATTTCTTAATTGTTTTTTTGCTTGATCTTGTACTTCTTTCCCTTCTTGTTATCATCAAAACATTAAAAAAAAATTCTCTCATTTACTGATATATTTATTTGAACTAGACAAAGGAAAACACATATCAAGAGTAAAAATAACTCAGAAGTGTCATGTAACAAAATGAAACAGGGTTATATCATCATAATTTATTAGAAACAAGCGAAAGTCTTCTAATTAGATTTAATTAGAGATTCTCAACAATCTCTCAAACCAAACCATCACCAATAGAAAATCAAGTCTTAACAAGAACATAATTACAAGAAATAACAAGAATTTTATCTTTTTTTGGAGTTTAGGCTAGACTAGATTTAGACTTGGAAGGAGACTTCAAAGCTAGAGGTTTGGGTAGGGTAGGATCCAGAGAGGATGAAGGATGAGTAGAGGAGTGTACAAGACCAAGGTTTAGTTGAATCTGCTCGAGAAGGTCTTCAATAGATCTCATAGAAGTAAGAACTTGTATATTAACCTAACTATCCCAATTGCATTGCTTCGTGTGAGATCTTATCCACTTTAGCATAAGTTGGACATTTTTGCATATATCAAACACATTAAATCATACCATTTCTAAGGAATTCTTCAAAGATTGTAATGGAGCATCAACATTCACGTCAAAGTTAACCTTCACTCCAAATCTCTTTAAGTTGTCGAATGCTACATCCACAATATTAGTAAAACCTATTGTTTTGTCCATAAGAATCTCCTTGAATTGACTTACTAGACCTGCAAACTTCTTAGCTAAGGTTACCTCTCATTTAGCAACTTCTCTCTTTATCTCTTGTTTCAATTCAAAAAATTATCACTCATTGAAGTTAAGAACATAAAACTTATAGTCCTTTAGCTATTTAAGAGGATTTCCGTGACTTGAGGAGACATTTCCTTTGCATCCTTTTTCTCATTGAAAGAAATAAAATAGAAGCCTTTTGGAATAGTTGAAAAATATTCTTGTACATTACTCATCATAAACTTCCTTTGGAGGTATAGAAACATTGTTTAAATTGTCAAAAGATTATTTTTTAGGAGCAAAAGTTTCCTTTAGGATATTATAAACTTCCTTCTCTTGTGCAAAAACTTCTTGTGGATATCAACATTTCCTTCAATGTAAGAGGAATTTCTTTATCCATTATAATTTCTTGCATAGGGCCTTTTGAGGGTTTTACCCTTGACTTAAAGGATGGTTCTTTGAAGGTTGGAGGAGGAACATCTTTTGCTTAAACTGTGAGGCCTCAATTGCCTTTCTTAGAGATGCTACTTCATCAATAATAAACTTCCCTAATTTCTTTAGCTCCACTTGCTTCCTCTTGCCTTTTACTTTCTTCTTTCCTCTTCTATCACCTTTTCCTCAAAACTGATTTTCTTCTTGTCCTCATCCTTCTTTCCAATTATAGCACTTTAATTGGGGTTGAAAGTAACTCAATCATTCTTAGTCCAAGTAGAACCTTCAGCCTTAACCCTAATGTGATTGAAAGTCATTTATTCTTAAACTTTTGTTTTCGCAATAACATGTTGTTTTATCACAAAATTGAATTTCTTAAACTCTAAAAATTTAATAATTACATATCCTGGCAGTCTACTATCTACTAACTTTAACATATGCAAAATCATTTGACTAGCTAAATCAAAATGACCTTTGTAAACACTTTATTTTTGCCCCTAATCATTAATTTATAATTTTTTCATTTTTTTCTAATTTAGCAAAAATAAAGGAAAAATATTCAGAAAATAAAATAAATAGGGAAAATATATCAAATTTGGAAAATAATAATAGAAATAATAAGAAAAAGAGTTAAACAATTTTTATAAATTTTTAGAATTTCAAAATAATATAAAAATAATAAAAATTGCAACGCATATATATAAATTACGTTTAATAAAAAAAGAGAAAGTGGGCTAACCCAGCTGGTCCAAACCACGGATTCGTATGCGCGCGGGGGAGGCAAATCCGCGTTTTGCAAATTTTTTTTCTCTCCCCAAGACACGTGTCAACAGCTAATTGGACGACACAAACGCACGCGCTGGGCGCATGTTCGTTTCCTAGTTTGAGATCATTGCCGGTAGTGGAAAAATCAAATCCGGCCGTTTTGATTCGAATTTTTGCACAAATCCAGTAGATTTTTTAACTAAAATAGGATAAACACCATTAAATTAACATTAATCTTAACAAAAATCAAAGATAAACACGAATCAAAAACAAAAAACAAAATGGATGAGGATGGGTTTCAACGGCGAGGAAGATTCGAGCTTATCAAGATTAGTTTTGAGAGCCTATAAATAGATCACGATATGGGGAAGCTAAAGCATCGATTAGAAGAGAGAAATGAGAGAAAATAAGAGAGATCGAAGCTTTGCCGGAGTTCGTCCAAGTTGTGACCACCGATCGAGCATCAAACCACCACCAGTAGGCGTTTTTGAAGAAATCCACCATCACCATTGGATTACCCACCCTTAAAAAGCTCGGAAGCTGCCTTCAAATGCCCTCGAAAGCCGCCAGAATGCCGTCGCCGAAAACCTTCCAGTTGCCGTGAGCTAGTTTGACCCGATTTGACCTAATTCAACCTGATTCGATCCGACCCGACCCGCGAACTGCGTCCATACCTAGGTAAGTAAGATTTTTCCGTTTTTTTATTTTATTCATTTTATTTATTATATTTTTATTTATTTGTTTATTTATAATTCAAAAATGAAAAAAAATAATATTAGGAAAAATGGTAGAATTTAGTTAGTCTTTTTTTTTTATGTTTAGTTTAGAATAGATAAAATAATGAAAATTATAAAAATTATAAAATAAAAAAATGTCAAAAAATATATAAAAAAATAAAATAAAGAAAAAAAATAAAAAAGATATATAATAAAAAATAAAATGATAAAAAAATAAAAAATAAAATAAAATAAAAATAATAAAAATAAAAAATAATAAAAGTAGGATTAAATAGAGGAAACTTCCTAATAAAAAAATAATGAGTCATTTTTTATCACTTAGAAAAATTTTCTTAAATAAATCAAAAATTGGTTTTTTTTTTTTTTTTTTTTCCGGTAATTACCAAAATTGGTTTTTCCTTAAATTAAAATTAAAAAAAGAAGAAGCTAAAGCTTAGGTTTTTTCCAAAAGTCTTTAAAATGGTAAAAAACGTAAACACGAGGTATTTTCATAATTAAAATTAACAAAACCACTAAAGCTTTTTATAAAAAGCGAACTATGGCTTGTTTGATTCTGAATAGCAAGTACGTAGGCAACTTTATGGGGCAACTCTAAAAAGAACAAAAAAAAAATCATTTTTCAAATTAGAATAAGTTTGTTTTAATCAATACATAAAATAAGATAACAAAAACAAAACAAAATAGAATAAATAGCAATAAAATAAGAAAGAAAAGATATTAGAATATGGTTCAGATTTCAGAAGGATAAGATGGTAACTTTAAGGTTTTAATAGGTTGGCCCGTGAGTCTAGAGACTCTGGTTTTCTTTTCCTCTTTTACAAAAATGAAAAGAGGAGATCTCATTGACTAGTTGTCCAAATTAGGGTTAATCCGCTCAGTTAGTCCTAATTTAGTAATCTTTCCCAACGTTGGTTGGGTGGCGACTCTAAATAAAATAAAATTCCTAGTCGAAGTCGAGAATTTATATTAGATGAGCATAGGGTCCAATATAAATCGGATTAGGAATATAAATGAAAAAATAAAAAAATTAGACTCGATAAGATGACGACTCTACTGGGGACCCTAGTAGGCTAACCACCTAAACCTTCTAAAATCACCATTTCCAAAATTTCTTTTGATTGTTATATTACTAATGCTAACCTTTCAGGGATTTAATGAAATTTAGGGTTTGTTTATTTACAACTGTTGAGTCTGCATGCATGTAATCGTGTGATTAGATACGATCAAACCCAGACCGTCTTAGGACCCTAAGACTCGGGGGGGGGGGGGGGGGGGGGGGGGGGGGTGCATTGTGTAGGTTTCGGGAGAAGTGATGTAATCACCGTTCGGAGCCGATTAGGCTACTCTTTCCTATCAGAACCTTTTATATCCATTACAGAGTCGCAGAGCTGGTGGCCCAATTCTTGGAAGGGAAATCTTATATCCTGGCTCTATTGGCTGAACAGATCTGGAACCTAAACTTTGTCAAGAAGAAAGGCTACGGGATTCTCCGCTCAAACATCAACCTCATCTTGATCTGGTTTGTGAGCCATCTCAAATGTTTCGGATTGAACATGGTCTGAAAATCACTAGCTCAACAAGTAGACCTTGTGGATTTTTGCATAGAGAAGATAAAGCTACTCGATGACCTTACCAACCATAGTTGGGTAAAGGTACTTAAGAGTTTTCAAATGTTTCGGATTGAACATGGTCTGAAAATCACTAGCTCAACAAGTAGACCTTGTGGATTTTTGCATAGAGAAGATAAAGCTACTCGATGACCTTACCAACCATAGTTGGGTAAAGGTACTTAAGAGTTTTAGTTCTAATGACATCCTTTGGACCACTAGATGGAATCGCTGCAACAAAGTCATCATAACCTACAGAAATCTTTAGGCTATTCCTCTAATCGATATCAAGGGGTACATAGGATATCATCCAAACTCGGTGGTTTGTCAGTTCGGTACCATCTAAGATATAGTTTACGGGCTATCACTGGAAGGGATCACATTTGAATACCAAGATCCAAGCCTGCTAGTAGCTGAGAAGTTTGCTAAACTGGTAGAGGTCAAAGCCCTATGGGAAGCCCGGATTGAGAGCTCCAACATAGACCTCGAAGACCTAATGGAGAAGTAGGTAAACATCGAGCCATCGGGGATTTCGTGATCCACTAACTATATTGGATAAGAGAAAGGGCATACCGAATCCCAAATGTCACCCAACCTGAGCTAGACAAGGTAGATCCAGAATTGAGAACCTATTTGGAACAAGTCAGGGCCCGGATTGGAGTACGCTTTGAAGCTGCAGACTACAAAAAGGATGTCTGGAAGGGCAGATTCAAAGAGTCTGATAAAAGAAACAAGGCCTTGGAAGCTCAATTGGAGAAGACCTAAGCTAGAGTTAAAGAGCTGGAAGCCATCATTAGTGGAAAACCGGTGCCTATGCAGTAGAAGAAGAAGAGGACTAGGAATTAGATTAACATTGTACTTTTCTTTTTTTATGTTTCAAGTATCGAACTCTAAGTTTCCAATATTAATAAAAATAAAGTTTCACTATTATATCATTAATCAATTGTTAACCCTTTTAGCATCTGTGTGATACATGCATTAAACTAAGAAAAATGCGCACCTAGGTATCAAAGATAGCTCCCAAACAACCGAACCCTCCAAGGTGCCCAATCCACACCCACTCAAAGACTAAAATGGAAAATAGTGGCAACAACAGCGACAACCGTAACAACACCAGCGCTGATACCGCCTTATACCCTAGGATCTTATCCTTAGAACAAATGGTCCAGCAATTGGTTGCATAAGTCCACCCCCTGATTGAGAGTATTGGCCTCCTTTGCACTACCCAATCAACTTAGGAAGAACATTCAGGGGCTAGAAAAGGGAAGGTAGTAGAGGGTTAACCTCCAGAGTATGAGGAGATCCATTCCTACCTCAACCCAGCATTCGAGTATGAACCCAGAGTCAACCTCGACCCAACATCGAATGATATAAAGAGAGAAATGGAAGATAGACAAAAGGAGATGGAAAGAAAATTGTTCCAACAACTGGCTGACAAGATGAAGACACTATAGGGGCCTGGCGGTTTTGAGTAGGCAGGAATCACCAGCCTACTAGTATATGGGGAGGAGGTATACCCAGAGAAGTTCAAGACCCCAGAGTTTGAAAAATATGATAGCACTGGATGCCCCAATATGCATACAAGGCTGTATGTACGAAAGATGAGCAAATATGCCCAATATAACTAACTCATGATCCAGACCTTTCAAGACAGCCTCACAGGCCCTACCCTCGTTTGGTATGCACACTTGGACTTCAGCCAAGTCAACACCTGGGAAAGACTCGCTCAGGCGTTCTGCGACCAGTACAAATTCAACATTGAAGTCGCCCCTTTGATGATAGATCTAGGAAGTCTCCGAAAGAAGCACACTAAGTCTTTCAAGGAGTATGCCCAACGCTGGAGAGCTCAGGCTACTAGGGTGACAGCCCTGATCTCTGAAAAAGAGTTGACATTCATCTTCGTCAACATTCTAGAGAAGAGTTACTTCTCACATCTAGTAGGCCAGACGTCAACCAGTTTCGCAGAAGCAGTGGCAGCAGGGTGCCGAATCGAGAATGCCATCACATCGGGGAGACTCCAGACAGTCGACCCTCCCAGAATCACATCATTGCAGAGGCTTATAGGAGGTAGCAAAGCCAAGGAATCTACCGTTAGCACAATTAACTCCAGTAGAGTAGACAGGGTTAGGTCCCGTGTGACATTTTAGACCACGAATGCCCCAATCCAACAATCACCAATGAATCAAACCCAGGCTCCCAAGGTCACAAGACAATTTACTTTGATACCGATTCCACTCAGCCAGGTTTTTGCTCGGCTATGAGCCGATAATTTGATCAGCTTTGAGATCCTAAGTGACTGGTATAAGCTAAGGAATTTTGACCCAAGCCTTAAGTGTGATTACCATATAGGCTAAGAGGGGCATTCTATAGATAGATGCTGGAGGCTCCGAAATAAGATTCAAGATTTGATTGACGCCGGAATAGTGCAGTTAGACTTTATCAACACACTAGCACCCAATGTTAACACTAATTCGTTGCCTAACCATAAGCCCACCGTCAATATGATCACATCTGAAGAACCGGGCTCCAAAAAAAAAAACAATAACAGTGCAGCAAGAAAGTTACTCCCGCCAAGTCTCAGATAAAACCCCTAAATCACAGATCAAGAGATGGTTAGCTGGAGACCCAACAGTCGGTACCTTAGGCGAATCACATGAGAGATTTGAGTATTTAGTGAATTACTCTTTCACCCCAACCGAGTATGGGCCACCTAGTGGATGGGGGCCTGAGTTTGAAAAAGAAGACAACCCACTAAAGGAAAAAGAGGAGTCCGTGAACATGATTAAATCGGACCAAAAACCGATAGTCATAAAGTGCTATGAGGGACAACCTACTGAGGTGTAAATCCCAAAAAAGAGATATGTGTTCAATATCCCAATACCTTTAGAGAGGTATAAGGCGACACCTTTCAACTATTAGGCCCTCGAGCAGGAGAGACCTCCCATCATAGGAGGAATCACTCGCTCTGGGAGAATTTATGACCCTAAATACAAGATCTCAACCGAAGAGCCTAATACTAAGGTAGAGAAAGAGGAAGAAGAGGGGCTCTCTACATTCACGATAATGGTTAAAGCAAGTAAATACAAGATCATGGAACAACTTAACAAGGTTCAAGCTCAGATATCACTTATGGGCCTCCTTACAACGTTTGAGCCTCATAGGGAAGCACTCTTCAAAGTCTTCAAACAGATCAAGGTACCAGAGAGCATCGCAACAAAGAAATTGAGCCATGTGGCAGATTTAATCTTCACCATGGATCAGATATCTTTCTCCCCCAAAGAGTTGGGAGAAGATGGAGACCAACACGCGGAACCACAGTTTATAGTGGTGAAATGCAACAACACAATTGTCTCGAGAATGCTCATTGACAATGGATCTTCTCTCAACATATGCCCTTTGGCTACCCTTAACCTGTTGGGAGTTAATCCAAGCAACATCAAGCCAAGCTCGATAGTGGTTAGCGCCTTTAATGGGTTCAAGAGAGAAATAGTGGGGGAAATCAACTTGCTAGTGGAGATTGGTCCACAAATGTTCCATATCTCTTTTTAAGTTCTTGACATTCCAAGGTCTTTCAATCTACTATTAGGAAGGCCGTATATAAATACTGCTGGAGCTATACCCTTAAGTCTACATCAGAAGGTCAAGTTTATAGCGAATGGACAGATCATCACCATGCTGGGAGAGCAAGATTATGCCATATATAAAGAGACCGCCATACCCTACATCGGGGAAGACAGTTTCGAAGACTTTGGTTTCCAAATATTCAATGAGGTGAGTGTAGTAACCAGCAAGGAGGGCCATTAGTTCAAGGAAGGACAGTAAGGGACATTTGGGCTAGGGTATGTTCTTACATCCCAGGAAGAGGCACAAGCAAGAGGTATCGGGGGCAGAAAGAAAGAGAAGCCTAGAGATATCCGGATGCATTTTCCACCCGTTCAACAATCATTCAGGCAAGCAACTACCGTTCAAGAGCCAAGGATAAGCGAAACCAATGTCAGTAATGAAGGCTCGGCCTCTCGCATGTCTAATCAGCATCCAGATCTTAACAATTGGTTCTATTATCCTATTAATAGCACTAGGTCAGCTTAAGGATAGGGAACAATTATTAAACAAATTTCTATTGTGATTATTTTTCAAATTCAATAAATTGTAGCTTATTTCTTTTGCTAATACATACATGTTCTCGCTCCACTTTACCCACAGATTCCCTACTATCGAACGTCAGGGACATTTCGCGTAGGTAAGTAATGAAAACATCGATATCGTTTCCAACGCTGCTAGGTCAGCCGTTGGAGGCGATGTCCTTAACCACAAAATTGTACAAGAAAATTGGCAAAAGCATGTACAAAGTAAAATCTCAATCGATGAGCCGATGGACACAATAAATCTAGGAAACACTGAGGAACCCAAAAACCTCAAGATTAGGGCCATTTGAGTGTTAAGCAAAAGCGTGAGATAATTGAGCTGTTAACTGAATATGCAGATGTATTCGCTTGGTCATATGGCGACATGCCAGGACTCGACCAGTCAATAGTGCTTCACAAGCTTCCTATGAGGGAAGATGTCAAATATAAAAAAAACAAAAATTGAGAAGATTTAGGCCTAACATCTTACTAAAGATTAAAGAGGAAGTAAAAAAACTACTAGAAGTAGAATTCATTGAGGTGTCAGACTACCCAAAATGGGTAGCAAATATAGTTCTCGTTCTAAAAAAGAATGGGAAAGTGCGAGTATGTGTAGACTTCTAAGATTTAAATCAAGCTACACCAAAAGACAACTTCCCTCTACTTCACATCGATGTCCTGGTAGATAATACGACAGGGAACCGTCTCTTCTCATTTATGGAGGTTTCTCAGGATATAATCGAATAAAAATGGCTGAAGAAGATAAAACTAAAACAACCTTTATCATGACATGGGGAACTTTTTGTTATAAAGTTATGCCTTTCGATTTGAAAAACGTTAGGGCAACATATCAGAGAACCATGGTCGCAATACTTCATGACATGATGCATCAAGAGGTGGAAGTATACGTGGATGACATGATAGCTAAGTCTAAAGGAGAAGAAAGCTATGCGGTTATCTTGAGGAAATTGTTCAAGCGATTGAGAGGGTTTCAGCTTAAGTTAAATCCGGAAAAGTGAACTTTTGAGGTCACAACAGGCAAGTTGTTAGGGTTTGTCATAAGCCGAGAAGGTATCAAAATCGACCCTGACAAAGTAAAGGCCATACTGGAACTGCCCTCTCCACGCACTATCAAAGAGGTAAGAGGTTTGCTGGGAAGGTTGAATTACATAGCCCGTTTCATCTTACAGCTCACAGACAAATGCCGTCCACTAAAAAAGAATGCCTCGGTAGAATGGAACGATGAATGTGAAGAAGCATTCAAAACGATAAAAAACTATCTCATAAATCCCCCACTCTTGATAGTTCCAAAACAAGGAAAGCCCTTGTTCTTATACCTCACGATACTCTCTAAATCCATGGGGTGTGTGCTGGGATAAAAAGATGAAGAGGGGAGAGAACGTTCCATATATTATCTAAGCAAGGAATTCACAGACGGGGAATAGAGGTATTCTGAAATAGAGAGGACTTATTGTGCTTTGATTTGGGTCATGCACCAATTGAGGCAGTACACCCTTTACTATCCCATTGAGTTGTTGACAAGACATGATCATTTGAAATACTTGGCAGCGAAGCCCATTTTGTTAGGGAGAATCTCCAAATGGCAAATGCTTTTATCAGAATTTGATATCACATATATGAATCAAAATTCGATAAAAGGGAAATCTTTAGCCGATCAGTTGACAGAATACACAATTGAGAGAGATCCCCAAGGATCACATGCCTAATTCCCTGATGAAAACATATTAACAGTGGAGGGCGAACCAACAGAAGACTACAGGACAAAACAAAGCCCTAAATGGAAGATGTTCTTTGACGGAGCTGCCAATGTATTCGATTGTGGGATTGGGGTAGTACTAATATCACCAGAAGGAACACAATTCCCCTCAGTGATGCGACTCACATTTCCATATACTAATAATATCGTGGAATATGAGGCGTGCATCCTTGGCCTCAAAATGGCTTGCCACATGGAAATCCGTGAATTAGAAGTATACAGAGATTCTTCACTCATCATATTACAAACAAGAGGGGAATATAAAACTAAAGACCCAAAATTTGTACCATACCATCAACATTTGATAAAGCTGATCGATGAATTTAAAGCAATCACCTTCATGTACATCCCGAGAACTCAAAATCAGTTTGAAATGCCCTCGCCACATTAGCATCTATGATTCAGATGACAGGGGGAGTCAAAGTCTAACCACTAAAAATAGAAATTGAAAATCGGCCTGCGTACTGTCTAGTAATCAAGAAAGCACAAGATGATAAACCCTGGTATTATGATATTAAAACTTTTCTCCAAGAAAGCAAATACCCAACAATGGTTAGCAAAAATGACCAAAGAATACTCAAAAGGTTAGCGAGTCATTTCTTACTAAATGGACCTATACTCTATAGAAGATCACTGGATACCACCTTACTAAGATGTGTGGATAAAAAAGAAGCATGTGAGCTAATGAAAGAAGTGCATGAAGGAGTATGCGGACCTCACATAAACGGCTACATGTTGGCCCGAAAAATCATGAGAATGGGTTACTATTGGTTAACCATGGAATCAGATTGTATTAAATATGTCAAGTACTGTCACTTGTGTCAAGTTTATGCAAAATGAATAAATGCCCCATCTAAAGAGCTCCATTCATTGTCTACACCATGGCCTTTCTCCGTGTAGGGAATCGACATCATTGGGCCAATCACTCCAAAAGCATATAATGGTCACAGATTCATACTAGTAGCCATTGATTACTTCACTAAATGGGTGGAAGTTTCATCATATGTCAACATCACAAAGGGGTAATAATTCGATTCCTGAAGAGAGATATAATAGCCCGATATGGAGTTCCTGAATCAATTATCACCAACAGCGGTACCAACCTCAACAACAAGTCGATGATAGATTTATGTCAACAGTTCCACATAAGCTACAGAAATTCAACTCCTTACCGACCTCAAATGAATGGGGCAGTGGAAGCGGCTAACAAGAACATCAAAAGAATTGTCGAAAAGATGACAATCACTTATAAGAACTGGCATGAGATGCTACCATTTGCCCTTATGGCTTATCGAACCTCAATTCAAACATCTACGGGAATTACCCCATATTCTCTAGTATATGGAACCGAGGTAGTTCTGCCAATCGAAGTTGAAATACCATCTTTCCGAATCATATCAGAAACATAGTTAGATGAGTCAGACTGGGTAAAGAAGAGGCTTGATCAGTTGAATTTGATCGATGAAAAAAGACTCGTTGCGTTATGTCACGACCAGTGTTACCAATAAAGAATGGCCCAAGCATTCAACAAGAAAATGAGACCTCAATATTTTAAGGAGGGAGATCTGGTGCTAAAGAAGGTCCTCCCAAATGTTTGAGATTCAAGAGGGAAGTTTACTCCAAACTACAAGGACCCATATGTTGTGAAAAAAGGTATTGTCAGGAGGTACTATAATATTAACTTAGATGGATTGTCTAGAATTGAGAGACCCCATTAATATGGATGTTGTTAACATGTACCATCCTTAGGCAAGAAAATTAAAATTTTGCCAAGGTTCATGAATGCCAATATTCAGTACATATTTTGGTGAGTTTAGTTTTCATTTCTTTTACAAGCAAAGTTATGTCTCTGAATGATCAATCATTCCAACTAATTCTCATTAAAGCAAATGTCCATATACACACATTACCCATTTCTTCACAATGAACAATGAATATTGAAATGATGATAAATCTCGATAGATTTTGTAATATAATTCTACCTATTGTTGAGCATTAAACTTGATGCATTAATAGGATAACACTACAATCACAAGAGCCATGCTCATAAGAAGGAAAATAAATCAAGACCCTCAGCCCTGTTTGAAGCAAGAGCAAGCAAAAAAGGAGCAAACCAGTACGAAGGTTCAGTTGTTTGGTTGCTATCCGTGATAAACCGGTAAGCATTTTAGAGTAAATAACCATCATTCATCATGAATCACATATCCTAAGATAAGCAGTTTAAAAGACATCCATTATCAATCGTTTAACTAGTTCACTAAAAGCGTTGTCAGAAGTGTCAGGTAAGTCAGCCCACTACGGGGCACTTTTTCAGATACAATAACCTAAAGTCAACCCACAATGGGGCACTTTCGTGGTTATACTAACCTAAAGTCAGCCCACAATGGGGCACTTTCGTGGTTATACTTTCTTAAAGTCAGTCTACGATGGGGCACTTTTCTAGACATCCTCTCTTAGGGTTAGCCTATAGGGGCACCTTCATAGACATCTATTCTTTAGGGTTGCAAGTCCAAGGAGACGCTTCCTACTATCGGTTAGTCAGCCCACAATGGGACACTTTCCTAAATATCCTCTCTTAGGGTTAGCCCATAGGGGCACCTTCTTAGACATCTCTTCTTCAGGGTTGCAAGTCTAAGGAGACGCTTCTCGCTGTCGGTTAGTCAACCTACAAGGGGGTACTTTCCTAAGATATCATCTCTTATGGTTGCAATTCAAAAGAGACGCTTCCTGAATCTATCGATTAGTTAGCTCACAGGAGCATTTTTCTAGATGATCTATTGATTAGTTAGCTCATAGGAGCTTATAGGAGCACTTTTCTAGATAATTAACTGATTAGTTAGCTCATAGGAGCACTTATTCAGATTATCCCCTTTAAGGTTGTTAGTCTTATAAGACACTTCCTGATATCGATTAGTCAGCTCATGAGAGCGCTCTTCGAAGGCATTTCTCCCTAAACAGTCGTTAGTCTAGCCAGACACTTCTGTTATCAGGTGGCCAGCTCATAGGAGCGCTTCCTTAAACAATCTCTCCTTTACGGTCGTTAGTCTTGTAGGATGCTTTCTATTATTAGTTATTCCACTCACAATAACACACTTCTACACAATTCTTGAGATGTTTCTTAACTTTGATTAGTTAGCAAACATAACACTTTTCTAGACGATATATTACTTCAAGTTGTTAGGTTATTTAAGATCATTCCCCAAGTAATACCAACCATCACAAAGCACTCGTAGGATTATTAGCTCATGGAGCATTTTCCTATTAAGACCAGGTTCCAGATAATTAGCTAAACTATGGCATTATCCATTCAATCTATAGGCAAAAAATGGTGTCTTTTTTTGTCTTTGTAGTTAAGTTTTTCAAACTTTACCACAAAGAGGGGCAGCTGTAGTTTTTCAAAGTTTTTCAAACTTTACCTCGCGGGGGGTGCAAGGTCAAGGGATTGAATTGCGGGGAGGCAAATCCGTGTTTTGCAATTTTTTTTCTCTCCCAAGGACACGTGTCAGCAGTTGATTAGATGATGCAAACGTACGCGTTGTGCACGTGTTCGTCTCCTACCTTTGTCCGAGATCGTCACCGGAAGTGGAAAAATCAAATCTGACCGTTTTGATTCGAATTTTTGTACAAATCCAGTAGTTTTTTTTAACTAAAATAGGATAAACACCATCAAATTAACATTAATCTTAACAAAAATCAAAGATAAACATGAATAAAAAACAAAAAACAAAATGAATGAGGATGGGTCTCAACAGCGAGGAAGATCCAAGCTTATCAAGATTAGTTTTGACAGCCTATAAATAGATCACGATGTGGGGAAGCTAAAGCACCGATTAGAAGAAAGAAAGGAGAGAAAATAAGAGAGATCAAAGCTTCGCCGGAGTTCGTCCAAGTTGTGACCGTCGATCGAGCATCAAACCACCACCAGGAGGCGTTTTTGAAGAAATCCACCATCACCATTGGATTACCCACCCTTAGAAAGCTTGGAAGCCGCCTTTAAACGCTCTTGAAAGTTGCCGAAACGCCGTCGTCGAAAACCTTCTAGCCGCCGTGACCCGGTTTGACCCGATTCAACCCAATCCGATCTGACCTGACCGACCCGACCCGCGAACTGCGCCCATACCTAGGTAAGTTGGATTTTTCCTTTTTTAAAAATTTTATTTATTATATATATATTTATTTATAATTCGAAAATGAAAAAAAAAAAAATAATATTAGGAAAAATGGTAGAATTTAGATTAGTCTTTTTTAATGTTTAGTTTAGAATAGATAAAATAATGAAAATTAAAAAAAATGATAAAATAATAAAAATGTCAAAAAATATAAAAAAATAAAATAAAGAAAAAAAAAGTAGATAGATAATAAAAAATAATAAAAAGTAAGATTAAATAGAGGAAACTTCCTAATAAAAAAACAATGAGTCATTTTTATCACTTAGAAAAATTTTCTTAAATAAATCCAAAATTGGTTTTTTCTTAAATTAAAATTTTAAAAAATAATAATAATAAAGCTAAAGCTTAGGTTTTTTTCCAAAAGTCTTAAAAATGGTAAAAAACATAAATCTGAGGTATTTTCATAATTGAAATTAATAAACCCACTAAAGCTTTTTATAAAAAGCGAACTACTGCTTATTTGATCTTGAATAGAAGGTACGTAGGCACTCTTATAGGGTAACTCTAAAAAGAAAAAAAAAACATTTTCCAAACTAGAATAAGTTTGTTTTAATTAATAATAAAATAAGATAAAAAATAACAAAATAAAATAGAATAAACAGCAATAAAGTAAGAAAGAAAAGATATTAGAATATGGTTCAGATTTCAGAAGGATAATGTAGTAACTTTAAGGTTTTAATAGGTTAGCCCCCGAGTCTAGAAACTTTGGTTTTCCTTTCATCTTTTACAAAAATGAAAAGAGGAGATCTCGCTGACTAGTTGTCTAAATTAGGATTAATCCGCTCAGTTAGTCCTAATTCAGTAATCTTTCTCAATGTCGGTTGGGTATCGACTCCAAATAAAATAAAATTCTTAGTCCAAGTCGAAGATTTATATTAGATGAACATATGGTCCAATATAAATTGGATTAGGAATATAAATGAAAAAAATAAAAAAATAAGACTCAACAACCTTTTAATGAAGTCAAAAAGATTTTTGCATCCTCTATAGTCATTGAAGTTATGCTACCCTTCTTCAATAACAAGCAACTCCATAGGATTCCATGTAAAATCCTTGTAAACATTGGAAAATGTTTTATATGTGGATCCTTTTAATGCATAATGAGTACCATCACCACCATTTTGCGATCTTTACAAACTTTCTTATTAAGGGCAACAATCTTCTCATCATTAGTATGTCCTTTATCTTAAAACAAAATAAATATTAAACCTAGCAACGCTAACCCACTTAGATATATGTGGGATTCAAGCTTATCCTATTTTTCTTTTTATTCAAGTTAAAGTAGAATTACTTTACGACAACCATTAAAATAGTATCTTTTCACTCATAAAGCATACTTCATCCAAAAGGTTTTAACAATCTTTTAATATCTAAACCATGAGATAGAAAGAATCATAATCTACAAAGTAAGAGTGTAATGTCTTGGAACTCGGAACGTTACAATCCGCCATGTGTCACTACTAATTGATAACATGTTAAGGCTCTTAACCTATCTAGAATCCATAACAACTTAAAATAAACATCATTTCAATGAACATAAGTTAACCTTCATCATTTGTAAGTACAAAAGTGAACCAACTGCACAAACAACTAGAAAAGGAGCCTAAGATGACACCTATATTGACTACAAACATCAATAACTTAAAAGACCAACTACATTTGGAGTCTTATTTTTGTGAGCATAAACAACTAAAGGCATCAACAAAGTCTATTCCCAAATCCTCTCATGTTAACCACTATCATCATAATAATATAAATGCTCCATATCTTCATCTCCCTACCTACTTTCATAATATATATAGTCATAACCAATATTCTCTTCTATACCTATAGCTAAAAAGAGAGCCTCACAAAGGGGTGAGGTAATACCCAATACAAGTTACCCACAAACACTTGCATATGTCAAATAATCACAATAATCACTTACATTAAATGCAATTCCATAAATCACAACCAGTTAATTATTTTTATTTAAATCCATCTATCTCATACAAAAGTACTCATAACTTAGCATAAACCTTCTTTAAAAATCACATAAACATATTTGTTACATTTGGGATACTGGCACCATTGGCCTTAGTATTGAGAACTACCACTCCTGACCCCAACAATCTTGAGTTACCCTAAAATCTATCTAGATCATTTCAGTGTGTGATTCCACTAAGGACAACGTCACATAAAGATCATCGGGCTGCTCCCTAAGGTTCTACCAATTTTGGTCCTTAGGTCGAGTCCCATACAAATAGCAATCAATTATTAGTCAGATAAGGTTTAAGTTCATTTAATTTCCTAATCCTAGTAAGCAAAAGCAACATACAAAGTAGATCCATACTTGACATCCACACTTTCACATGATCTTAACTTTTAACTTCTAACTTGTAAACATTGTAAACAATACACACTTAAGACCCTAACTAAGCATAATTGGACTAATTCTACTTGTCTTGATGATTGGGAACATGAGAAGTAGAAAAATGAAGCAAAGGAACACGTTAGCAAGAGGTACAAGTAACACAGGTATGAACATGAGTGTATTTTTGCTTGTGTAACTTTAGGAAAAACATGAAGTAAACATGTACT
Organism: Laguncularia racemosa; assembly: GCA_037954665.1. Lineage (NCBI taxonomy): Eukaryota > Viridiplantae > Streptophyta > Magnoliopsida > Myrtales > Combretaceae > Laguncularia > Laguncularia racemosa. The sequence continues at coordinate 1,306,788 of JBBMOL010000166.1, forward strand.
TGAACGCAACCTACACGGGTAAGAAACATAGGTGTGTTTTTGCTCATATACCTCTCGACTACAAAACTTCATTTGAAAAATTAAGCTTCATGTATGTGTTTCTCTTGTCAAAATGTGTTCACACACAACACTGGCAGTAATACGGCTATGTTCGTGCCTAAGTAGCCCTAATTTTCACTTTTCCACACAAAATCCAACAATTCTCATTTGAGTTTAATATACATTGATTAACTAAACATAAAGCTTATTTTTTCTTGAATAACTATTGCAACTCACCGGATCAAAACTTCTTGAGTTATGAAGTTTTCACCACTACCCTTTAGAAGAACACATTTATTATTTAACCTACAACCCCCGATCATGTGTTACAATTGTTTAAGTGTGAAGAAATGTAAAAAGATGAATCACTTATTCAACTTACCTTGCGAGATTGCATTAGATTGAGAGGACGTGTGAGGAGAAACTCCTGAAGAAGAAACTAACGTATGGAAAGAGAGAGAAAAGAAAGAAAGGAAAGAGAGACAGAAGATAGTTTAGAAAGGGTACACCTTTTAAACTTTCTTGTATTCCTAAATTTGCCCCTTATGTTATAACTTAATTTACTATATTGCCCTCATTTATTATTTGTTATTTCCCTTTTATTTTGTTCGGTTTTACATCCAGTCCCTCTCAAAAGAAACTTTTGTCATTGAAAGTTACCTAATTTCAAGATCAACTATGGATACTTTCTTCTAATTTATTCTTTTAGCTCCTATGTGGCTTCTTGCTCTGATTGGTTTATCCACTACATCTTCACATATGGGATTGCTTGTCACCTCATAACTTGCCCGTTGTTATACACTATTCTAACAAGTCACTCTATTGTAGAAAGATTTGGTTGAACATTTATAGGCTCAAGTGCAGTAGCTTGATTTGGGTTTGGTACATGTTTTCTTAGCATAGGCACGTGAAACATGTCATGCAAGCATTCCAAACTCAGTGGCTACACTAATCTATAAGCCACATTACCAATCTTCTCTAAAATTTCAAATGAGCTAACATATTGCAAATTCAACCTTCCTCTTATCCCAAATTTGATTACTCCTTTGGTTAGAAAGATCTTCAACAATACCTTATCTCTTACTTGAAATTCCAAAGGATGTCATCGTTTATCTACATAGCTCTTTTAATGACTTTAAGCCGCTTACATTCTTTATTTGATCAATTTCGCTTTGTCAATTACTTCTTGTACTAACTTAAGCCCTAGTATTTTCCTTTCACCTACCTCATCCCGATGTAAGGGAGATCTATATTTCCTTCCATACAATGCTTCTTACGAAGTCATCAAGATGGTTGCTTGGTAACCATTATTACAAGCAAACTCAACTAGAAGTAGATGTTCATTTCAATTATCTCTAAAGTCAAGTACACATGCTCTTAGAAAATCTTCTAAGGTTTGAAAATTGAAACTGTCCATTGGTTTGAGGTTGGAAAGTGGTGCTAAACTACAAATCAGGTATCTTTATTTGATTAATATAAGGTAACTGTACCTATCGAATTTTGTACTATAGTGTATAAAATATAGATATCGTCTCATAGAGATTATGAATACTAATACTAACTTACATCCTATTATCTATTTGGTAAATTATAGAGTTTAATTGATCTAAAAACTAGAACGGAATACTAATTAAAGAACTAAGACTTTATTGAAAGACAGAAAGGCAAAGCAGTTTAGAATTAACTTCAAGATGGTAAAACTAGTATTTAGACTTTGTTTTTCCTAAGAATTATTATGTGATATTAACAAAAGGTAATCAAATTCTTCTTAAATTTCATTGATTAGGGGAATTACTAATTTAATTTAATAACTTTCTCAAGCTTATTAAACCCTAATATTAAAATTACCTATTTGAATCTCTTTATAATAGTATAATTCAAATATCACATTGAAAGACAATAAATTCCCGTAAAAAATTTAATTAAATTCAGAAGAATTATGTAACTTATCTCTAAGATTATATTAATTATCTTCAAACATGCAATATCTAATTATACATCAAATTTCTCAATCTTGATGTATAATATCAAATAGATAGAAAAATACCCTAGAAATATTAATCTAATCAAAACATCAAGAACACATGTACAAATCAAGAAATACAAGAATTCATTGAATAATAAAATAAAAATCCTAGTGACATAATAAACTTAAGTTCTACAAGTCTAGATATTAAAGAAAATTAAGTACTACTCATATCGGAAACTAAATTCTTTAATGATGTATAAATATGCATCATTAAGGAAATCAATTAGAATAAAGAAAACCCTAATTTCTTGAAGTATAGAAAAGTAGCTGTCTTATCTTTCTCTAAAACCCTAGAACAACTTAGAAATAATGTCTTTTTTTCTTTTGATGTTAAGTCCTCTTTAATTTATATAATGAGCATAAAAAAACTCTATGTTTTAGGCCAACATGGTTGTGCTTCAGATCATATCCAATTTGTCAGTCAAAATCGTGTAAAACATGATGTTTCAGCAAACATAGCAGCTTAGACACTATCGTGTCTGTAGGTTGTGTCTAAATCAATTAGCTTAGAAAGATACATGACCAATGAACATGATCGTGTCTGGAGGTCATGTCTAAATCTATGAAGGTTGCAGTTCAACAGGTTTTGGACATGGTTATGTTTAAGCCGTGTTTAACTTCAAAAATTCATAACTTCTTCAATTTAGCTCTAAATTGAGTAAATTTTGATTTGTTTTCTTCTTTTGTATTTCCACTATCCATCAAAGCTCTAAAATCAAAATATTACTCAATTAAAATTTAAATTCTTGAAAAAATGCTAAAATCAAGAGAAAAACATTTTGAATCTCACTTAATATATATATCTAATTGAACACTTATCAAACTTCCATACACTTAAGCATTTGCTTCTCCTTAAGCAAATTAATCAAATTGAGTAGTATGACAAGAGAAACTAAATCAACTTACTATTATTCAAGAAATCAATAATTCATATTAAACCCTGAAATAGTTTAAGAACCAAATTCTTAATTGACTTGTAGTTTCAAAAGGAGATTAACTATAACTCTTATATGTTTCACTTAACCAACTGTCTTAAACATATGAAAGATTTAAAACTTGAATTATCATCTCCTTAATCAAGAAGAAATCATAGATACTTTACTAACTCTTATTAAAATGTATACACCCCCCTCTTTGATTTTGCTAAACATTATAATTAAAGATAAATATATCCACTTATATCTTAATTATTTCTCTAGATTTTTTTTCCAGATAGTTTCATTGATCAGTGAGACTTAGATCGGATGATCTTAAGCTACTAGGTTTTAAGATACGTTTTTGAACCATCCACTACCTTTATTTAATAGAGCTCATTTACTTACATTTAGCCTTTACATGGACTTTTCTCTTGACCCTTTTAGTGAGCTTTCAACCAATAATCCCAAGTTCTTTACTCAAGTTAACAGGTGTTATTCCCCACAAAGGAGGCATCCTGCAGGTTTAATTACTCGAGTCAATTAGGCTTACAGCTAAACTTTATTTAATTTCATCTCTAACTATATTAATTTTTAAAGAAACTTTCAAAGGATAAGTATTAACTATTTATTTATTAAGGATTATAGGGTTCTAAAAATATCAAAGGGAAAATATACATCAAAGTAAAGTCAAAAGAAATTCATGACTAATTCTTAACTAGTGATGTTATTCAAATTTCTAACGCTTCAAGTTCAAAACTTTAATTAATTGTTCTATACTATTTAAAGAGTTATATATATATATATATTTGCAAGTTAACTTTATGATTTTTAGGTTAAATAAACAAATTTTTGATTTCATAAATAACTACACATTTATAACTCTCTTCTCCACACTTTAAATCATATAGTGTTCTCAATGTATGAATAAAAGGGAAAATTAACAAATTAAAAATCAAAGAAAAACATAGAAAAATTAAGGAGGGTCATGTGGAGAAGAACCAATACTCCCTTGAATATGGCATTTGTTCCATTACAAAATGAGCTTAGCGAGTATATTAGTTGACCTTGAATGCTTAACAACATTGAAAGCTATAAACAAAAATATAAAATGAAGGGGAACATAAATCTAAAACAACTATGAATAGAAAAAGAAACAAAAAAGAAAAACAAATGGTTAAAATCTAGTTTAGCAAGCCATATAAGTCTTATTACTACATCAAAGAAAACAAAGAAATTAGTCATTGTAATCATGATCAGAATCTCCTCATTTCCTTGTGTCCATGCCTATAAAATAGGGGATTCATGGTCAACACAATCGAGACATGATCGTGTCTAAATACCATGTAACTCTCTATAAAGACATGGCCGGCACGACCTTAAACACAACCATGTCTAAAGGTCATGTAACTCTCTATGTAAATTGACTTTCTTCGGATGTATTGACTTGACCACGACATGATCGTGTCTAATGGCCGTGTAACTCTTTGTGAAAATTTACATTCGTTGGATGTTTGAACACGAACATGACATGATGGTGTTTAATGGTTATGTAAGTCTTTGTGAAAAAAAAAAAATTATAGTTGATTTTGACATGACTTTGGCATGCTCATGTCTACTAGTCATATTATATCCAAAGAATGGTAGCATTTCAACATACCCTTTGGCATGATCGTGTTAGTGGTCATGTTAAACTTACAAAAATTGTGACTTGCTTTTTTATTTTTATTATTATTTTTAAGTAGGTGTAAAAATGAAAATAAATCTAATTAAATTAAACTAAGCTAAGGAAAGGTAATAAAAATAAATAAATAATAAACTTGGGTTGCCTTACAAGAAGCACTTTTGTTTAATATTGTTAACTTGATGCACTTGTTTTTTCTAGTCAGGTGGACGACCATGAAAATTTTGGCACTCAAATTGCGTGAATTTATTTGGACTTTTTTTCTTGCTATGAATGAGATGTTACTAAATTGATTTTGTGTAAATGTTGTTTTGCATACAAGTAGAACCAAGTAGGTTAGATGTATTTATGAAATAATAGATAACATTACTCTTAAGGGGTTGGTGAATCTTGTTAGGCATCTTGAAAGTTCTTTCTTTATCCCTAACTTTTAGAGTTAATGTTCAATTTCCTATATCTATAACTGCTATAAAAGTAGCTAGGAAAAGGTGACCTAAGATTAGTAGTGCTTCAATGTCCTCCTCTATATCTAAGGTTATAAATCCCATGGAAAAATGAATGTACCTACTTTAACTAACCTATCTTCAATAATACTGATAGGGTACTTTACAGACTTATTGGCTAATTAAATGCTCATATGTGTTGGTTTGGGGTTCCTTAATCTTAAATTTTTAAACATATAATGTGGCATTAGTTTTATACTTGCACCTAAGTCAACTAGAACTTTATTTATTGATAAATTGCCAATAAGACAAGGTAAAGTAAAACTCCCTCAATCCTTTAATTTTCATGGCAATTAGCAATCTATTTTGCATTAACGCCGAGCATTTCGCATTTAATGTTGCAGTTAATATCTCTTCCAGCTTCTTGTTCGATAGCAATTCCTTTAAGTACTTGGGGTACTTAGGCATCTATGATAGGGCATCAACAAAAGGTAAGTTAATATATAACTGCTTTAAAATTTCAAGAAACTTACTAAAGTATTCGTTAGAGCGATCCTTCTTCAAGTGCTGAGGATAAGGTATGGGTGGCCTGTATTCCTTCACTTTTGGTGGCTCTATACTTTCTTTTCCCTTAGCTTTCTCTTCATTCCTTATTGATCTTTTTATAGTTTTTTGTTCAACTTGCAACTTTCTTCCACTTCTAAGGGTTACTACTTTTACATGCTCTATAGGGTTAAACTCGATGTTAATCGGTAGTATCCTTTGTTACCTTTCAGCCATCATCTCTATAAGTTATCCCACTCGATTTTCCAAGTTATGGATGGAAGCTTCTTGGTTTCTTAGAGAATTTTTAGTATTATGCAATCTTGCTTTGTTAGTTTAAATATATTTAGTTAAAAGTTCTTCTAAACTTGATTTATTCTCTTATGGTGGGGATTGTTGAAATCCTAGGGGAGGCAAGTTCATCCACTATTGATTTTGATCTTGGTTACTCCAAGAAAAATTCGGATGATTTCTCCATCTTGGATTGTAGATATTACTATAGGGGTTGTTTTGTGGCCTAGAGCAGTTTCCTAAATAGTCCGCCTGTTCCCATTGACCATTTACATCCACTACTCCCAAGTTATAGTTAGGATTTATAGAAAGTGCATCTAACTTTCTACTAATGGCATCGACCTTATTAGCTAATGTTGTCACCGTATCCACTTCATAGATGTCTACTGCTCTATTTCTCACCCTAGCACCTTCCCATTGAGAACTGTTCATAGCCATGTTCTCAATAAAAAATTGAACCTCTTTGGGTGTTTTAGTGTTTAATGTTTCTCTTGTAGTGGCATCTATCATTTGTCTAGTTGATAGATTCAAACCATTGTAGAGAGTTTGAATCTGCATATAAAGTGATAGGCCATGATGTGGACATTTCCTCAATAACTCTTTATATCTCTCCTAAGTGTCATATAAGGTCTTTGCCTCTAATTGAGCATAGGATGATATGTCTTTCCCAAGTTTGGTAGTCTTAGTAGGTGGAAAGTATTTTCCCAAAAACTTTCAAGCCATATCATCCCAAGTAGTCATAGATCCTCTCAGGAGTGAATTCAACCACTGTTTTGCTCAACTTCTTAACGAAAATGGGGAAAGTTGCAATTTTATCACATTATCTGAAGCTCCATTGATCTTAAAAGTATCACAAATCTCTAGGAAGTAAGATATGTGAGCATTGGGTCTTCGTCTTGCAATCCATTAAACTGGATGAATTGCTATATCATTTGTATGATATGAGGTTAAATTTGAAAGTTGTTGATAGCAACGGGTGGCCTAACTATACTCAAGTCAGCTCTGACTAAAGAGGGTTTGGAGTAATCGGACATAGTTCACTATTGGTTTAGTTTCCGTCACCCATGATTTCCAACTCATCCTCTTCCTCTTCTACCTTAATTCTTAAAGGAGACCCTTGATTTAATTCCTCTACTGTTTGCTGAACTGTTTTTTGTAATCGCTTAGCTATCCTTTCAATTTTTAGATAAAAAATCAACACATTCGATGGAGTATTTCTGGTCATGCACTCCTAAAAAAAAAAAAGAAACTAAAAAAAAGAAACAAGAAAAAAATGGTTAAATTAATAAAGTGATTGGTATTCTTAATGTTGAAATCTCTGATAATGGCACCAAAAAGTTGATGTAAGGCAAGTATACTCATCAAATTTTATGATATAGTGTATAAAATATAGATATCATCCTACAGAGATTATGAGTACTAATACTAACCTATACCCTATTATCTAACTAGTAAATTTTAGAGTTTGATTGATCTAAAAACTATAATAAAATATTAACTAAAGAACTAAGATTTTATTGAAAGACAAACAAGCAAAGCAATTTAGAATTAACTTCAAGATGATAAAATTAGTATTTAAACTTTGTTTCCCCTGGGAATTATTATGTGGCATTAACAAAAAGTATTTAAATTCTTCTTAAATTTCATTAATTAGGGAATTCCTAATTTAGTTTAATAACTTTCTCAAGCTTATTAAACATTAATATTAAAATTACCTATTCGAAGATCTTTATAATAGCATAATTCAAAGATTGCATTAAAAAGATAATAACTTTCCTGTAACCAATTTAATTAAATTTGGAAGAATTACGTAACTTATCTCTAAGATTACATCAATCCTCTTTAAACAAGCAAGATTTAATTATACATCAGATTTCTCAATCTTAATGTATAATATCAAATAGATAGAAAAGTATCCTAGAAATATTAATCTAATTAAAACATCAAGAATATATGTACAAATCAAGAAACATGAGAATTCATTGAATAATAAAATAAAAATCCTAGTCATATAATAAACCTAAGTTTCACAAGTCTAGATACTAAGGAAAATTAAGCACTACTCATATTGGAAACCAAATTCTTTAATGATGTATAAACATGCATCGTCAATGAAATCAATTAGAATAAAGAAAACCTTAATTTATTGAAGTGTAGAAAAATAATTGTCTTATCTCCCTCTAAAACCTTAAAACAACTTGAAAATAATGTCTTTTCTTCTTTTGATGTTAAATCTTCTTTAATTTATACAATGAGCGACAAAACTCTGTGTTTTAGGCCAACACGCTATCCAACATGGTCGTGCTTCGAGTCATGTCCAATTTGTCAATCAAAATCATATAAAACATGACATTCTAACAGACACAACCTAGACACCATCGTGTCTATAGGTTGTGTTTAAATCACTTAGCTTAGAAAAATACATGAACAATGAACACGGTCATGTCTGGAGGTCGTGTCTAAATCTGTGAAGCTTGAAGTTCAATAGGTTCTATACATGGTCATGTCTGGGTCGTGTTTAGCTTCAAAACTTTTTTAATTTAGCTCCAAATTGAGTAAAATTTGATTCGTTTTCTTTCGTTTTATTTCCACTATCCATCAAAGCCCTAAAATCAAAATATTACTCAATTAAAATTTAAATTCTTCAAAAAAAATGCCAAAATTAAGGAAAAAACACATTAAATCTCACTTAATATATATATATATATATATCTAATTGAGCACTTATTACTGATGTTATAGTTAGTTACTAGTACTTCATGCAACCTTACTATCATTTATATATACAACTTTGCTAATCTCTCCAATTTATATCCTACATCGACCGATACAAAGTGGTTGACTTAGTTAATCTATCCACTATTACCCACATTGTGTCTTATTTCTCTTTAGTCTTAGGGAAGGCTATGACCAAGTTTATAGTCACATGTTTCCACTTCCACCTAGGTATAGGTAAAGTCACCAGCTAGTCTCTAATGCCCAATTATAATCTTTTGATAGGTTAGACACTTGGAAACATACTTAGTTATCTCTTGCTTCATATTCTTCCACTAATAGTGGCATTTCAGGTCTTTGTACATTTTGATACTCCCGAGGAAGATTGAGTACTCAAAGTAATGAGTTTCCTTCATGATCTCCTTTTTAAATTGCGTCATTGAGTTCACACAATGTAATTCCATATCTCAAGATATTGTTTGCATCAACACTAAACTTAACCACCCTACTTATTCCACTTTGCTTGTAATTTCCTAGATCTTAGCATACTCATTCTAAGTAGCTTTAATTCTATCTACCTAAGTTAGCTAAATGCACATGGTAGCTAACCTTGCCCCTATTTCTTGCGTTAAAATGCCAAACGGCAATAGGGTTTGGTCTTAGCTATAATACACTTGAATCAATCTTTTTTTATATATTATGGACACTGTAACTTCAAACAAGTAAAAGGTTATGACACTTCAAAGTTAGAAAAGCAAATCCCATCAGTATAAGTTTTTTTTTTCAACTTTAAAGGGTCATGAATTTTTGCTCATTGGAAGTTATGGAGCTTATAATATATATATATATAAAATTGAGAGTATTATAGCAAGGACCAAACCTTGTTGTTGTTTAGTTTTTTTTTTTTGGGTAAAATTGCTATTTTTTCGTGGCCGAATGGTAAAAATAAAATAAAATACATTGAAGGTATAGATAAGGTTCGCGCCCTCAGTAGAAAATTGTATTGAGGGTGTAGACCATGTCTGTACTTTCAGTTTTGCAAAAATTGATAAAACTAAAAGCATATATTAGATCTATGACTTCGAAACCTATTTTTAGAATAATTTTTGTAAGTACAATATTTTGAATTTTTTTTTTTTAAAATAACAAGATTTAAGAGTGCACCCCCTAAGCTTGCATTTATGTGTCTCTATCTTCTTTCAATAAAATTATTTTTCTAAATTTTTGCTTTCTTTTTGCAATTTTTTTAAAGTATCTTTTTCATGAAAAATGCTTCATCACTTAGTAAAAAGATTTAGGAAATGACCTTTTTTATTTTTTTTTTCGGAAGTAAGGTTTTTACTTAATTTTTTTTCCTTAAGTAAGACACATACTTAAGGCTTTAGTGCTTTTTATTTTTTATTTTTTAAAATTAGTAATGTAAGTCCTAATTTATATATCAAGAGGAGGTGAATTGATATCTATATAATTTTTAACTTTTTGAAATTACTTTAAATTAAAAATTAAAGCTCTCAAGATATTCTAGTTGACTTGAAATTTGTGCTAAATGTTTACTAAGAGTGTGCAATAATAAATTAAATAAATAACAAAAATTAAAAAGATAGGAAAAAAGGATCAGGTGCAGAATTTTATGGAAATTCCACCTTATATGTCAATAATCTCTTCCAACTTCACTATTGGAGACTTGATTTCTTATACTAGTGCCATTCCACTAATCCAATAAACAAAATATGATAAGTTATAATTATTCCGTTAAACACTTGGCATTTCACACTCTTTACTCTACCTATCTAGCTCACTAATCTATAGATCTACAGAGAACCACTATAACTTCTATCACAATACAATATCAATCTCTCAAAGAATAAAAAATCTCAAGGAATATAATAATAAAAAATCCTCAATAATTGTTGCGTTAAAAATTAGAACATTAAAATAAATACTAAAATAATGCAAAATAGTTTTTGAGGAAGTCTCCGAGTTTTCAATAAGATATAGTTCTTGAATATGTTGTTTTCTCTGTTTTTTGACTTTAAATCTTTTGTGCATATATATTATCTTTAATCCTCAACCTTTGAATAGTTAGAAAATATCTTCAAGTTTATCTTTAAATATCCGTTGAAGTTGATATCCTCAAATCTTGAACTTGATCTTCATTTAATTTTTATTTTCAAAATTTGAACATTGCTTACTGCTACTTGAGAATTTGATTTGTTGTGTGTGTATTTTGTTACATAAGATCTAATTGTTAAGCTAAAGACTTCCTCGTCACTTGTGGACAAATTCAGATATTCTAATTTGAAATTCAAGCAGATACTTTGAACATGATCAATTCAAATATCTTTAACTTTCATCCTTATTTAAAAACTCAATTAAATCTCCTTGAACTTCAAGTGCAGCAACGTCTTCTTTTGATTCCCTATAAGTATCTATACTCGTGTACCTTATAAATTTTCAATCAATAAATACAAAAAAAAAACTATTCTTAATAAAAAAATAAACATAATAAAAACCTCCTTAAAATCAATCCCTATAGATTTATGAACCAACTTAAGTGGGAGTTGGACATATTTCCCAAATACATCCAATAAGTGAAGTTAGGCCTTTAATCCCATTTTGTTGTTATCTAACTTAAGCTCGGATCAAACGCTTTATGCAAACCTTATTTTCACACACTCTAAATTATTCTCTAAATATCTATATTTTTGAAGTCTAGATCAACTTTTGATATAGTCTCAGAGCTATTCTATTTGTATTTAATATGTACACTTTATAACCTTATTAGTTGGTAAAACACTTAATTGTTTTTTTATAATCAAAATTAATAGTGGAGAACTTAACATTCTCTCGCTTTCTGATGATAATGATAACTAGACCACTTTACAGAAATCAAAGTTTGAGAATAGTAATATTCACATAGAAAAAGATAATTATTCATAGCCACATGTTACATAGATATATTGATATGATCGGTTTATATTTGTTTTTGCATCTTCTCTCCCTTTTTGTTATCATCAATAACACATCATAAACACACCCGCCCTTCCCCTTCACCCCATTCCTAATATATCTATAACCATCAAAATAGTAAAAAAAAAAAAAAACTTAGGAAAATGACAAAATATCAAAATCATCTCAATAATAGAAAATAGAATAATAAGATTTGATTACATAACACAAACATCTCAAAGGTTTGGCAACAAAATAATTTAGTGATAGACATGACAAAGTATCTTGATAAAAAAATAACAAAGTAACTATTGCTTAGATTGAGTATTCTTCTTGACTACACTCCTTTTAAATTTTCTTGTAGGCCTATAGAGTTGGATAGAGAGGGCTTGAGTGGATGAAGCTAGAACTGGTGTTGTTTCAGCTGAAGGCGGTGTTGAAGTGTCTTGAGTTGGATCCTAAGATTAAGTAATAGGATTTGAGATGTCTTGAATTGGATTATGTTGATTAGTTGGAGATGTGGGATGTGTTGGATGGAAGTTTGGAGAATTGAGTTTAAATGGAGAGGATAGAGGTGAAGTTTAAAGCTTCTGATTTGAAGCCACTGGATCAAGAGAAGGCTAGAGTAAACTAGTCCAAAATTGGGAAGACCGGTTTGAGTACGAAGAATGGTTGGCTATAGTGCATGTGAGCTTGAAAGACTCAATGGGCATCTGATCCTTAGAGTTTTGAACGTAAACAATTTATGCCCACACTTTGAATAATTCTTAAGATTACGTCTTAAAGTATGTTTTAAAATCCACTTATGATTGTAAACATTCCTACTACTTAATGAAATTACAAATTTCAATTATTGCTTGTACTTTGTTGTTGCAAGACCACACACGAAAAACGAATTTGCAGCAGCAAAATAGAAAACGCAATGATTCATTCAATGAAATCTTCGTGTTTTTGTAAAACACAATCATATCAAAGTTGATAAGTATCACAAGCTAAATTGTAGTAAATCAAATCTAAACAAACTTATTTATTTCCTATAGTTTAGAATTAGATTAATCAAATAAAATTGTGAAGTATTTGCTGTCCTAATAAGCAAAAATATTAACACTCCTCCATGCTTTTAGGAGCTGCAAATCTCAAGTTTGTGCCTCAACAATTCAAATTTGTTTGTTGACAGAGGCTTTGTAAAAATGTCTACCACTTGTTCTTCCGATTTGCAATATACAAGGTTGATTTCTCCTTCCTTTTTCACTTCTCTTAAGAAGAACAACTTTATCTTGAAATACTTTGTTCTTCCATGAAAAACCGGATTGTTGGAGATTGCAATTGCTACTTGATTATCAACATATATCCTTGTTTCTCCTTGTTGACCCATGTTCAAGTCGCGCATCAGCTTCTGTAGCCCCAACGCCTGATTGGCAGCAGCAGCAGCAGCAATGAACTCAGCTTCAGCTGTTGATTGAGCCACGATTTCTTGCTTCTTGGAGTTCCAGCAAAACATCCTTGATCCTAAGCTAAAACAATAACCTGATGTGCTCTTCATATCATCAATGGATCTACCCCAATCACTATCGGAGAATCCAAATAAACTTGAGTCTTCACATCTTTTGAACTTGACACCAAGATTGATTGTTCCCTTGATGTATTTAACTACCCTTTTTGCTGCATTTAAGTGTGTTTCATTAGCACAATGCATGAAACGAGATAAAATACTTATAGCAAAGAGTATGTCAGGTCTTGTTGTTGTCAAGTACATTAAACATCCAACCAAGCTTCTGAAGCAGCTTTCATCAACTTTATTAACTCCATCATCCTTGCTTAAGCTCTCTTTTTGGTTCATTGGAGTTATCATTTCCTTGCAATCTTCCGTATGGAACTTCTTGAGGATTTCCTTTGCATATTTCCTTTGACATATGAAAACTTCCTCCTTTTGTTGCTTGATTTCCATTCCCAAAAAATATGTCATCAATCCTAGATCAGTCATTTCAAAACTTTCCAACATTTCCTCTTTGAACTCTTCCACTAACTTGGAGTTTCCACCTGTAATTAGAAGATCATCAACATAAAGAGAGACGATAATTATATCCGATCCTTTACATTTAACATAGAGAGTGGCTTCAGACATGCTCTTTTTAAATCCTAAACTTGATAGATGATTATCTATCTTGCTGTACCATGCTCTTGGTGCTTGCTTCAAAACATATAAGGCCTTCTTGAGCAAATACACCTTGTCTTCTTTGCCTTGTTCTACAAATCGTTCAGGTTGCTCTACATAAATTTCTTCTTGTAAAGAACCATTTAGGAATGTAGATTTCACATCTAGTTGTAGTACTTTCCATCCTTGTTGTGCAGCAACAGCCAAGACTAAACGAATGGTATCCAATCTAGCAACTAGAGCAAACGTATCAGAATAATCCACTCAAAAAATTTAAGCATATCCCTTAACAACAAGCCTTGCTTTATACTTGTTGACTGATCCATCAGCATTAAGTTTAGTTCGAAATACCCACTTCACTCCAATGATTTTTCTATCGGCTGGTCTGTCCACAAGCTTCCATGTCTTGTTTTTCTTTATCATTCCCATTTCTTCTTCCACTGCCTTTACCCATTTCTTATCTTTAGCTGCATCCTCATAGCTTGCTGGTTTACATACTACAACATAGCAGCGTTGATAAACCTCTTGAAGTGGTCTTGTTCCTCGGACAGGTGGATCGTCTTCCAATTCTTCTCGCAACAGCTTTATTTCTTGATCATCATTCTTTTGAAATTGAAGGTTAGCTTGCTATCTTGATGCTTGTGTTTCCTTCGGTTATTCCTAGTTCCACTTGTCATTTTCATTAAAGATCACATCTCTACTGACTATAATCTTTCCAGTTTGAGGTTGATAAATTTTGTATGCTTTGGACGTGGAACTATAGCCAATGAAGATACCAGGTGTTGATCTTTTATCTAGCTTGTCACGTTTGACATTTGGAACATGCAAAAAACACAAACAACCAAACACTTTAAGGAAGTCTAAAGAGAGTTTGTAGCCATACCAAGCTTCAAAAGGTGTTTTGTCAGTCAATGCTCGTGTGGGAAGTATGTTTTGCAAGAAGACAGCTATACTTGTAGATTCAGCCCAAAGATTTTTTAGCAATTCCTTGTCGTGCAACATACACCTTGCCATCTCCATTATGTATCTATTCCTTCTTTCACTCACTCCATTTTGTTGCGGAGTGTATGGAGCTGTTAGCTGATGTTGAATGCCTGCCTCTTCGCAAAACATATTGAATCTTTCAGATGTGTATTCCTTCCTATTGTCAGATCTTATGGCTTGAATCTTGCAATCACTTTGATTTTCCACCAACCGTTTAAACTTCCAAAATGCATAAGCAACATCTGATTTATACTTCAAGAAAAAAATCTAACACATTCTTGTGAAGTCATCAATGAATATAACATAATAAAGACTACCTCCTAGGGAAGGCGTTCTTTGAGGACCAGCAATGTCAGTATGTATCAGCTGCAATTTACGTGTGGCTCTCCAAGCTGGCTTAGGGAATGGTTATTTAATTTGCTTGCCATACTGACATGCATTGCAGATAGGTAGGGAGTTGGCCAAAGTTGGAATTCCAATCGTAGGCACCCTTTCCTTTAGTGATTTCATCCTCTTCAAGTGGCAATGTCCAAGCCTTTTATGCCATAGCTTGGTGCTACTTACCTTTGAGGTGAATGCTGCTGGTTCATCAGTTATTGGTTCGAAAGAAAAGCTTTTTCCTCTCATTCTTACACTTAGAACCTTCTGACCTGTGGCATCAAGAATTTTGCAAAAATTCTCTTCAAAGATGACCTAGAGTCCTTGTTCGATTAGCTGACCAACACTTAGCAAGTTCTAATCAATGTCAGGTACATAAAGAACATCAGATATGTTCTTTGAGCCATTTGCCCCTGTTATGATCACGGTTCCAATTCCTTTAACTGAGATGTAATCACCATTACCTATCTTAACCTTGGTAATGTCAGTTGGCCTCAAGCTTTTGAAGAGTTTCTTGTCGTTGGTCATGTGATTTGTGCATCCATTGTCAATCAACCAACTTTTCGATGAGCAGCTGTTCGCAACACATGAAGCAACGAACAACTGATCTTCTTCCTCTTGTTCAACAACTTGTGCTTCACTCACTTGCTGCTAAACCTTCCTTTTGCAAATAGTTGCTTCATGTCCCATTTGATTGCATTTAGAACACTTTGCACCAGGTCTCCTCCAGCATTTGTATGGTGGATGACCTTCTTTGCCACAATGTCTACACGGAGGATATTTGTTCTTGTTGCTCCCCTTTCTTCCCCCGTTATCATTCGGAGCAAACGGAGGATTCCTATCCTCATTCTTCTTCTTTTTCCACTTGCTTTTATCAGCTTCGTGGTGTTTTGCCATCAAGGCTCCTTCGGTGCTTGCGTTTTCTCTCATGTGCCTTCTTTGCTCTTGTGCTTGCAACGTGTGTAGCAACTCGGCCAAGGAGATTTTCGAGAGGTCCTTAGTATTCTCAAGTGTTGTCACAGTTGCTTCATAATGCTCAGGCACCGTGACTAGGATCTTCTCCACAATCCTTGAGTCCATAAACTCTGATCTTAATAGCTTGATTTTGTTTGCAATGTCAAGGAGCCTATCGGAATACTCCTTAATTGTTTCGGATTCCTTCATCTTTTGCAACTCAAAATCCCTGCTCAGGTTCAACACCTTCATCCCTCTGATTTTTTCATCTCCGGCATACTCTTGCTTAAGATAATCCTAGATGGACTTGGCTGTCTTGCACGACATTATCCTTGTGAAGATTGTTGAAGATATAGTAGCAAAGAGGCATGCTTTTGCTTTCGACTTCTTGGTTTTCCTCTCCTTGTGCATATTGATTTGTGCCATGGTTGGATTTTCGGGAAGTATAGACAGATCATAATCTTCTTCCACGGCTTCCCACAGATCTAAGGCTTCCAAATACGTTTCCATTCGAACAGCCCATACCTGATAGTTTTCTCCATCAAACACCGGTGGAGCAACTGACGAAAAGCTGATATCACTCTCCATGGCAGCTGGAAAAAATTCTACACTTCAGGTCCCTTAAGAATAGAAGCTCTAATACCAATTGTTGTTGCAAGACCACACACGAAAAACAGAGGAAAAACGAATTTGCAGCATCAAAATAGAAAACGCAATGATTCATTCAATGAAATCTTTGTGTTTTTGTAAAACACAATCATATCAAAGTTGATAAGTATCACTAGCTAATTGTAGTAAATCAAATCTAAACAAACTTATTTATTTTCTATAGTTTAGAACTAGATTAATCAAATAAAATTGTGAAGTATTTGCTGTCCGAATAAGCAAAAATATTAACATACTTGTTATTTGTGAAATGCTCGGTTTATTTTGTCTAAAAAAGAAATACACACACACATACATACACAAAACTTTGAACTTAATCACAAAATATCAGGTTTAAGCCTAATCTACTACTGCTCGACAGTAATCTATGCAGCATAATGAAACATCCTCATTGACCGTGGATGAGCCAGAACAACGAGGAAACTCCTGACAAAAAAAAAAAAAGAAACTGAACAAAGCATGCAAATTTTGACGATAAATACTTTGGTCTACGGAAATTAGGAAACAAACACAAAAGTAAAGTAAACCTTAACGTCTAATCACGAGCAAAATGATCAACGGATAAAAAGACAAAATTTAATAATACATTTACCGATCCACTACATTTACATAGAACACATATAGAGATAAAAGCTAAAAGTTAGAGAGAGAGTGCGTGCGTGAGGAAGAGATATATAGAGAGGAGAGAGAGGGAGATAGAGAGAGAGAGAGAGAGATGTGACGGTGCATTTCTCGTGGACTTCAGGCCTCCAGCGCCTCGAGGAGATCTGTTTCGAACGATTCTCTTCGATCTCGCATCTCGAGGCTTTTCTCTACGGATTCGGTATGTTTCGTCTTCTAAAAGTTTCGTTGTCTGTGCTGCGCGTCTATGTGTGAGATGATTCTTGTTGATAATGATATTGATTGCTTTCATTAGATTTTAAGTTAATGAGGATTTATCTGGTTCGATTGTATTCTCATCGTATATGACTTTAGCGTTTTCTTCCTTTGTCTCGTATCTGAGGGTTTTGAGTGTTGGGGTTCCGACTGTGCTGTTTGCTGAGGAATCCTAATATAAATCTCAATTTTTTTTTTCTTTAATGCGCGTGTGCATGCGATTTATCCACGTTGTTTTGTCCTTTAGATTTCTGCTTTTTTTTTGCTGTTACTATTCTTCGTCTATCGTGATAATTTGGTGGATACTCGTTTGAGGGTCTGTTTTCATAATTCAAATTGTTAATGATTCTTTTTCCTCTTCCTTTGATTCTTCATGCTTATTGTTAAAGATTTAGTATTTATGTTTATTGTGTGTGTGTGTTTTTTTTTTCAACTGACCGAAAGGATCGATTATAAATGTTCTCTCGGCTTTATATATGCAAGTTTTGGTTTGGTTGTATTCTCTTCTATATGATTTGGTTCGATTAGTACTCCTGCTGTAAAGACATTAATTTTCCTATTTCAGGGACTTTTTCCCTTTTTTCCCCATGTTTTGTTAAAAAATAGTGGTTGTGGCAGGCTGGAGGATATACGATGGTTGATCATAAGTACGATGCAGTTGTTGTTGGTGCGGGAGGTGCTGGATTGAGAGCAGCCATTGGCCTTTCGGAACATGGCTTTAATACTGCTTGCATCACGAAACTCTTCCCAACTTGTTCGCATGCTGTTGCAGCTCAGGTACGGGACAATCAAGATTCTTGTAATGAAGATGGCATTTGGTAACTCTGAACCTTAGATATTTGTTCTCCCACTGTCTGTATACCTGTCATATCTGCATTGCCCTCCTTTTTGTCGGATCTTGGTGGAAAATTTGACATCATAGATGTTATATGTGATGGGGTGTGTGGATGGTTGGATTGAAATTTTAAGTTCTTCGAATCAATTTACCTGCATATATCTGACTTCAAGTAGATATTTTTTGTTGAATAGCTTCGAATTTAAGTTGGGACTAGGAACGGGGAAAGTTGAATATTTGATGGTTTTGTCACATGGATGCTTTTTGGCTTGTACATGTTCACTCTTAAATTCCTAAATCCCTTGGACATTCAGTTTGAATTTGTAGACTTCAGACAGTACATTTCTTTTTGTTCTGCCTCTTGGCAAAGGTCATCAAGAATGATCCCATCTTCACTTTTTTTTATCGTGTTATTTTTTGCATAGGTGGCATGGGGTTTATTAATCTTCTTCTAAATATTGTGTAGGGTGGCATTAATGCTGCCTTAGGGAATATGACTGAAGACGACTGGAGGTGGCACATGTATGACACAGTCAAAGGGAGTGATTGGTTTGGTGAGTTATCTTAACCGTTAATATTTTGAATGCAGTAATTATTATCGCCTTGAAAATATTTTCATATCAGCAAAACAGATTTGAAGGGACGTGGGATTGCTTGCATCAAAGGCCAAACGTTCGATGCCCCCTTCCCGAGATTTAAAAAGACACAACGAAAATATTACATTCTTGGAATCAATCATATTGCTTTGTTTAATGGAGAGCTATGCTGTAATATGATGGGTTGTTTTTTTTATAGTATCAAATTATAAATTTATAAATTCAAAGAAATCTAGCGATCTAGTTAGCTTAGTGTACCTATCTAATGTAATATAGATTGCAATAGGTAAGAATCTTAAAAATAAGTATTAGTATTATTTTTCTTTGCTATCTAATCTAAATCTTAATGTAAGATTAATAAATTAAATTACTAGTTAACTAATCCAATAACCTTAGGATTATTTATAATCGTTTTAATAAATAAATTCAATCACAAAACCATATCCTTTATTTTGATCCACTCTAAACTGTAACTTTCTTATAATAATATATTAATTAACAATTTGTTTTTGTATTGCATTGTAGGAATTTTCAATTAGACTAATTATTCCTTTGATTTAATTAATTAATAATCTTATATAGAATAGTGGAGGCCTTTCTATCACTATCACCCTACAAGATTTCATTAAGTTCATAATTCTCAAATAAAGATTTGATCTTTATGCAGAAAATCAAAGTTTTCCTGCCTCTAGGTAAAAACATGCAATCTTTTTATTTATGAAGATCTATTTTATTGGATGAAACTTCTCTCTATTTAACAAGAATCAAACATGTAATTAATTTGCGTGTATAAATTAATCACACAGCAGTTAAAATACATGAATAGATATAAATGTATAAACTTTTCATTAATTAATATGTAATTTAATCATTTGATTTAGAGTTTTACAAGATGTAGGGTAGATAGATATACTTCTTCATCTAATTTACAGTAATCACGAGAAATTTAGAGAAGTAATAATAATTCATGATGAAAAGAATAAATCCTTATAGAGATTTTTGTGATTTTCGATGCTAAGGATTTCTCCCTCTAGATTCATAATTTTGCTATTTTAGGGTTTTTAGAGTAGCTGTGAGAAATAAAAGATCTAAATCCCCAATTTTTGTAAGAAACAGGATAGCATGCACGGCTTAATGCACATTCGTGCTTAGGGTCGTGTACTCTGAAAAAAAGTGAAATTATGGCATTTTGGGTTCTGCATGGCCTTTTGTATGACTGTGCTTAGGGTTGTACACTCTAGAATTCCTTCATTTTTTTTTCTGGACAGATTTCTTGTTTCAACACTATTCTCTACACAATTTGTGTAGAAGCTAGGGCACAATTTCATGATGCATTTTTATTAATTTTTGCTCTCCAGCACTAGCATCGGCATAGTTATACTGAAGGTTGTGTACATGTAAAGATCACATTTTCTTATAGCTTGAACTTTCTTTAAATCTTTAAATTACGCTCTTTAAACCCTGAAATTAAATATTATGCACTTAAGTATCTTTTTTCTTGATAAATTTACACAAAATTTATAAAAAATCATATTCAATAAGTACTAAAAATAAGGTTATTTATTACTTATCAAATTTTTCCACGTTTAATTGTTTGTTTGTCCTTAAGCAAACAAAATAAGGGCAAGAGAAATACCCTATCATCAATTTACTTATTTGTGAATTTCAAATCACAAACAGTATTCTTTATTTAATTAATTCTTAGCAATTCATTAGTATCTATTGCTCAAACTTACCATAATTGTATGTATACCTAGCATACAGTAATTAAACTTTTCAGATTAATCCAAGTAAGTTAAATTAGTATCCTTATTGTTTAACAACTACTTTCAAAGTTACACAAGAAGTAACAAATCAAATAAAGTCCAAGTTGTTCAGTTGCATTTTGTCACTTACTAAAAAGTATATAAAACATTCAATTATTTTTCAAAGCATAACAATAAGAAGTGAAAGTATATGGCATCTATTATCCCCCTGAATTATTTTCCTTTTTCTTTCACGTCTCTTTATTTATTTTTTAGTTCAGTTAATTAGGGCCAAGTAACCCATGTAACAAGCTTTTAGTTGATAATTTTGATTTCATCACCCAAGTTAACATATGTTATTCCCTTGATGGAGGGTAGCCCTACGGGCTTATTTACTCAAGTTATAAAACTCGCTAAACTTGTCTTTTTAATGTCTCTTAAAGTTATGGTAATTTTATTGGTCAGTCGTTCCCAAGATAGATGATCTTAGGTGATCGAGTTTTAAAGGGATCCCATTGAACTTTTCTTACCTTTAACACATAGGGATTCAATAATGATAATTATTATTTTCAAAGAGACTATTTTAAAAAGAATTATCAAGTTAATAATTTCACATCCTCCTTTCACAAAAGGTTGAAATAGCTTTTAAAATAATTGAATATTAAATATATTAGTTAGTGAGTTTAAAAACACAATTAATTCACTTAAAACTAAGGATTTTCATTTACTTTATAACTTTGGATTCAGCAATAGCAAATAGATTTGTCCTACTTAGATTTCATCCTAAAACTCTAGTTAAGTATATTAAGTCTAATATTAAGTCTAACAATAGGTGAGTAATGTACACAAAGTCACTTCTTTTAGATGTGTGTGTATAAGAATGTGACTTTTACATTATAATGAGTACAATAGGTTTCTACTTTTCAATAATAGACAATCAAGATTAAAGGAAAATTTGATCAATAAGAGCATAAGGTATATAAATAATTCAGAACCTAATTTCTTCTATCTTTATATCCATTCTTCACACTTGTTTAAAACATTGTTCTCAATGTATTTTCAAAGCAAGCATACACAAGGAAAAAGAAAAGAGATAAAAAGAAAAAAATAAGAGATAAAAGAAAAAGGACGCTAAAGATTTCCTCGATTGTCAGCATAGGTAAGTTTGAATTCCAGGAAAACAAAAGTTGTGCACCATCAACCATGAAAAAAATAAAATGAAAACACCAAATTAAAAAAATAAAAATAAAAGTTAGCTTATCTTAATCCAAAGAATGGGGGGTAATCATTCTCAGGTAGAGAGTCTTCCCATAAGGAAGCATAAGTAATTACAAATCATGAGCTAAAAAAAATATATCAATTATTCTTACGAAGAAAAATATAAAAAGAGATTAAGTAAGAAAATATAGAGCCAGCAGATGATCTAGCTCAGCTTCCTCGTTGTTATCATCAATGTCTATGGTTATGGCATCATCCCCTTGATCATCATCATCATCATCATCCTCATCCACCTCTTTTGTATCATTTCCCTCATCTTCCTCTTCTTTATAGTTAGAGGACTTAGCAATAACCGAGTCCTTGCCACTTCTCCTAGATGGTGCGGGAGTAATGTCATGTGTTGAATTAGATTCGGGAGAGGATTTGTACATTGGTAGGTCAACTGGTGGTGGGGAAAAACAGCCAGCTAGTCTTCCTAAGAATGCCCAAACAACACTTCTAAAGCACTTGTTTTTCTTTCTTTCCTTTTTGCTTAGCTCCCTCTCTTTTTGAAATTTTCTTTTCAAGCTTTGAAGTTTATCTTTGAGAGGTCAGGCATCGGAAGTAAAAGTAGCACCAGAAGTAGAGGTTCCTTTAGGTGGAGTGGAATACCTTGACGGAGTGAGGATGTCAATTAACTTAACCATCCCCCACAGTCGAAATGGGCAATCGGAAATTTTAGTGGTAGGGATGCTTGGTTCTTTAAGATTTAAGGTTTGAAAAATATGATATCCTTTTAGGAATTTGGTGATATAGCCTCCACAATATACACCCTTAGCTCAAGGATCAATGGCCTATCGATGTAGGAACTTAGCTACTTCTACGTTTACATTGATCTGAAATTTGTTAGTCATACTATAAAAATGAAAAACTTCAAAATTGTTTACCATCCCATGATTGCTTTTTCTTCCTCCAATAGTGTGTGCCAAGAGGTGGTGGACTATTTTTATATCAATATTTCTGATGGATGATGCCTTGGACTAAAGGATTATAACGAATTTTCACCTTACAAAGTTGTTCCCAATATCTTTGGGCAAACATATCTCCAGGCCAAGAAGTTGGTAGTCGCTGGAAATTCGCTACATTTGATTCTGATACTAAGTACAAACCCAAATATCTCATAAACCGATATGATGGGGCAATATGTTTCTATCCATATGCCTGAAAATTGAGACAATGACAATCGAACTGCAATGTCGAGAGAAACTCGAGAGTAACCTCTCTATAGGCTAGCTCGTTTATTTTAAAAAAGGTAATCTAGGGCTCAACACTTATTATTTCATGGATTTGTTTATCAATTCCATAGGCCCGAAGTACCCTCTAGTCAAAGTATTCATTATTTCCAAAAGTAAGGGACTTTAGTTTTTTTTTTTTTTTCGTTCTTTACTCTATTCTTTATCGGAGTATTTGATAAGTGCTTCGTGCACTACTTCTTGTTGTGGAGGGGTTCTCAACCTCTTATGAGAATGGGGAGCTGTTTCTTGCGGTTGGTTAGATGTGGAAACTTGTTGCTTTCCCTTCTTGTTTGTTGCCTTTTTTGTCCTCATCTACATAAAAGATATATAAAGGAGTTCATAAATTAAAAAAAAATCAAAGTCTAATTTTCATAACTTAGTCAATATTTAGGACAACTCATATTGATGCACAATATCCATAAAAAGATATGTATAATCAAAGTGTAACGAAACAAGCATTAATTCTTGAGGATATAATCATAGGGTAAGGCAAAAAGGTTAACACAGCCGTTTGCACAGCCATGCAGTAGATGGGGCAGAAATAAAAATAGATAAAAAAAATTCAAATCAACACGAGCGTGGGAATTTGGTTATGCATAAGGTTGTATATAATTTTTAAAACAAATAGGTGAACTAAAACCTCATCAAAGCTCTATGAATTTCTACCTTAATACTTAAAATTGCAAAAACCTCAATTTCGCATGTTTAGGAACCCTAGATTGTTAAAATAAGCATTAAAAATAAAAATATGGGAGCTACTTGTTTCAAATGACTTCAAAAATAGTTGATTGAACGATATTGGTAAAAGCCCCAAAAGTTATGAAATCCCATAAAATGGTCATAAACCCTAAGTGTTAGATGAGATTTTATATGTATTTATAGAGCAAGAGAAAATCATCTAAAAGCTCAAATAGGCAAAAGAAAAAGATATTCATGAAAACTAAAAACTCATCAAGCAACAATCACTACCTCATACTTACCCATGTGCAAGAACAAATTCGCATATGTCAAGAACCTAGCAATAGAAAATATCATGTGCATAGATTATATAAAACGAAAAAAAAAGACACACACTTGGATTTGTAGTCTAGAGTATAGAAGATGAAGTAAAAAGTGAGGAAGAAGTGTGTAAAGTGCAAAAATTGTAGTTTTGTGAGGATGAGGTAGAGGAGAAGTGTATTCAAGTGGAGTAAAATTAGAGTGTGTGGGAGAGACTATAAACGCAAATATATAAATATGGACACTCTACACGGGTGTGCTCGGGGTCGTGCAGAGTGCTAAAAAGTTATCCGAGGCTATTCCTATGGGACATTAGAGTGCCTTGCCTTAGCACAGGCGTGTTTAGGGATGTGCAAAGTTCTAAAAAGCTATCTGAGGGCTCTTGCTATTGGGGCACGAAGTGCCCTAGCTCTTTTACGACCATGCTTGGGGCCATGCATGATTTAAAAAAGTGTCTAGAGGCTCCTCTTGAGGTGTGCACTGCCTTGAGCATTGCTTGTGCTTAAAGTTGTGTAGGTGTTGAAAAATTGTATAGAATTCAAGTAATATTCTCCAAGCTATTTGATCTATAGGATTGTTCATCGTGCACCTCAACATAATTAAAAGAGCATGGAAATAACTTATTAGGTACACTTGAAAAGTTAAAGCCTGAATTTTCTTACTTGATTAATGCTTCCTCATACTCCAAGATTAACTCTTACTCGGCTCAAGTAAGCTTGATTCCTCTCTACAAATATGCAATTTTTTTTAATAGGGTAGACTTAGTCTAGTGAAATAAAATAAAATAAAAAGTAACTAACATACCTAAATTAGTCATGGGTTGCTTCCCAAGAAGCACACTATTTTAATGTTGTTGGCTTAACATCCTTCACTTTGTTTGGCTAAATATTTGGTACTTAGAGTCTAGACCGCTCTTGATATTCATGTGTTGTCCCGTCTCCCATGTACAGTTTTAGTCTATGGCCATTCACCTTAAAATTGTCATGCTTCGAGTGTTCGAGCTCCATTGCACTATGTGGGAAGACTTTCTTGATTATAAAAGGGCCAAACCATCTTGATTTCAACTTTATGGGAAAAAGTTTTAACTGAGAATTAAACAAAAGTACTTGATCCCCTTCCTTGAACCCCCTTGGATGGTGGATGTGTCTGTTATGGTAGTCCTTTATCTTCTCCTTATATATCTTCATATTCTCATTTGTTTGCCTTCTCCACTCATCAAGTTAGTTTAGTTGTAGTTTTCTCTTGAATCTAGTAGCATCTAAGTTGAAATAGTCCAACTTGATTGCCCAATATGCCTTGTGTTAAATCTCCACCAAAGGGTAATAGGACTTTCCATAAATTAACCTATAAGGAGTAGTCCCCAAATGTGTTTTGTAGGTTATTTTATATGCCCACAAGGCATTATCAAGTTTTTATACCTAATCTCTTCTATTATGCTATGCCCTTTTTTCTAAGATTCTTTTCAATTCGTAATTGGAAACTTTTACTTCTCCACTCGTCCGAGGGTGGTAAGTGTAGCAATTCGATGTGTCTTACCATATTTCCTTAATACCTTCTCCAGTTATACATTACAAAAGCGTGTTCCCTTGTCACTTATAATGGCTCTAAAGGTGCCAAAACGGGAGAACGACTTCTTAAGGAACTTTATAACTACCTAGGCATCGTTTGTGAGTAAAGCCTGTACCTCAACCCATTTAGAGACATAGTCCATAACTACCAAAATATACTTATTCCTAGAAGAAGTAGGAAATGATCTTACGAAGTTAATGCCCCATAAGTTAAAGACATCACATTCTAGAATAAATTTTTGAGGCATCTCATCTTTTCTCGATGTATTCCCTACTCGTTAACATCTATCACATGTGATGCAGTAACAGTGAGCATCCTTAAATATTGTAGGCAAAGAGAAACCAACCTTTAAAACTTTATGTGTAGTCTTGTTGGCTGAGTAATGACCACTGATAGGGTCGGAATGACACTCTCTGAGGATTTGCCACTCTTCTTTATGTAAGACACATCTCCTTATTACTTGATCTCCACAGAGTTGAAAAAAGAAAGTGGTCCTCTTAATAGTAGTATGTTGGTAGTGGAAGTTTGTGATCACATCCTAAGTTTAGAGGTGTCCATAAGCGGCTCTAGAGCTTGCTTGTGGCTCTTCCTTTCTAGTTTACCTATGATTGTTATCGGGGGTAAGGCTCGTTAAGAGAGAACCTAAGATCTCACAAGGGGCTTTCTTTTCAAAATTCAGATGATTTCATTCATTTCATTTTCCCCTTAAATATAAGCTAGGATGCTCCCTGATTGTGGTCTTTGCCACTCCCTATTCTATCCTTGTCTTCTTGTTCACCCATGACTATTGTTGCCTACGTTCGTTACTGGAGTTCAACATGTCTCCTGCCCATGTTCATTGTTGGTGTGGGTTGCCTTGTTGTCTGCCTTCCCCATCGTGGTCTCCTTGCTATCCTGATCCTTGTTCCCACGTTTCCTCCGTGAGTAGACTCGGTCAAAAGACCTTATCCCACTCCTTTGACCCGTATCTTAGTATTTAAGTTCAGAAAAGAACTTCTTTCTTGCATGATAACTAATGTCATTGGGGAGAACTCTTACTGCTAGTTAGTTTACAAAATCTACAAACTAAGGAGTTTTCATGTTCATTAGCTGGCAAACTGCATATAATTTTTCTTCAAGAAAGAAGTCATTAATATTTTTTTCTTTAAGCTCCTATAAATAGGGGTTCTTAAGCCTTGAAAGATGATCAAAGGCTAGATTCTCTGCCCCTTTTTTGTCACAAATCTCTAAGTAAAATTCTTGTAGGAGTAGAATCTACTGGATAAGTCTAGGCTTTGCATATGTTTTCATCGATAAAAATCTCAAGGCAAAGTGGTCAGTGTAGACAAAAACCTTAGATAGAATTAAACAAGACCTAAATTTATCAAATGCAAATACCATAGCCAGCAATTCCTTCTCTGTGGTGGTGTAATTCACTTGAGCATAATTAAGAGTTTTGCTGGCATAGTAGATAGGTTGGAAGTGTTTATCTCACCTATGTCCCAAAATAGCCCCAACTGCGTAATCACTCGCATCACACATGAGTTCAAAAGGTGAGTTCCGATTAGGAGTTATCATGATGGGCACATTTGTTAGTCTTGCCTTGAGCACATCAAAGGTATGCTGGCATTCAGGAGTGAAGTTGAAAGGCACATCTTTTTCCAATAGTTGAGTCAGTGGTTGGGCTATTTTAGAGAAGTCCTTTATGAAGCGTCTATAAAAACCAGTGTGGCCTAGAAAACTTCTTATAGCCTTGACTGAATTTGGTGGTGAATGTTTTTCGATCACATCGACCTTTGCTCGATCAACTTCAATACCCTTATGTGAAACTTTTTGGCCAAGTACAATGCCCTCTTTACACATGAAGTGACATTTCTCCCAATTCAGTACAAGATTAGTCTCTTCGCAGCGGATAAGCACATTTTCTAAATTTTCTAAACAGTTTAAGAAAGAATCACTAAAGACAAAAAAACTCGTCCATGAATACTTCCATAATTTTCTCTACTAGATCATCAAATATAGCTAACATACATTGTTAAAATGTAGCCGGTGCATTGCATAACCTAAATGGCATTCTCTTATAAGTGTATGTGCCATAGGGGCAAGTGAAGGTGGTCTTCTCCTAGTCTTTTGGGGCTATCGATATCTGGAAGTATTTGGACATCCCATCTAGGTAGCAATAGTACATATGTCCAGCCAGCCTCTCTAGCATTTGGCGTTTTTCAATTTTCGGTAATCTATAGAAACACACCATCTAGTAATGGTACACATTGGTATAAGTTCACTCTTCTCATTGGGGACCATAGTCATCCCTCCCTTTTTTTACACTACTTGTGTTGGACTAACTCAAGGATTGTTTAATATCGAATAGATTAGTCCTTCATCAAGGAGCTTAATGACTTCCTTCTTGATTAGCTTTTTCATATTGGGATTTAGCCTTCACTATGGTTGCACTATAGGCTTAACTCCTTCTTTTAGTAATATCTTATGCGTACAAAAAGAGGGGTTTGATATCTGCTATCTTCCAAGCGATGGCTCGCTTGTGTGCTCTTAGTACCATGAGCAATTGATCTTTTTGTTCTTTAGATAAATTAGAGGCTATGATAACCAGTAGCTTAGAGTCTTCTGTTAGGAAGGTATACTCCAAATAATCTGGAAGTTGTTTTAATTCCAACACTGGCGGTTCTTCTATTGAAATTCTAAGTCTCGCCTCATTGCTTTTATTCAAATCCTCAAATCCTCCCTTAGTTGTGACTTCTTCTACAACATTAAGCTGCTTAATGAATGTTGCAACCTTAGGGTTGTCCATGTCTTCCCCCTCTCCTCTAGTCAAGCTTAGCTCTAACTTATTATTGTATAAGATCTTGTCAATATACTTGTCTACTGAGGAATCAACAATATCAATGGAATAGCAAGAATCATTTACGCACATGGAGTGTTTCATGGCGATAGCCATTTTGATCACCATTCATCCCCTATTCTTAATGTAAGTTTGCAGTCCTCCATATCGATCACTTCCTTAATAGTGGCAAGGAATGGTCTTTCAAGGATTACGGGCATATTCCCGTCCTCATTCATGTCTAGAATTACAAAGTCAACGGGGTAAATGAAATTTCCTACTTTTACCAAGACATCTTCAATGATCCCCTTAGGGATTTTCACGGATTGGTTAGCAAACTGCAAACTCATTTTAGTGGGCTTTGGGTTAGCTAAACCCAATTTCTTAAAGAAAGAGTATAGCATGAGGTTAATACTTGCCCTAAGATCAGCCAAGACCTTATTATCTGAGATGTCACCGACTAAACGTGAATAGTGAAGCTGCCTAGATTCTTTAACTTTGGAGGGAGTTTGTTTTGAATGATGGATGAGCAATTTGCTCCTACTTCTATCATAGAAACATCCTCTAACTTCTGCTTATTGGATAGGAGTTTCTTTAGGAACTTGACATATTTTGACATCTGCGAAAGCGCCTTAACAAATGAAATATTAATGTGCGGTTGTTTAAAAAGTTTAAGAAATTTACCGAACTACTCTTTATCTTTGCTTTGATTGAGGCGAGTTGGATATGGAATTTTTGGGATGTACTCCTTGACAGTCGGTGGTGATTGCTTCTCAAGTTCTTGCTTCTCAAGTTCTGCCTTATTCTTCTCAAAATTTTGACTACCCTCTCACTTTTTCTCAAATTTTTTTCCAATTCGTAGTTTCTTCACGCTCTTCAAGGATATGACTTTCGCCTTGTTCTCAGTGTTACTAGAAAGGGAACCTGGTTGCCTTTTAGGCATCATCTTAGTCAATTGGCCAATTTGCTTCTCAAGGTTGTAAATAGAAGTCTCTTAGTTCTGATGTCTTACTTCAGAACTTTGAATGAATTGGCTCATTAGATCCTCCAAACTATTTTTTTTTCCTGCTGAGGTAGCTGGACCGGTGGGTAGGGCATAGTTTGGTAGGGTGGCAATTGTGCTTTTGGAATCTTAGTGGTGGAAAGTTAGATCTTTGGGCATTCTAATTGCCATAGGAGAGGTTAGGATGGTTTCTCATGCTAGGATTGTAAGTGTTACTATACGCGTTATACTGTTACCTATTTTGATTCCCAAGATAGTCTATTTGCTTATATTGTTTATGGAGGTCTATATCTTCACTAGCATCTCACACTTGATGTAGGGATTCTTAGGAATTCTTAAGGGTAGAATCTTGGAGACTAAGAGCTTCCATCTTTGCTACCAAAGTAGTTATGAGATCTACTTCATACTTGCCTACCACTTTTTGTTTTCCCCTAATGTTACCACACTAATAATTATTTTTAGCTATATCAACAAAAAAGTTTCAAGGATTCTTTTGGTGTCTTGGAATTTAATGTATCGCCAATTGCGACGTCTACCAATTGACAAGTGGTAGGGTTAAGCCCATTAAAAAAAAGGTTTGAATCTGCAACCATATGGTTAGTTGATGGTGTGAGTACTTTCTTAACAATTCTGTCCATCTTTTTCAAGCATCATACATGGTCTCACCATCTTGTTACATGAATGATGCGATGTCATTCCGAAACTTGGTTGTCTTGCAAGGGAAGAAGTAGTTATCTAAAAATTGCTTGACTGTATCATCTCATGTAGTTAAAGCTTAAGCACCCAATGATTGAAGCCAATTTTTAGCCTTCTCTCTTTATGAGAAGGGGAATAATTTAGTACGCATCGCTTCATCGATCATCTCATTGTTCTTGAAGGTCTCATAGATTTCTAGGAACGTTGAATGTAAGCATGGGGATTTTTATCCGGTAATCCATTGAATTGATAATATTGCTATAAGAGTTGAATCACCACACTTTTGATTTTGAAATTGTTAGCCCCTATGGGAGGCTTCACAATAGTCAGTCTTGTTCCATCTAGGGTGGGTCTTGCATAAACTTGATTGGCCTTAGGTGGATCCTCAGCCATGGTTTTTTTGTGTTTTCTCATTAATATGCTCCAATAATCTTATTCCACTATCTAAAAATTCTTTAGTTGATTCCTCTTCCTTTACTGTTTGTTGCGACCGTTTCTCTCTCAATTGCTGATTGTCTAGAAGATTCAGCAACTTTATTCTTGTGAATCTTACGGAGTGTTCTCTCAATCTCAGGGTTTAAAACAAGAATGTTAGAAGGGAGAGTCCTTATCATGCACTACAAAATCAACGGCCATGAGTTAGACTATTCAAAAGATAAGGAGAGTAGAAAGAAATAAAACAAATAAAATAAATGACTAGGTGGATAATAAGGTTTTTCCTAATATTGCTTTGCTAGATCTCTGGCAACGGTGCCAAAAACTTGATGGGTTGCTTTTCCGATCGTATCAAATTATAAATTTATAAACCCAAAGAAATCTAATGATCTAGTTAGGCAAGTGTACATATCTAATGTAGTATATATTGCAACGGGTATCATTATCAAAGATCTTAAAAATAAGTATTAATATTACCGTTTTTTTGCTATCTAATCTAAATCTTAATGTGAGATTAATAAATTAAATTACTAGTCAACTAATCTAATAACCCTAAAATTACTTATAATCGCTTTAATAAATGAATTTAATCACAAAATCATACCTTTTATCTTGATCTACTCACAAAATCAGAACACGGGGAAAATAAAAAATAAAAAACCCAAACCGAAACAAAGAAGTGCGTGTCCGCTAACTCAAGTTTGTTGATGTGTTAACATGGAATGCAATGATAGAGCCAGTAAGACCGGTTGAGAAATCCTTTGTTCTATTTTCTGTAAAACCGTGAAAATTGATTCTGGGACAGACAGAGACTTATTGCTGGAACCCTTTCAGCAAATTGATCCGTGACGGTGAGATGTAGGACAGATAATATTTGGTGCTGACAGAGTGCCTCGTGGTGGCTTGTTCGATGAGCCATGGTTCTTATGACTATGATCTTGTCAAGTTGGAAACTACCAAAAGCTAGACTTTACCCTTCATAGTTCGTTAGATTAACTGTTACCGACTATTAATTAATAGGATCATATCTAGTAGGATTGCGATTATCTTTACGGTAAATTTCCGAAAAGATGCTTGGCTTTGTTTCGGCATGCCTCAGTTTTCGTTGAAGTGCGTTCAAACTTTAATATTCTCGGTTGATTTTGATGGCCTTCTTCTTCTTCTTTCTTCATTTATTTTGAAGCCTTGTGTTTGGTGCAAGGGGCATATGTTGACCCCCTAACCTTTATCTGCGTTGACAGAAATTAAGAGACGATTTGAAAGACGGTAAAATCAATGCTGCAAGGATCACTAATATCTATCTTCTTGGTATAGGCTTCAAAGGCCAAGTTTTTACCTAGATTGAGATTGGTTCTGGAAAGCACCGGTAAATCTTGTATCCTACGACTTGGATGTTTTCTAGGCTAGAATTGCACCGGCGTAAATTACATGTGTGATAAAATCACCTCCAGATCCTTAAATATAGGTTAGTCTTGTTGGTCTCAACAAAATAATTAAGAAGAGGCTGGAACTGATTGTCTATACCTTTTCAAATATTCCCCTCTTAGTTATTTTATAAGATATCATTGTAGACAATCAAGGATATCAAGTTGAGCAGTATACATGAATAAATATGCAAGAAAACAAAAGTATAGGGTTTAAAAGATCGGTTTCAAAATTTATAATGATTGCTTCTCATGAGTTAGACCACTATTCTAATTTTATGCTCCACATTGGTTGTTCCACTATTTAAGAGTAAAAAAAGTACAACTTTCAAGCTTAACTATTTTATCTCTCACTCTCACCCAAATCAAGAACCACGTAGATTTGTAGAAATCCAATCCTTTCTCTCAAATATTCAAACTCAAGGAATTATGAAAGCAAATGAAGAAAAACACTTAATAAAAATCCTCCAAGAGTTTTACTTAGGAAGAATTAAAGTTTTACTTCTAAAATAACACTTATAAATAAGATAGTCATCTGCTCAGAGAGTGTTGAATATTGTTGCTCTTATTATTGTTATTATTATTGTTATTGTTCTTCTTGTATATTCTAAAGTCCTCGAATTTGCTTTTTATGATCTTTTACTTCTAATGTTTGAAAAATACTGTTGTTCAAAATATTTAGAAGACATCCTTTAAACACAATCTTCTTGATCCTAATGTAATAAAGTTAAATGGCATACTAGAAGATGAATTGAAGTAGCCTTAATTAATCTTTGAGAAAATTACAAGTGAGAGGGTTAATAGTTGGAGTCAAGTTCAAATAGATAATTAAACTTTTAAGTGATTAAAATAGATAATCAATGTTATACTAAGTGGTTCAAATAGAAGATCCTATTATAATGTAGTTATGAGTAATAATAAATTCTTTATTTGAACACTTAGTATGTTTACGGGATAGTAATGAATCCTTTATTTGAACAATTTATCATAACATTGATTTTATATTTTAGTCATTTGAAAGTTTGATATTCTATTTCTAACCACTTAACATAACATTGACCATTTATTTTAATTACTTAAATATTCGGTCTTCTATTTGAATTTGATCTCAAACGTTGATCATTTCACTTGTAATTTTCCCATTAATCTTTAGATTTAAGCTTAAACTCAAATAATCTCATAATGGACATTGAGATCTTTGCTTAAAACTTAGATCATGCTTATCTTTATTTGAAACCAAATATCTATGTGTTTCTAGCTTTAAGTTAATCAAACTTAATCTTTTTCTATTGTAAATAAATCTCTTGCTATCTTGCTAAAATTTGAATTTGAACTCTCCTATTGGCTTTATCTTTATCTTTTAGGACTTTTTATGAGGTTGATATTTTCTAAGGAAAACTTCTTATATAATCTCCAAATAATTTTCTCAATCGATCTTTTGTAATGATTTAGCTACATATATCTCCATATAATATGAATCTTGCATCTTCTATTTCTACTTTATCTTTTTGTATATAATCCTCTATCTTGCTTATAAGATCTTTTTTCTCATTCAAATAATCTTCGGCTTCTACCAATAAAACTTTCTTCATGGAATCTTTAGTTGCCGTTGTTAAAACTTTGACCAAATCTTCAATCTTCTATTTTAAGACTTTAATTCAAGGACTTTTACATGCTCTTAAATATCTTCTAAGTATACTTCGATATCTTGTAGGTTGTATTTTATTGATCTTCTAGATTTTAATTATATTTTCTTATTGCATACTAAAGTTGAATTGTTAGTAAATAGATGATATGATGGTTTGTAATTGTTTAGAGCATTTAACACTCTCCTCTTAACAAAACACTTAAGGATCAAATAACTTTATTAGTAAATATACAGTTTGATAAAGCAAGTTTTGAACACTTTTTCAAATTATTAAAACTATGTGGCATCTTGGAAAAATATTTGATTTGATTAGATGCTCAAGCATTATAGAAACTACTTAGCTATTAAACCAATTGAAATTTGAATAGAAGTTGGAGGTTTTCGTGAATCTCACATAGATATTACATAAGCTCCCCTTAAATTTATGAATTTCTTAATTGATTTTTTGCTTGATCTTGTACTTCTTTCCCTTCTTGTTATCATTAAAACATTTAAAAAAATTCTCTCGCTTACTGATATATTTATTGGAACTAGATAAAGGAAAACACATATCAAAAGTAAGAATAACTTAGAAGTGTCGTATAACAAAATTTAACGGGGTTATATCATCATAGTTTATTAGAAACAAGTGAAAGTCTTCTAACTAGATTTAACTAGAGATTCTCAACAATCTCTCAAACCAAATCATCACCAATAGAAAATCAAGTCTTAAGAAGAACATAATTACAAACAACAATAAGAATTTTATCTTTTTTTGGAGTTTGGGCTAGACTAGATTTGGACTTGGAAGGAGACTTCGAAGGTAGAGGTTTGGGTAGGGTAGGATCCAGAGAGGATGAAGGATGAGTAGAGGAGTGTATAAGGCTAAGGTTTAGTTGAATTTGCTTGAGAAGTTCTTTAGTAGATCTCATAGAAGCAAGAACTTGTATATTAACCTAACTATCCCAACTGCATTGCTTCATGTGAGATCTTATCTACTCTAGCATAAGCTGGACATTTTTGCGTATATCAAACACATTAAATCGTACCATTTCTAAGGATTTCTTCAAAGATTGTAATGCAACATCAACATTCACATCAAAGTTAACCTTAACTCGAGATCTTTTTAAGTTGTCGAATGCTACATCCACAATATTAGTATAATCTATTGTTTTGTCCATAAGAATCTCCTTGAATTAACTTACTAGACTTGCAAACTTCTTAGCTAAGGTTACCTCTCATTTAGCAACTTCTCTCTTTATCTCTTGTTTCAATTAAAAAAATTATCACTCAATGAAGTTGAGAACATAAAACTTATAGTCCTTTAGCTATTTAAGAGAATTTTTGTGACTTGAGGAGACATTTCCTTTACATTCTTTTTCTCATTGAAAGAAATAAAATAGAAGCCTTTTGGAATAGTTGAAAAATATTCTTGCACATTTCTCATCATAAACTTCCTTTAGAGGTATAGAAACATTGTTTAAATTGTCAGAAGATTCTTTTTTAGGAGCAAAAGTTTCCTTTGGGATATTATAAACTCCCTTTTCTTGTGCAAAAACCTTCTTGTGGGTATCAACATTTCCTTCAATGTAAGAGGAATTTCTTTATCCTTTACAATTTCTTACACAGGGCCTTTTGAGGGTTTTACCCTTGACTTAAAGGATGGTTCTTTGAAGGTTAAAGGAGGAACATCTTTTGTCTCAAACTATGAGGCCTCAATTGCCTTCCTTAGAGATGCTACTTCATCAATAAGAAACTTGATTTCTTTAGCTCCACCTGCTTCCTCTTACCTTTTACTTTCATCTTTCCTCTTCTATCACCTTTTCCTCAAAACTAGTTTTCTTCTTCTCCTCATCCTTCTTTCTAATCAAGGTACTTTAATTGGGGTAAAAGTAACTCAATCATTCTTAGTCCAAGCAGAAACTTAAGCTTTAACCCCAATGTGATTGAATGTCATTTATTCTTAAACTTTCGCTTTCACAATAACATGTTATTTTATCACAAAATTGAATTTCTGAAACTCTAAAAGTTTAATAATTACATGCCCCAGCAGTCTACTATCTACTAACTTTAACATATGCCAAATCATTTGACTAGCTAAATCAAAATGACCTCATAGTGAAGTCAAATATATTTTTACATCCTCCACAATCATTGAAGTTATGCTACCTTTCTTCAATAACAAGCAACTTCATAGGATTCCATGTAAAATCCTTGTAAACATTGGAAAATGTTTTATATGTGGATCCTTTTGATGCATAATGAGTACCATCACCACCATTTTGCGATCTTTACAAACTTTCTTATCAAAGGTAACAATATTCTCATCATTAGTCATGTCCTTTATCTTAAAATAAAACAAAATATTAAACCTAGTAATGCTAACCCACTTAGATATACATGGGATTCAAGCTTATCCTATTTTTCTTTCTATTCAAATTAAAGTAGAATTACTTTATGACATCCATCAAATCTTTTAACTCATAAAGTATACTTCATCAAAAAGGTTCTAACAATCTTTTAATATCTAAACTACGAGATAGAAAGAATCATAATCTACAAAGTGAGAGTGCAATGTCTTGGAACTTGGAACATTACAATCCGCCATGTGTTACTACTAGTTGATAACACATTAAGGCTCTTAACCTATCTAGAATCCACAATAACTTCAAATAAACATCATTTCAACGAACATAAATTAACGTTCATCATTTGTAAGTACACAAGTGAACCAACTGCACAAACAACTAGAAAAGGAGTCTAAGATGACACCTATATTGACTACAAACATCAATTGTCATGCCCCGAAAGGGGTCCTAGAAGTTTCCACTAAAATCATCATGGCACGTGTGCACTTGTTACATGATAATTGTTTTACAAGCAAGAGATCGTAAGACTCTATGTAAATAATTACATTTACTACTAATCATAGATCATATAATTAGATAATCAAGTATAACTATGGATCCTGTATCCTACAGTCAACCATGATCGTAGAAAATCGGTATCCCCTACCAATCAGTAAAATAGGATAAATCTTAGGTTTCACAATTTCAAATCTTATTTACATAGGGGTCCTAATATCTCATCTAAATAATCTATTACGCACAATTCTTACTTTGTCGTTCTGGTTTTCCAAAACTCTTGACACTTCACATCTTATCGCATCTTGAGCTTTCAAAATTGCTACCTACAAAAAGGGTCTGTGGTGGGATGAGTACACTACGACTTAGTGAATGGGATGGTAACACTTTCAATGGTACGTATACACAAGCAATTTCAAATCAAGTTATCAAATCATATGCTATGCATGAAAAACCATATGAATGTAGCATCTCACGTGGTCTTCCAGTAACCGATGTGAAGTCTAGGGTTTACGCCCTCCTCAACCTTGGGTTGGGGATTCCGAAGCCACCATCAGTGCTCGGGTCTTACTCACATCTTCATTACTCTTATCACTTATTTATATTGTGTCTTAGCTTTAATGTTTTAGGCTTAGGTGCCTCAATACACCAAGCATTACACCTTCAAGAGACAGGCCACACTTGGAACCGTCAATGCATGACAATCCTCTAATCACTTAGTTTGCACTTGGCGGAACAACGATCCATTGATCACTTCCGACACATCCTATAGTAGTGACGACCTTCAATCTCATGTGATGTCTTATGGAAATGCATGTCAAGTTTTAATTTGTAAACACCCCATTTTTACCCTAAGAATGAATAATAATCAATAATAATCAATTTTCAATTTTTTCCAATTTTTCTTTAATTTAGCATAAATAATTAAAAATACTCAAAAAATAAAAATAAATAGGAAAAAACATCAATTTTGAAAAATGATTTCAGAAATGGCAATAATAAATAATAAACAATTTTTACAAATTTTTGAAATTTCAAAAAATACAAAAAAATAAAAAAAATCGCATTGCATATATGCAATTTGCGAAATTAGAAAAATCAGGAAAGTGGGCTAGCCCAGCTGGTCTGGACCACGGGTTAAGGTGCGTGCGAGGGGGGCTCGATCGCAGGTTTGAATCGCGGGAGGAGCAGTTTCCGCATTTTGCATTTTTCTTACTTATCCAGGACACGTGGCAGCATCCGATTGGCTGGAGGGAGCGCACACGTCGGGCGCGTGATCGTCTTCTACCTCGGGTCCGAGATCGTCGGCGGAAGAGAAAATTCAAATTTTGGCCGTTTCGATTCGATTTTTTGCACAAATCCAACAGATCTTCAACAGAAATAAGATAAACATTATCTAATTGGAATCAAATCGCAATAAATCAAAGGATTTACACAAATCGGAGTTGGTTTTTTTTAACCGAAAATCCAATTAGCTTCGATCGAAGGAAATCCGAGCTTATCCAGCTCGGTTTCAAGTGCCTATAAATAGGAATCGAAGGGAGGAAGCCAAGACACGAATCAAAATTGAGAGAAAGTGAGAAAAGAGTGCAAATCGGAGGAGACCCAAAATTGCAATTGCCGACCGAAGTTGAACCACCACCAGGAGACGATCTAGGAGCAAACCACCGCCACCATTGGATTCAGCACCCTCAAGAAGCTAGGATTCGATACCTCACCCGCGACGAAAGACCGCCGGAACGCCGTGAACGAGCATCCTCCGTCGCTGCATCCGACCGATTCGATC
The DNA here is from genome assembly GCA_037954665.1 of Laguncularia racemosa. Lineage (NCBI taxonomy): Eukaryota > Viridiplantae > Streptophyta > Magnoliopsida > Myrtales > Combretaceae > Laguncularia > Laguncularia racemosa. The sequence continues at coordinate 1,345,297 of JBBMOL010000166.1, forward strand.
CGACCGACTCGACCCGCGCACCGACCCGGATCTAGGTAAGTCGGATTTTCCATATTTTTTTAATTAATTAATTAATTTTATTTATTTATTTATTCCGAATTGATTTATTATTTTTTATTTATTTATTTATTTATTGGTTTAGGTTTTATTTTCAATAAGTAGGAAAATATAGAAATTAGGTTTTTTTAGATTTTAATAATGTAGAAAAGAATAAAAAACATAATAAAATATTAGGAAAATAATAATAAAATTTTAGATTTCAAAATAGGATAGATAATAATAACTTAGGATAAAATTTTTAGCACAAAAATCACAAAAACTTAGAAAAACCATAAAAATCATGAAGATTCATAAAAATTAATAAAAATTCAAAAAAATGAGTTTTGGCACTTAGAAAAACCATTTTCTCAAAATAAATCCAAAAATTGATGTTTTCCCTAAAAATCATTTTCAAAAATCAAATTAAAACTTAGGCTTAAATTTTTTCAGAAAAAAATCCCAAAAATGGTAAGAACATAAATCAAAAGAGATTTCAAAAACTAAAATTCACAAACAAACTTAAAGTTTTCAGAAAAGCGAACTACGACTTGTTTGATCCTGAATAGCAGGTACGTAGGTACCCATTCGGGTCAACCCATAAAATGAAATAAAAAAAATCATTTTCTTGAAATAATTCAAAAACATAATAAAAAGTAACAGAAACACAATAAAACACATTTCTAAATAGGAACAATTTTAGGAGATTAGGTGATAACCGTAAGGTTTTAATAGGTTAGCCTCCGGACTTAGAAACTTTGGTTTTCCCTTTTCCTCTTTTCAAAAACAAGAAGAGGAAATAACGACGACTAGTGGTCCAAATTAAGACTAATCCGCTCCTTTAGTCTTAATTCAATATTTCCCAACAACAGTTGGGTAGCGACTCCAAAAATCAAACGAAATTCCTAACTCAAGTCGATGATCTACATTAGATGAGCATAGGGTCTAGTCTAGATCGAATTAGGAATGGGAATGCAAAAAATTAGACTCGACAAGATGGCGACTCCGTTGGGGACCCATGCCAGTAGGCTAGCCACCTGAATCTTTTCGAAGTGTTCTCTTTAAGAAATGTGTTTCAATTATTACTCTGTTATTAACTTTGCAGGGATTAGTTAGATTTTTAGTTTTCTATGGGGGTTTACATGCATATGTTTGTGTGAATAAATGCGGTCGAACTCGGACCGTCCTAGAAACCTAAGACGGGGAGCCATTGTGTAGGTTTCGGGCGAAGTGAGTTGATTCACCGTTCGGGACCGATTAGGCTACCCCACCCTATGCTTCGATATGGCCTGAGATCCATTTCTCCGAGAATGCGGGAGTTCATAGAGCTCGGGAACCAGTTAGAACCAACCTACTTGCATACATAACATCATGAGGGGTTGACAATTGATGACAATGTAATGGTTTGTTATTTTCTTCATGGAGTTCGAATTTATTTCCCTGTAATGTTTTCATAGTTCTGTTTGTAATTAGGCAATTTCTTATTGTAAATAGATGGCTAGCACCGCAGTCGACCGTCTCCTCTGTAAAGAAATTCGGGTGTACAAACCTTTAGACCCAAAGTTGGTACTGGACCATTGGTTTACCTTGTACAACCCAGAGGAGCAGGTCTTCATCCAGCAAAAGATCGGCCCCATCCTCTCACTGACAAAGATAGAGGTAAATTTGCCTTTAGTCCAGGCCATGCTCCAATTATGGGAAATCAAGCCCGCTGCTTTCTTTATCGGGCCGCATGAGATCACCCCTACCCTGGAGGAGTACACCTAGTTGCTACAGGCTCCAGCACTAACCGATCAAATCTATATGCCAGACCTCGAGGCCAGGCTAGCCGGTACCTTTAACAGATTATTAGGCATCCGTTAAACAGCAGTCAACAAAGCCCTAGCAGACTGTAATGGATATTGCATACAAATGGATGATTTGGAAGCCTGGTTCATTGCCTGAGAGGACAATGGGGATAGGAAGGACATACTATGTGGGGACCCCAAAACTTACAGACAGAGAAGGGTGAACGCTTTTATCTTGGCAGCCTTCGCCACCATACTGTTCCCCACCGGGACCTTCTATATTCACTACCGGGTCGCAGAGCTGGTGACCCAATTTCTGGAGGGAAGATCTTACATCCTGGCTCTATTGGCTGAACAGATCCGGAACTTGAATTTCCTCAAGAAGAAAGGCCATGGGATCCTTCGCTCAAGCCTCAACCTTTTGCTGATATGGTTTGTAAGCCACCTTAAGTGCTTCGGGCTGAACATGGTCCGAAAAACCTTAGCCCAGCAGGTGGATCTTGTGGATTCATGTATAGAAAAGGTGAAGCTACCCGACGACCTTACCAGCCACAGTTGGGTAGAGTTGCTTAGGAGCTTCAGTGCCGAAGATATTCTATGGACAGCCAGGTGGAGTTGCTGTGACAAAATCATCTTGACCTGCAGTAACTTCCAAGCCGTGCCTTTAATCGAAATCAGCGGATGTATCGGATATCACCCCAACTCAGTGGTCCGCCAGTTCGGTACTATCCAAGACATAGTTTATCGGCCCTCGTTGGGAGCAGTCACTTTTGAGTATCAAGATCCGAACCTATTGGTAGCCGAGAAGTTTGCTAAGCTGGCAGAGGTCAAGGTACTTTGGGAAGCCAGAATTGAAAGCCCGAATGTGGACCTCGGGGAGTTAGATGGCGAAGTGGGAAAACACCGAGCCACCAGAGAGTTTGTAATCCGCCAGCTATACCAGACAGGGGAAAGAGCATATCGGGTTCCAGACGTCACCCAACCAAGACCAGACAAGATCAACCCAGAGATAGAAATCTACCTAGAGTAGGTCAAGGACCGCATGGAAGTATACTTTGAAGCTGCAGATCATAAGAAAGACATTTGGAAGGGATGTTTCAAAGAATCCGACCAAAGGAACAAGGCCTTGGAAGCACAATTGGAGAAGACCCAAGCCAAAGTCAAAGAATTAGAAGCTATCATCAATGGGAAGTCTGAGCCTCCACAACAGAAGACTAAAAGAGCTAGGAAATAGATCATTATTTGTAATCTTTTATTTTGATTATCGAACTCCAAAATTTTCAATATGAATAAAAGTAAAGTTTCAATATTACATTGTCAATCAGTTGTCAACCCTTTTATTTTTAGCATCCGCGTGACACATGCATATCATTTTGCATACATTACACTAAAACAAAAAAAAAAACAAAATGCACGTCCAGGTATCAAAATAGCTTCCAAGCAACCGAACCCTCCTAGAAGTCCAGTTCTCACGCGCTCAAGAACAAGAATGGCCAACAGTAGCGACAACCGCAACAACGCCAATGCTAAAGCTGCCTTGGACTCTAGGATCATGTCCCTAGAACAAACAGTCCAACAACTAGCTGCCCAGGTTCACCTCTTAACTGAAAGCATCGGCCTCCTGCGCAACTCTCAGCCAACCTAGGAAGATTATTCAGGGGCTAGAAAGGGAAAAGCAGTGGAGGGACAGCCTCCGAAATATGAAGAGATCAATTCCCACCTTAACCCGGCCTTTGAATATGAGACAAAGGTCAACTAGGGGCCAACCTCTGACGACCTGAAAAGGGAGATGGAAGAGAGGCAGAAGGAGATGGAGAAGCGACTCTTCCAGCAGCTCCATGACAAGATGAAAACCATTGAAGGCCCTGATGGTTTTGAACAGGCCGGAATCACCAATCTGCCAGCATACAGGGAAGAGATATACCCTGAAAAGTTCAAGACCCCAGAGTTTGAAAAGTATGACGGGACCGGCTACCCCAAAATGCATACCAGGCTATATGCCCGGAAAATGAGCAAGTATGCTCAATACGACCAACTCATGCTCCAGACATTCCAAGACAGCCTCACAGGCCCTGCACTAGTCTGGTATGCCCACATGGACTTCAACATTGTTAACACCTAGGAGAAGTTAGCCCGGGCATTTTATGACCAATATAAGTTCAATATTGAAGTCGCCCCATCCGTAATTGACCTAGGGAGTCTCCGGAAGAGACATGTTGAGCCATTCAAGGAGTATGCTTAGCGCTGGAGAGCCCAGGCTGCCAGGGTAGCAACCCCGATATCTGAAAAGGAATTGACATCCATATTTGTCAATACCCTGGACAAGACCTACTTTTTACACTTGGTAGGCCAGACCTCATCCAGTTTTGTAGAGGTAGTGGTTACGGGATGCAGGATTGAGAATGCCATCACCACCGGTAGACTCCAAACAATGGAGCCTCCTAGGGTCACACTGACACAAAGGCCTTTAGGAGGAAACAGAGCTAAAGAGTCCACTGTCAGCACGGTCCACTCCGGTAAGGCAGAAAAATCTGGGACTCGTATGACATTCCAGACCACGAATATCCTAACCCAACAACCCACGACAGGTCACGCCCAGGCCGCCAGGGCCCCAAGGTAGTTCACTCCAATCCCCGTACCTCTCAGTCAGGTCTTCGCTCGGTTGAGGGCAGACAACTTGATCAGTTTTGAGCTCCCCAATGACCGGTACAAGCCCAAGAACTTCGACTCAAACCTTAAATGTGACTACCACATGGGTCAGGAGGGGCATTCTACAGATAGGTGCTGGAGGCTCCGGCACAAGATCCAAGACTTAATTGATGCAGGCATCATCCAGCTGGATTTCGTGAACGCCCCAGCACCCAATATCAACACCAACCCATTGCCCAATCACAAGCCCACCATTAATATGATCACATCTGAGGAGTCGACTCCCAAAGAAGCCCCTAAGCAGAATCCGACGGAGCAACAGAAGAAGCAATCCCACCAAGCACCAGAAGAAACACCAAAAGCACACATTAAAAGAAGGTGGTTAGCCGGAGACCCAACGGTTGGCACTTTGGGAGAATCACATGGGAGATTTCAGTATTTGGTAAACTATTCTTATATCCTGACCGAGCAGGGGCTGCTTAATGGATGGGGGCCGGAATTTGAGAAGGAAGACAACCCGTCAAAGGAAAAAGGGAAGGCTATAAACATGATTAATTCTCATCCGAAGCCCAGGGTTATACAGTGCTATGAGGGACAATCAACTGAGGTACAAATCCCAAGAAAAAGATATGTATTCAATGTCCTGATACCGGCAGAGAATTACAAGGCTGCACCGTTCGACTATCGGGCCCTCGAACAAGAGCAACCTCCTATAGTGGGAGGCATCACCCGCTCTGGGAGATTATACGATCCAAAGTATAAAAGCCCGACTGAAGAACCCAATGTGGAGAAAGGAGAAGAAGAGGAAGGGGGACTTGCTGCATTTACAAAGATGGTCAAGGCCAGTGAATACAAGATCATGGAACAATTAAATAAAGTTCCAGCACAAATATCACTCATGGGCCTTCTCACAACATCCAAGCCCCATAGGGAAGCACTCTTTAAAGTGCTGAAAAAGATTCAGGTCCCAGAGGGCATCGCTACAGACAAAATAGGTCACTTGGTGGACTCCATCTTTACAATAGACCAGATATATTTCTCTTCGGAAGAGCTAGGAGAGGAGGGAGACCAACATACCAAACCATTATTCATAGTGGTCAGGTGCAATGACACCATTGTCTCCCGGGTACTCATCGACAACGGATCATCCCTCAACGTTTGCCCATTGGCAATGCTCGACTTGTTGGGGGTCGATCCAAGCAACATAAGACCTAACTCCACGGTGGTCAGAGCTTTCGACGGATCAAAAAGAGACATAGTGGGAGAGGTGAACCTACCGGTGGAAATCAGTCCACAAGTATTTCACATCTCCTTCCAGGTCCTCGACATCCCAAGGTCTTTCAACTTGCTTTTGGGACGACCCTGGATACATGCTGCTGGAGCCATCCCCTCTAGTCTCCACCAAAGGGTCAAGTTCATTGCAAGCGGGCAGATAGTCACGGTACTGGGCGAACAGGATTACGCCATATACAAAGAGACTGCCATACCTTATATTGGGGAAGAGGGTTCAGAAGACCTGGGGCTGCAGATTTTCAATGAAATGAACATGGTAACCAGCAAGGAGGGCCATCAGTTTAAAGAGGGGCAGCATGGGACGTTTGGACTGGGGTACATTCCTACGGCCGTAGAAGAAGCGCAAACAAAAGGTGTCGAAGGCAGAATAAGGGGGAAGCTGATTGACACCCAGATATGCATCCCACCTCTCTAACAATCTTTCCGAAAGGAAAACATCGTTCAAGAGCATTGGATAAATAAAGAGGACGACAGCCAAGGGAAATCAACCCCCCGCACGTCCAACCAACATCCGGCTCTGAACAATTGGTTTTGTTATCCTATCAGTAGCGCTAGGTTAGCTCAAAAGTAGAGAAAAATTATTAAACAAATTTTATTGAGACTCTTTGTCAAATTCAATTGCAGTTTGTTTTCTTCTTATATATATGCTTTCATTTTTATGTTACTCAGATCTCCTATCATCGAACGTCAGGGATATTTCACGCAGGTAGAAAGTAAAAACGCTGATATCGTTTCCAACACTGCTGGGTCAGTTGTTGAAGGCAATATCTTAGACCACGAAATAATACAATAAAATTGGCTAAAACATGAACAAAGCGGAATCTCGATCGACGAGCCTATGGAGACAATAAATCTAGGAAGCATGGAAAACCCTAAGAACCTCAAAATCGGGACTAGTTTGAGTACCGAGCAAAAATGTGAGATAACCGAGCTATTAACGGAATATGCAGATGTGTTTGCCTGGTCATATGGTGACATGCCAGGGCTAGACCAGTCAATAGTAGTTCACAGGCTTCCCACAAGGGAAGATGTCAAACCTAAAAAACAAAAACTAAGAAGATTTAGGCCGGACATCTTACTAAAAATCAAAGAAGAAGTTAAGAAACTGCTAGAAGTAGGGTTCATTGAAGTATCCGACTACCCAGAATGGGTAGCAAATATAGTCCCCGTCATGAAAAAGAACGGAAAAGTACGCGTATGCGTAGACTTCCGGGACTTAAACCAAGCTACGCCAAATGATAACTTCTCCCTACCTCACATTGATGTTCTAGTAGACAACACTGCGGGAAACCATCTCTTCTCATTCATGGACGGTTTCTCAGGACATAATAAAATAAAAATGGCTGAGGAAGATAAAACCAAAATGACTTTCATCACAACATGGGGAACTTTCTGTTACAAAGTCATGCCCTTCGGTTTGAAAAACGCCGGGGCAACATATCAGAGAGTCATGGTCGCAATACTTCACGACATGATGCATCGAGAGGTTGAAGTATACGTCGACGACATGATAGCCAAATCCAAAAAAGGAGAAAGCCATATAGATATCCTGAGGAAATTGTTTAAACGACTGAGAAAATTCCAGCTCAAGTTAAACCCAGAAAAATGTACTTTCGGGGTCACGACGGGGAAATTGTTAGGGTTTGTCATAAGCCAGGAGGGCATTAAAATCGACCCTGACAAGGTAAAGTCCATATTAGAATTACCTTCCCCACGCTCCGTTAAAGAAGTAAGAAGCTTATTGGGAAGATTAAATTATATAGCTTGTTTTATCTCACAACTCACCGACAAATGCCGGCCACTATTCCGTCTGTTGAAGAAGAACGCCACAATAGAATGGGACGATGAATGCGAAGAGGCATTCAGGACGATCAAAGACTATCTTATAAGACCTCCAGTCTTGATAGTCCCGAAACAAGGAAAACCCTTATTTCTATACCTCACTATACTCCCTGAATCCATGGGATGTGTGCTGGGGCAGAAAGATGACGAGGGAAGAGAGCGTTCCATATATTATCTGAGCAAGAAGTTCACAGATAGGGAACAGAGGTACTCAGAGGTGGAGAAGACGTGTTGTGCTTTAATTTGGGTCATGCATCGATTAAGGCAATACACCCTTTACTACCATATTGAGCTGCTGACAAGACATGATCCCTTGAAATACTTGGCAGAGAAACCAGCCTTGATAGGGAGAATCTCTAAGTGGCAAATGCTCCTATCTGAGTTCGACATCACATACGTAAATCAGAACTCGATGAAAGGGCAAGCCTTAGCCGATCAATTGGCGGAACACCCTGTCAAGACAGATTCCCAAGAACTACAGGCCCAATTTCCGGATGAGAATATATTGACAGTGGAAGATATGCCAGTAGAAGACTTTGGGATAGAGCAGAATGCTAAATGGAAACTGTTTTTCGATGGAGCCGCCAACGTATTTGGTTGTGGGGTTGGGGCAGTATTGATATCCCTAGATGGCACTCAATTCCTTGCAGCGACAAGACTTACATTTCCCTATACCAATAATATCGCAGAATATGAAGCATGTATTCTTGGCCTCAAAATGGCCAGTCAAATGGAAATCCGTGAATTAGAAGTATATGGAGATTCGTCGCTCATCATACTACAGACAAGAGGGGAATACAAGACTAAAGACCCCAAACTGGTACCGTATCATCAACACAAACAGAGCTAATTGAAGAATTCAAGGCAATCACTTTCACATACGTCCCGAGAACTCAGAATCAGTTCGCAGATGCACTAGCCACACTAGCATCTATGATCCAAATAACAGGGGGAGCCGAAGTTCAACCGATGAAAATAGACATCGAAAGTCGGCCCGCCTACTGTTTAACCGTTGAGAAAGTACAAGATGACAAGCCCTGGTATCACGACATCAAGACCTTTCTCCAAGAAGGTAAATACCCCGAAATGGCTAGTAAGAATGACCAAAGAACACTTAGAAGGTTAGCAAGTCATTTCCTATTAAGTGGGTCCATACTTTACAAGAGATCATTTGATACCACCTTGTTGAGATGTGTGGACAAAAATGAAACATGCGAACTGATGAAGGAAGTACATGAGGGAGTATGTGGACCTCATATGAATGGCTACATGTTGGCCCGAAAAATCACGAGGTTAGGATATTATTGGTTGACCATGGAATCAGATTGCATAAAATATGTCAAGCACTGTCATCTGTGTCAAGTCTATGCAAACCGGATAAATGCTCCGCCTAACGAGCTACACTTGTTATCAGCACCATGGCCTTTCTCCATGTGGGGAATCGACATAATAGGCCCGATCACTCCAACAGCATCTAACGGCCACAGATTCATACTCGTAGCGATTGATTATTTCACCAAATGGGTAGAAGTGTCATCCTATACCAATGTTACAAAAGGGGTAATAGTCCGCTTCTTGAAAAGGGACATAATAGCCTGATATGGAGTTCCTGAGTCCATCATCACCAACAATGGTACCAATCTTAACAACAAATCGATGACAGGTTTATGTCAACAATTCCATATAAACCACAGAAATTCAACTCCCTACCGACCTCAAATGAACGGGGCAGTAGAAGCAGCTAAAAAAAATATCAAAAAGATCATCGAGAAAATGACAACAACTTACAAAGATTGGCACGAAATGTTGCTGTTTGCTCTTATGGCTTATAGGACTTCAATAAGAACATCTACAGGAGCTACCCCTTACTCATTAGTATATGGTACAAAAGCAGTGCTACTAGTTGAAGTTGAGATACCATCATTCAGAATCTTGTCGGAAAATCAGTTAACCGAATCAGACTAGGTAAAGAAAAGGCTTGATCAACTGAATTTGATTGATGAAAGAAGGCTTACCGCACTATGTCATGGCCAGTGTTACCAACAAAGAATGGCCCGAGCGTTTAACAAGAAGATGAGACCTCAATACTTCAAGGAGGGGGATCTGGTACTAAAGAAGGTTCTCCCGAATGCCCAAGACTCCAGAGGGAAATTTACCCCAAACTATGAAGGCCCCTATGTAGTGAAAAAGGTTTTGTTAAGAGGTGCTCTGATATTGACTCGGATGGATGGTCCAGAATTGAGAGACCCCATTAACACAGATGTTGTAAAGATGTACTATCCTTAGGCAAGGGAATTGAAATTTTGCCAATGTTTATGAAAGCCAATATTCGATACAGATTTCGTTGAGTTGAGTTTTCACTTTTTGCAAGCAAAGTTAATATCCCTGAATGGTCAATAATCCCAATTAATTCTCATCACAACAAATATTCCTAAACACATTACCCATAAAAGATAAACACTAAAATGATAATGAATCTTAATATAGTTTGTGATATAATTCTATTTACTTTTGAGCATTAGAACTGAATGCATTAGTAGGATAACATTACCATCAAAAGAGCCATGTGCATAAAGAAAGGGAGCACAACAAAATTTTCAACCCCGTGCCAAGATAAGAAGAAATGAAGCAGAAGCAAGCCAGCCCGAGGGTTCGGTTGTTTGGTTACTATCCACGATAAAACTGGCAAGCACATTGAAAAAATAATAACTATCATTGAAACGCATCACATCATTTAGTTCAGGCTATAGAAAGCATATTCAAAAGCACAAGATGAGTCAGCCCATAGTGGGGCACTTGTCTAAACATTCATTTTTATTAGGTTAGTCAGCCCAATATAGGCACTTTCCTAAAAAGTTGTTCTTAAGGTCAGCTCATAAGGGCACTTTTTGAGACAACTCTATCATAGGTTAGTTAGCCCAAGATGGGCACTTTCCTAAAAATCTGTTCTCAAGGTCAGCTCATAAGGGCACTTTTTGAGACAGTTCAATCAATTTTATCATAGGTTAGTTAGCCCAATATGGGTACTTTCCTAAAAAGTTGTTTTCAAGGTCAGCTCATAAGGGCACTTTTTGAGACAACTCTATCATAGGTTAGTCAGCCCAAGATGGGCACTTTCCTAAAAATCTGTTCTCAAGGTCAGCTCATAAGGGCACTTTTTGAGACAGTTCAATCAATTTTATCATAGGTTAGTCAGCCCAAAACGGGCACTTTCCTAAAAATCCGTTCTCAAGGTCAGCTCATAAGGGCACTTTTTGAGACATCCTACCATAGGTTAGTCAGCCCAAGATGGACACTTTCCTAAAAATCTATCTTAAGGTTAGTCATCCCATGAGGGACACTTTCCTAGATTCTCCCGATTAGTCAGCTCTTGGGGCACTTTTCGAAAATATTCTTCCAAACAGTTGCTAGTCTAACAAGACGCTTCTGTTGACAGGTAGCCAGCTCATAAGGGCGCTTCCTAAGTAAATTTTCTTTCCAAGGTTGCTAGTCTGATAAGACGCTTCCTATCATAATTTCTTCCACACAATGCTTGAGGTGTTTCCTATCGCTAATTAGTCAGCCCATAAAGCACTTTTTGGGGAGGGAACATGACTCTAAATTGTTAGGACCGTGTTATCTATTTAAGAGGCCAAAAATGGCGTCTTTCTTGTCTTTGTAGTTAAGTTTTTCAAATTTTACTTCAAAGAGGGGCAGCTGTAAACACCCCATTTTTGCCCTAAGAATGAATAATAATCAATTTTCAATTTTTTTCCAATTTTTCTTTAATTTAGCATAAATAATTAAAAATATTCAACAAATAAAAATAAATAGGAAAAAACATCAATTTTGAAAAATGATTTCAGAAATGGTAATAATAAATAATAAACAATTTTTACAAAATTTTGAAATTTCAAAAAATACAAAAAAATAAAAAAAAATCGCATTGCATATATGCAATTTGCGAAATTAGAAAAATCAGGAAAGTGGGCTAGCCCAGCTGGTCTGGACCACGGGTTAAGGCGCGCGCGAGGGGGGCTCGGTCGCAAGTTCGAATTGCGGGAGGAGCAGTTTCCGAGTTTTGCATTTTTCTTACTTATCCAGGACACGTGGCAGCATCCGATTGGCTAGAGGGAGCGCACGCGCCGGGCGCTTGATCATCTTCTTCCTCGGGTCCGAGATCGCCGACGGAAGAGAAAATTCGAATTTCGGCCATTTCGATTCGATTTTTTGCACAAATCCAACAGAAATAAGATAAACATTATCTAATTGGAATCAAATTGCAACAAATCAAAGGATTTACACAAATCGGAGTTGGTTTTTTTTAACCGAAAATTCGATTAGCTTCAATCGGAGGAAATCCGAGTTTATCCAGCTCGGTTTCAAGTGCCTATAAATAGGAATCGAAGGGAGGAAGCCAAGACACAAATCAGAATTGAGAGAAAGTGAGAAAAGAGTGCAAATCGGAGGAGACCCAAAATCGCGATTACTGACCGAAGTTGAACCACCACCAGGAGACGATCTGGGAGTAAACCATCGCCACCATTGGATTCAGCACCCTCAAGAAGCTAGGATTTGACACCTCACCCGCGACGAAAGACCGCCGAAATGCCGTGAACGAGCATCCTCCGCCGCCGCATCCGACCGATTCGACCCGACCGACCCGACCCGCGCACTGACCCGGATCCAGGTAAGTTGGATTTTCCATATTTTTTTAATTAATTAATTAATTTTATTTATTTATTTATTCCGAATTGATTTATTATTTGTTATTTATTTATTTATTTATTGGTTTAGGTTTTATTTTCAATAAGTAGGAAAATGTAGAAATTAGGTTTTTTTTAGATTTTAATAATGTAGAAAAGAATAAAAAACATAATAAAATATTAGGAAAATAATAATAAAATTTTAGATTTCAAAATAGGATAGATAATAACTTAGGATAAAATTTTTAGCACAAAAATCACAAAAACTTAGAAAAACCATAAAAATCATGAAGATTGATAAAAATTCAAAAAAAAAAAATGAGTTTTGGCACTTAGAAAAACCATTTTCTCAAAATAAATCCAAAAATTGATGTTTTCCCTAAAAATCATTTTCAAAAATCAAATTAAAACTTAGGCTTAGATTTTTTCAGAAAAAAAATCCCAAAAATGGTAAGAACATAAATCAAAAGAGATTTCAAAAACTAAAATTTACAAACAAACTTAAAGTTTTCAGAAAAGCGAACTACGACTTGTTTGATCCTAAATAGCAGGTACGTAGGTACCCATTCGGGTCAACCCATAAAATGAAATAAAAAAATCATTTTCTTGAAATAATTCAAAAACATAATAAAAAGTAACAGAAACACAATAAAACATATTTCTAAATAGGAACAATTTTAGAATATTAGGTGGTAACCGTAAGGTTTTAATAGGTTAGCCTCCGGACTTAGAAACTTTGGCTTTCCCTTTTCCTCTTTTCAAAAACGAGAAGAGGAAATAACGACGACTAGTGGTCCAAATTAAGACTAATCCGCTCCTTTAGTCTTAATTCAATATTTCCCAACAACAGTTGGGTGGCGACTCCAAAAATCAAACGAAATTCTTAACTCAAGTCGAGGATCTACATTAGATGAGCATAGGGTCTAGTCTAGATCGGATTAGGAATGGGAATGCAAAAAATTAGACTCGACATAATTGAATCCACTTTTTTAATTAATTGATTCGAGGTGACCAAACAATATATATAGTTGCAACTAATTCCCATTCAAGGAAATGAAGTAAGCTACCAAGAACAATCCATAGGGACCTAGCGAAGTCCCATAGACAATCCACTACATTTCATTTTCACACTTACTACGACAAACAAAGATCATGCATTTCATATCACAAAATAAACAAGGAAACCAAACCAACTGGATGTAAACTATCCAGCTATACAACAGGTTTCAGTTAACTTGACACCTCTATGCCATTTGTCTTAAACGTCAAATCAACCACTCAGGTTTGATTTATGATTATTATTTCTTAGCACCTTTATGTCATCGTACTTCTCAAGTGCTCAGTTGTACACTCATTCAAGGGGTCAACATGTAATCACATGTACATTCCTCCTAAGTCCTCAAATACCTATGTATAATATATATATATATATCTACACATATATATAGGTTGGTAACATATCTTTAATTAAAGAACAATTTACTAGACACCTTCCCTTACGTACTTAAGAGAGCAAGAAAATAGAATTGTTATGTTGAAAAATCAAGGTTACACTCATGATTTGTATAGTTATGGGCATGAGTGTATTCTATAGATATAATAGGAAAATAAATTTGCCTAAGCATATATTCATATCTAGAAGTAAACTCTGATATGTATACATAATGATATTTATATATCATATTCCAACTATGCATACTTACTTAGTAGCTATAGAGGAAAAGTTAGGTTTATGTATTTTGGTCTGGTTTGAAGAAAATAATTTCAAATTGTGATATTAGACTTATAGTAATAGCATTGGCAGTATGGTGCGAAGTGCTATCATTAAGGTAATGGCATCTAAACTCTTAGTCCATTCTATCCTCTACATTCTTTAAATAGTATTCATCTATAACCTATCTAACTACCAATTTCTTTATAACTTCTTTCCTAAACTTATTTAACCCCACTATATAACTCTAACTTAACAAAATCACATTCATTTACAACTACAACAAAGCAATTGAATTCACATACATAGCATATCAACACATAACATAACATTATAGCATATCATTAAGTTTCCCACTCACCTGTTTATGGTCGTCATAGTCCTAATCGTCATTAAGTGATCTCGACGTGTGGTCTCTTCACCAAAATAGTATCGAAGGATTGGCTACAGCGACTCCACACAATTTCCGTTGGATTTCTCGATCTCTCATTAACTCCTATCTTTTCTCAAACTCCCCAATGCCTTTTTCCACACTCACATTCACAATCATTTTATCGATGGCACATTGCATTTCTTAGGGCTTCCTTTTACAACTTGAACACTTTATCTAGCTACTAGAGCCACCACTACCACATCGATGACACCTCTTTTTCCCATTTACTTTCACACACAAACACACTCACCTCCTTCACGTAATTCCCTCTTTTTCCTCGGTTTCACCTTTCCATTCTTTCTTCTCTCATTTGTTGACATCTCTACCAACAGGGTTTTCCTTTCTCTCTACTAGTCTCATTCCCCACTCACGCTTCCATCACTACATACACACTAGCCATCCTTTACACACACACATGCCCACCTCCATTGTAATAACGTCATACACACACGTACACACAAGTTTCATCTACACACATACTTAAGATCAATACCCTCTTGACTTCATCTTCCGGCTCTTCTTCTCTTTTCCTCACCCTTTTTCGTCTTCAATTCTCACTTTCCCTTCTTCTAACTTTTCCTCTTCCTTTCTCCTTACTCTCCTCTTCCTTTTGACTCCCTTATCATAACTTTCCCCCTTGTTTCCTTGCCGAGCTCCCTTCAACCCCTCAGACTTCTCCAATTTCCCACTTCTTCTTCTCATTCATCTTCACTCTTCTCTAGCCCACACTTATGCATGTGTATATTTTAAATCTTCCCTTCTAATCCTCTATGTTTTTCCTCCTTTCTAGACATCTTCCATTTTCCTTTTCTTCTTCCTTTTTTACTTCATATCTCCTACTTGCTGAACCCTACTTACACACCTTACACCACACCACACACATACACCAGCACATTCCCACACACCTCGTATACACACCAACACACTCCTATCCATATAGATATACACTTTGCACACACCAACACATACATACACACAATCATACTATGCACTTATTTACACACATATACAATTGCACTTTGCAATCCTCTTTTCTCCTCAAGTCCATACGCATCCACACATACACCACTAGTGCATACATATACACATACTCCACACACGTCTCACACCACCGACACACACATACGCACATATGCCGCATGCACCTCACACCACCGACATGCACATACACACATACTCCGCACACCACACACCATCTCATACATGTACACACATACCCGTACACACCACACACCTTCCATACACATACACCCATTCTTGCACACATCACACACCACACACCTCCCATACACATACATACACACTCGCACACATCACACACCATCCATTCACATACTCGGCTACTCCTTCCTTTCCCCCTTCTTACGCCGTTGCTACGGTCATCACGGTCACCATTGTTGCTGTTCGTTGTTGCCGCTATTGTTGTTGTTGTAGCAATTAGGTCGTGGTTGTTGTCTTCCTCCTCCCTCACACACATACAGCTATATCACACAACTTTCTCCTCCATTTCGTATTTTGCAACTACATTACAACTCAGACTAGCAATGTTCATCTCCATGTTGAGCATACCCCACAAGCATTGCATTCCCCGTGAACTCATTTGGCTTTAACCCTTTCCCTTTTGTCCTCTCAAACAGCAAAACCGCTTCCATCCTTCCCACATCAATATACCTGTAAGTGATCAATCATCCCCAAAACAATCTCTTCTTCTCTAGCAACCCATCAAACACCCTTTTCTCATCCTCTTTCCTCTTTTGCCGTCGTCACGTTTGTTGTTGCCATTGTTGTTGCAGCTGTGGTTGTTGTTGTAGCTGCCGTCGTTGTGCGGCCGTCATAGTTGCTGTCATCGTGGTCATTGTTTGGGTTGCCATTGCTGCCGCTGTTGCCTCCGTTGTTAGGGAAGAAGACGAGACAGACACGATGCTAAAGCTGCTGTCACCGTGGAATCGAAGTGGGAGTAGGATGAAGGGGAGTTGGCACCAACGTCGAGGAGCTACGAAACAAGGAAGAGGAAGAAGGAAGGAAGGGGACGCGAGACAGGGAAGGTTGGGAAGGAAGACTCCGCTCGGGAGAAGAAAAAAAAATCGAAGAAGAATAAGAAGAAAGAAAAGAAAAGAAAAGGGAAGGACGCGGGGGGGGGGGGATGGATGGCTGGGAGCTATTGCTGCCTATTGTGCCTGACGTGATGGATGGATGGGACGGCGGCAGACGTTTCCAGATTTTTTTATTATTACAGCTGTATATATATATATATATATATATTTATTTATATATATTATATTATATATTATATTTTATATTATAATGTCCCTATTTTAATATTCTATTCGTGTACAAAAATATCTTTAAATTTTATATTTTTAGCATTTTATTACGAAAGCTTGAGTCTAGGTTAATTTGATTATTCTGAACATAAATATTTACTCTAAATTTTCATTTAAAATTCCTAGATCTATAATTTAAATTAATTTCATTATTAAACCTAATATTGTTTGAAAATTATGTTTCAAAAAATTTATTCTTTTAATTTAATTTACTCGAACTAAAGTTGGGATTTACAATTATTTTTATTTATCTGTTTACACATCTATATTTGGATATTTTTCAATTACTTTGCTTCCTAAATTTATTTGGTAATATATTTCATACAATTCAATTTGTTACAATCGTTATCTCCTTTTCTTTATAAAAGTTGTTCTTTCTAATTGTTTTACTTTTAAAACCTATTATTATCGTAATTTATTAAGATAATATTTATGCGTTGCAATATTTGAACTTTTTTGTCATACATTTCTCAAAGTTTTTAATATTGTGAAATTGTCCCTTTTGCTACCCCGACCTAGAAGTATTTATTTTTCTGCTTATTTTCTTTAATTTTTGTATAGTCTCTTCGATTTTTTTTTTTTTAGGATTTTACATCAATAGCTTAAAAGACCAACTACATTTAGAGTCTCATTTCCATGAGCATATAAAACTAAAGGCATCAATAAAGTCTATTCCCAAATCCTCTGATGTTAACCACTAATCATCATAATAATATAAATGCTCCATGTCTTCATCTCCCTACCCACTTTCATGATACATATAGTCATAACCAATATTCTTTTCTGTACCTATAGCTAAAAATAGAGCCTCACAAAGGGGTGAGGTAATACCTAGTACAAGTTACCCACAAACACTTGCATATGTCAAATAATCACAATAATCACATACATTAAATGCAATTACATAAATCACAACTAGTTAATTATCTTTATTTAAGTTCGCTTATCACACACAAAAGTACTCATAACTTCGCATAAACCTTCTTTAAAAATCACATAAACTTATTTGTTGCATTTGGGATATTGGCACTATTGGCCTTAATACTATGATATTGAGAACTGCCACTCTTAACCCCAACAATCATGAGTCACCCTAAAATTTATTTAGATCATTTTAGTGTATGACTCCACTAGGGATAACGTCACACAAATCATCAGGTTGCCTCTTGAGGTTCTACCACTTTTGGTCCCTAGGTCAAGTCACATAAAAATAGTAATAAGTCATTAGTCAAATAAGGTTTAAGTTCATTTAATTTCCTAATCCTAGCAAGCAAAAGCAACATACAAAGTAAACCTATACCTGACATCCACACTTTTACATGATCTTAACTTTTAACTTCTAACTTGTAAACATTGTAAACAACACACACTTAAGACCCTAACTAAGCAAAATGGGACTAAATCTACTTGTTTTGATGATTGGGAACATTAGAAGTGGAAAAATGAAGCAAAAGAACACGTTAGCAAGAGTTACAACTAACACAGGTATGAACATGGGCATATTTTTGCTTGTGTAACTTTAGGAAAAACATGAAGTAGACATGTACTTGAACACAACCTACACGAGTAAGAAACATAGGTGTGTTTTTGCTCATATACCTTTCGGCTACAAAACTTCATTTGAAAAATGAAGCTTCATGTCTATGTTTCTCTTGTCAAAACGTGTTCACACACAACATCAATAGGAATATGGCTGTGTTCATGCCCAAGAAGCCTTAATTTTTGCTTTTCCACACAAAATCCAACAATTCTCATTCGAGTTTGATATACATTGATCAACCAAACATAAAGCTTATTTTTTTCTTGCTTAACTATTGCTACTTATTGGTTTAAAACTTCTTGAGTTACGAAGCTTTCACTATTACCCTTTAGAAGAAAACACTTATTATTTAACCTACAAGCCCCGATCATGTGTTACAATTGTCTAAGTGTGAAGAAATGTAAAAAGATGAATCGCTTATTAAACTTACCTTGCAAGATTGCATTAGATTGAGAGGATGTGTGAGGAGAAATTGCCGAAGAAGAAACTAACGTATGGAAAGAGAGAGAAAAGAAAGAAAGGAAAGAGAGATAGAAGATAGTTCAGAAAAGGTGTACCTTTTAAACTTTCTTATATTCCCAAATTTGCCCCTTATGTTATAACTTAATTTACTATATTACCCTCATTTATTATTTATTATTACCTTTTATTTTGTTGGGTTTTACATCCACCCCCTCTTAAAAGAAACTTTTGTCATTGAAAGTTACTTATTCTAAGATTAACTATGGATACTTTCGTCTAATTTATTCTTTTTGCTCTTATGTGGCTTCTCGCTTTGACTGGTTTGTCTATTGCATCTTTACATATGGGATTGCCTATCACCTCATAACTTGCTTGTTATTATACACTATTCTAACAAGTTGCTCTATTGTAGAAAGATTTGGTTGCACATTTAGAGGCTCATGTGCAATCGCTTGATTGGGTTTGATCCATATTTTCTTAACATAGACACGTGAAACATGTCATGTAAGCCTTCCAAACTTAGTGGCTATGCTAATCTATAGGCCACATTACCAATCTTCTCCAAAATTTCAAATGAGCCAACATACTACAAATTCAACCTTCCTCTTATCCTAAATATGATTATTCCTTTAGTTGGAAAGATCTTCAACAACACCTTATCTCTCACCTAAAATTCCAATGGATGTCATCATTTATCTACATAGCTCTTTTAATGACTCTAAGCCACTCGCATTCTTTGTCTGATCAATTTTTCTTTCTCCATTACATCTTATACTAACTTTGGCCCTAGTACTTACCTTTCACCTACCTCATCCCAATGTAAGGGAGATCTATATTTCCTTCTATACAATGCTTTGTAGGAAGTCATTAAGATGGTTGCTTGGTAACTATTATCATAGGCAAACTCAACCAAAAGTAGATGTTCATTTCAATTACCTCTAAAGTCAAGTGCACATGCTCTTAGAAAATCTTCCAAGATCTGAAAATTGAAACTATCCATTGGTTTGAGGTTAGAAAGTGGTGCCAAACTACAAATCAAGTATCTTTATCTAATTAATGTAAGGTAAGTGTACCTATCAAATTTTATAATATAGTGTATAAAATATAAATATCGTCTCATAGAGATTATGAGTACTAATACTAACCTACACCCTATTATCTATCTAGTAAATTATAGAGTTTGATTGATCTAAAAACTATAATGAAATGCTAACTAAAGAACTAAGACTTTATTGAAAGACAGAAAAAGCAAAGCAATTTAGAATTAACTTCAAGATAGTAAAACTAGTATTTAGATTTTATTTCCCCTTAAGAATTATTACGTAACATTAACAAAAAGTATTCAAATCCTTCTTAAATTTCATTTACTAGGGGAATTCCTGATTTAATTTAATAACTTTCTTAAGCTTATTAAACCCTAATATTAAAATTACCTATTTGAATCTCTTTATAATAGCATAATTCAAATACTGCACTAAAAAGACAATGAATTCCCATAACCAATTTAATTAAATTCGAAAGAATTATGTAATTTATCTCTAAGATTACATCAATTCTCTTCAAACATACAAGATTTAATTATATATTAGACTTCTCAATCTTAATGTATAATATCAAATAAATAGAAAAATACCTTAGAAATATTAATCTAATCAAAACATCAAGAACGCATGCATAAATTAAGAAACATAAGAATTCATTGAATAATAAAGTAAAAAATCCCAGTCATATCGGAAACTAACTTCTTTAATGATGTATAAACATGCATTATTAAAGAAATCAATTAGAATAAAGAAAACCCTAATTTCTTAAAGTATAAAAAAGTAGTTGTCTTATCTTTCTCTAAAACCTTAAAATAACTTAGAAATAATTTCTTTTTTTCTTTTTATGTTAAATCCTCTTTAACTTATATAATGAGCATAAAAGACTCTATGTTTTAGGCCAATACGTTGTCTAACACGATTGTGCTTCAAGTCATATCCAATTCGTCAATCAAAATCGTGTAAAGCATAACGTTCCAGCATACACGGCGACCTAGACACTATTATGTTTGTAGGTCTTGTCTACATCAATTAGCTTAGAAAGATACACGACCAATGAACACGATCATGTCTAAATCTGTGAAGTTTGAAGTTCAACAAGTTCTATACATGGTTTATGTCTGGGCCATGTCTAGCTTCAAAACTTTATAACTTCTTCAATTTAGCTTCGATTTGAGTAAAATTTGATTAGTTTTCTTCTTTTTTAATTCTACTATTTATAAAAACCCTAAAATCAAAATATTACTCAATGAAAATTTAAAATTTTCAAAAAACATGCCAAAATTAAGAAAAAAAACATGTCAAATCTCACTTAATATAGATCTAATTGAGCACTTATCAAACTTCCTCATACTTAAGCTTTTGCTTGTCCTCAAGCAAATTAATTGAATCGAGTAGTAGGACAAGAAACACTAAATCAACTTACTATTATTCAAGAAATCAATAATTCATATTGAACCTTGAAATAGTTTAAGAACCAAATTCTTAATTGACTTGCAGTTTCAATAGGAGATTAACTATAACTCTTATATGTTTCACTTAACCAATTGTCTTAAACATATGAAAGGTTTAAAACTTAAATTATCATCTCCTTAATCAAGAAGAAATCATTGATACTTTACTAACTCTTACTAAAATGTATATACCCCCTTTTTCAATTTTTCTAAACATTATAATCTAAAATAAATATATCTACTTATCCCTTAATCATTTCCCTAGTTTTTTTTTTTTTTGGTAGTTTCATTGGTCAATAAGTTCCAAATCAAATGATCATAGGCTACTAAGTTTTAGATACCCTTTTGAACCATCCACTACCTATATTTAATAAAGCTCATTTACTTATGTTTAGCCTTTACATGGACTTTTCTCTTAACCCTTTTAGCGAGCTTTCAACCGATAATCTTGAGTTCTTTACTCAAGTTAACAAGTGTTATTCCTCATAAAGGAGACACCTCGCAGGCTTAATTACTTGGGTCAATGAAGCCCATAAATAAACTTTATTTAATTTATTTAATTTCATCTCTAACTATATTAATTTTTCGAGAAACTTTCAAAGGATAAATATTAACTATTTATTTATCAAGGATTATAGTGTTCTAAAAATATCAAAGGAAAAATATACATCAAAGTAAAGTCAAAAGAAATCTATGACTAATTCTTAACTAGTAATGTTATTTAAATTTCTAAATCTTCAAGTTCAAAACTTTAATCAAGTGTTCTATACTATATATATATATATATATATATCTATATATTTTAAACTTGCAAGTTAACTTTATGATTTTTAGGTTAAATAAATGAATTTTTTATTTCATAAATAACTATACATTTATAACTCCCTTCTCCACACTTTAAATCATATAGTGTCCTCAATGTACAAGTAAAAAGAAAAATTAACAAATTAAAAATCAAAGAAAAACACAAAAAAAATTGAGGAATGTAGTGTGGAGAGGAACTGATACTCCCCTAAATATGACATTTGTTCCATTGTAAAAGGAGCTTAGCATGTACAGTAGTTGACCTTGAACACTTAGAAACATTGAAAGCTACAAAAAAAATATAAAATAAAGAGGAACTGAAATCTAAAACAGCCGTGAATAGAAAAAGAAATAGAAAAGAAAAACAAATGGTTAAAATCTAGTTTAGCAAGCCATATAAGTCTTATTGGTACATAAAAGAAAACAAAGAAATTAGTCACTGTAATCATGATCGGAGTCTCTTCGTTTCCTCGTGTCCATGCTTATAAAATAGGGGATTCAAGGTCAATATGGTCAAGACAAAGTTGTGTCTAAATACCGTGTAACTCTCTATAAGACATGCTTGACCCGACTTTAGACACGACCGTGGCTTGACTGTGTTGACCCTGAATCCCCTATTTTATAGGCATGGACATGAGGAAATGAGAAATCTCTATGAAAATTGACCTTTGTTAGATGTTTTGACACAACTATGATACGATTGTGTCTAATGGTTGTGTAACTCTCTATGAAAATTTACATTCTTTGGATGTTTGAACATGACCATGACACGATTGTGTTTAATGGTCATGTAACTCTATGAAAAAAAAATATAGTTGATTTTGACATGCTCGTGTCTACTAGTCGTGTTATATCCAAAGAACGATAGCATTTTAACATACCCTTTGACATGACCATGTTAGTGGTCATGTCAAACTCACAAAAATTGTGACTTGCTTTTTTATTTTTATTTTTATTATTTTTTAACTAGGTGCAAAAATGAAAATAAATCTAATTAAATTAAACTAAAATAAGGAAAGCTAATAAAATAAAAAAACTAAACTTAGGTTACCTTATGAGAAGCACTTTTGTTTAACATTGTTGGCTCAACACACTTATCTTTTCTAATTAGGTGGACGACCATGAAAATTTTAGTGCCTAAATTGCATGAATTTATTTGGACTTTTTTTCTTGCTATGAATGAGATGGTGTTGAATTGGTTTTGAGTAAATGCTATCTTGCATAAAAGTAGAACCAAGTAAGTTAGATATATTTAGGAAATAATAGGTATCATTACTTTTAGGGGGTTGTTGATTTGGGTTAGGCATCTTGAAAGTTTTGGACTTTTTTTCTTGCTATGAATGAGATGGTGCTGAATTGGTTTTGGGTAAATGCTGTCTTGCATACAAGTAGAACCAAGTAAGTTAGATATATTTAGGAAATAATAGGTATCATTACTCTTAGGGGGTTGTTGATTTGGGTTAGGCATCTTGAAAGTTCTTTTTTTATTGCCAAATTTTAGAGTTAACGTTTGATTTCCTATATCTATAACTACTCTAAAAGTAGCTAGGAAAGGACGACCTAAAATTGGCGATGCTTCGATGTCCTCCTTTGTATCTAAGATTATAAAATCCACGGGAAAAATGAATGTACCTACTTTAATCAACACATCTTCAATAATATCAATAGGGTACTTTACGAACCTATCGACTAATTGAATGCTTATATGTGTTGGTTTAGGATTCCCTAATCCTAACTTTTTAAACATATAATGTGGCATTAGATTTATACTTGCACCTAAGTCAGCTAGAGCTCCATTTATTGATAAATTGCCAATAAGACAAGGTAAAGTAAAAGTCCCTAGATTATTTAATTTTCATGGCAATCTATTTTGCATCAGCACTAAGCATTCCTCATTTAATGTCACAGTTGATATCTTTTCCAGCTTCCTCTTGTTCAAGAGTAGTTCCTTCAAGTAATTGTCATACTTGGGAATCTGTGATAGGGCATCAACAAAGGTAAGCTAATATGTAACTACTTTAAAATTTCAAGGAACTTACTAAAGTGTTCGCTAAAGCGATCCTTCTTTAGTTGTTGAGGATAGGGTATAGGTGGCCTGTATTCCTTCACTTTTGGTGGCCTTATGCTTTCTTTTTCCTTAGCTTTCTCTTCATTCCTTATTGATCTTTTTATAGTTTTCTATTCAACTTGCAACTCTCTTTCACTTCTAAGGGTTACTGCTTTTACATGCTCTATAGGGTTAATCTCGGTGTTGCCTGGCAGTATCCTTTGTTGCCTTTTAGTCATCATCTTTACAAGTTTTCCTACTTGATTTTCAAAGTTATAGATGTAAGCTTTTTAGTTTCTTAGAGATGTTTCAATATTCTGCAATCTCGCTTCATTAGTTTGAATATATTTAGCTAAAAGTTCTTCTAAATCTGATTTATTCTCTTATGGTGGGGATTGCTGAAATCCTACAGGAGGTAAGCTCATCCTCTATTGATTTTGATTCTTGTTACTCCAAGAAATATTTGAATGATTTCTCTATCTCGGGTTGTAGGTATTGCTATAAAGGTTGTTTTGTGGCTTAGAGGAGTTTCCTAAATAGTCTGCCTATTCCCATTGACCATCTACATTCACTTCTTCCAAGTTACACTTAGGATTTACGGAAAGTACATCCAACTTTCTACTAATAACATCAACCTTATTATTTAATGTCGTCATAGTATCTACTTCGTAGATGCCTGCTGCTCTGTTTCTCATCCTAGCACCTTCCCATTAAGAATTGCTCATAGCTATGTCCTTAATAAAAAATTAAACCTCTTCAAGTGTTTTAGTGTTCAATGTTCTTCTTGTAGCGGCATCTATCATTTGTCTTGTTGATAAATTCAAACCATTGTAGAAAGTTTGAATCTGCATACAAAGTGGTAGGCTATGATGTGGGCATCTCCTTAATAACTCCTTATATCTCTCTCAAGTGTCATATAAGGTCTTCGCCTCTAATTGTGTATAGGATGATATGTCTTTCCTAAGTTTAGCAGTCGTAGCAGGTGGAAAGTATTTTTCCAAAAACTTTTGAGCCATATCATCCCAGATAGTCATAGATCCTTTTAAGAGTGAATTCAGCCACTGTTTTGCTTGACCTCTTAACAAAAGGGGAAAAGTCACAATTTTAGTGCATCATCTGAAGCTCCATTGATCTTAAAAGTATCACAAATCTCTAGGAAGGTAGATATGCCGGCATTGGGGTCCTTGTCTTGCAACCCATCAAACTGGACAAACTGTTGCATCATTTGTATGATATGAGGTTGTTGAAAGTTATTGGTAGCAAGAGGTGGCCTAACAATACTTGAGTCAGCTCCGACTAAAGAGGGTTTGGAGTAATCGAACATAGTCCTTTGTTGATTTTAGTTTTTGTCACCCATGATTTCTAACTTGTCCCCTTCCTCTTTTGCCTTAATTCTTAGAGGAGACCCTTGATTTAGTTCCTCTATTGTTTGCTAAATTGTTTTCTGTAATTGCCTAGTTGTCCTTTCAATTTTTGAATAAAAAATCATCATGCCTGATGGAGTATTTCTGGTCATGCACTCCTTAAAAAAGAAAAAAGAAACTAAAAATAAGAAAAAAAATGGTTAAATTAATAAAGTGATCAGTATTCTTAATATTGAAATCCCCGGCAAAAGCGCCCAAAACTTGATGTAAGGTAAGTGTACCCATCAAATTTGTGATAGAGTGTATAAAATACAAATATCGTCTTATAGGGATTATGAGTACTAATATTAACTTACACCCTATTATCTAATCGGTAAATTATAGAGTTAGACTGATCTAAAAACTCGAAACATTAGTTAAAGAATTAAGATTTTATTGAAAGATAAAAGAGCAATGTAGGTTAAAATTAACTTCAAGATAATAAAACTAGTATTTAAACTTTGTTTCCCCTAGAAATTATTATGTAACATTAACAAAAAAAGTATTCAAATCCTTCTTAAATTTCACTTATTGGGGAAATTCCTAATTTAGTTTAATAAATTTCTCAAGCTTATTAAACCCTAATCTTAAAATTACCTATTTGAATCTCTTTATAATAGCATAATTCAAAGACTGCATTAAAAAGACAATAAATTCCAATAACCAATTTAATTAAATCTGGAAGAATTATGTAACTTATCTCTAAGATTACATCAATTCTCTTCAAACATGCAAAATCTAATTATATGTCAAATTTCTCAATCTTAAGGTGTAATATCAAATAGATAGAAAAGTACCCTAGAAATATTAATCTAATCAAAATAGCAAAAATATATGTGTAAATCAAGAAACATAAGAATTCATTGACTAATAAAATAAAAATCCCAGTCACCCACAAGTCTAGATACTAGGAAAATTAACCACTAATTATATAGGAAACCAAATTCTTCAATGATGTATAAACATGCATCATCAAGGAAATCAATTAGAACAAAGAAAACCTTAATTTCTTGAAGTGTAGAAAAGTAGCCATCTTATCTCTCTCTAAAACCCTAGAACAACTTAGAAATAATGTCTTTTCTTCTTTTGATGTTAAATCCTCTTTAATTTATATAATGAGTAATAAAAACTCTGTGTTTTAGGGCAACATATTGTCCAATATGGTTGTGCTTTAGGTCATGTCCAATTTGTCATTCAAAATCATGTAAAACATGATGTTCCAACAGATATCGCCTAGACACTGTCGTGTGATAGTGTCTAAATCAATTAGCTCAGAAAGATAACACAACTAATGAAAACGGTTGTGTTTGGAGGTCATGTCTAAATTTATGAAGCTTGAAGTTCAATAGGTTCTCGACATGGTTATTTCTAAGCCGTGTCTAACTTCACAACTTCAAAACTTTTTTAATTTATCTCCGAATTAAGTAAAATTTGATTCATTTTCTTTCGTTTAATTTCACTATCCATCAAAGCCCTAAAATTTAAATTATTACTCAATTAAAATTTAAAATTTTCAAAAACATACCAAAAAAAAAAAACACATTAAATCTCACTTAATATATATATATATATATATATATATTATTTTCATAATTTTATTCCCTATACCCTACACAATAGGTAGGCACCTAGATCCTGCTCTTGATGATATCAGAGCCAAGGGGAGAGTATATAATTAGTTTGAATGTTTGTTGTCTAGACTAAGAACACAATTCCTCTGTAGAATCCAATTTTTATATATTTTATTTGCTTAGAACTATTTCCTTAGTGGAAATTAGAAATATTATGGTAAGCATAGGGACCTGGCATAAATCGCATTGAGTTAAAGGGTAGCAAAAGGGTTAACGAGGCGAAACCATAATATAATGATAAAATTAGTTATGCAAATAAAAGTATAAAAAATGGAAAAATAGAAGTGTTCTAATTTAAATAATAGATTTATTCAAAAGAACTATGTTCTCTTCTAGCTTTTCTTCTAATGAGGGTATGGATGACCCAATAGAAAACGATAGGGATGGAATTTATGTAAAAGATTTTGATAAAGCAATAGATGATTAGAAGATTCCAAAAATGTCTTACGATCAAATATACCAAATGGCCAAATGGAAAATCTTTGGCAAAAATGATTATGTTATAACCAGAGAAGAGAAGGATATTCCTATCTCTGATGGGTTAACGACACTAAAATTATTAAACAATGATTCCATTAAAACATATGGCCAAGAATGAAATTATATGCATATAGGTCTAATCTAAGTAGGAGCCAAACCTCTTACTAAGTTAGGATTAGATAATTCTGTCTTAATGGTCCTTAGGGATGCTAGAGAACTGGAGTATGAACGATCAATTCATGCTGCAGTTGAAATTAACTTAAACAATAGTTTAATCCAATTTGAATGTCACCTAAATATAACCCTAGGTCTTAGAGACAAGACCATAATGAACTCCTTGATCTTACAGATCAAGACCCATAATTACAAAATGATTGAAGGTTGATTGCCCATGGCAATCATTTATAGAATTTATTTTAAATTAATGAAAATTGCTTTTGGGTCTAAAGCGTACAAAATTGACAAAAGAGGTCAAACGCTTTTAATATAAACCAACTTGACTAAGTCGAATGTCACAATCCTTAAAATGACCAAATGGGATTAGGTAAACCTACCTGATCAATGGGAAATAAAAAACTTTACTCTTAGAAAAATAATCTACAATGCTGAGCCATCAAATGTGATGCAACATCTGGATGGCAAGGTAACATTGCAATTTCCTAGGAGATCTTTTGATTATTCTAGAAGAAACCTAGATATTAGGTCAATGTCCTCAATATCTTCCTCTAGAAAATCTGTAGATTTACCTAGACCAATAATAAATGAATCGAAAAATGTCCAGGATAGTCCCCGAATTAAGGTTAGTCCTTCCATTAGTGGTTTAGTTAATAAACCCATTGGGATAACCCAACCGGTCTATCAAAACTTTAATGACTAAGAACATGACGAACCTTCTACTTTAGAAGCAGGAGATCATGAACTTAATGTCTTAGAAAAACCATTCGAACCTGGTAGAATTTTTCTAAATAATGATTTTAACTCACCAAAGAATAAAAAATTAAAAGAGTGGTATCTTAAAACTTTTGGTAAGTTTAAGGTACAAATTAAAGAAGATTATTATAATTTTATGGATGAAATAGGTGTTCAAATTTTATTCTTTGACTGGTTCGAAAAATATTATTTGAAATCTAAACAAATTAACGTCACTAACAAATGTGTCCAATGGAGACTAAGTGATGGTCAGATTATAGAATCTAATCATCCACCACTTAGCAACATTCGGTATTCCCATAAGGATACTGAAATTAAGTTTGCACCCTTCAAAAATACTTCTAATGAAAAAGGGTTAGGTAATAAGAAAATTATTGACCAAAACAATTACACCAATAAACATCTCCATAATGTAGGTCAACAATTGGACAGGATAGAAGATCTAATTAATAATGAGGTCAATAACAATGTTAGGGTTGAAAAATTGGTTAATAAAAAACCATTTTTCAAACCATTTGAAATGCCTAGTAGTCTTAGTAATGATTTTCTTTAAGCTTTAAATGAGAAGAAAAAACTAATGAAAAATAAAATGAAAATGGAACCTTTGGAGTCTTTAAGACTAGATACCCCTAAATTTAGGAATTTAGTTATTAAAGATACTCCATCAGAGAAAATTAATGTTTTCACTAAATCCAATAATGATTCAGATTCCAATCCAGATGTTTCGTTAAAAGACCTAAGTCTTAACAATTCAGAAGGTGAAGGAATTAACAAAATAACTTGGAAAGAGCCTAAAAAATTATCCTATCAGAGAGCATCTCCTCTTGATATTATGTTTGAGGAAAAACCCAATAATTTTCAAAATAAATATTCTATAGGAACCACCTATGAATGGAACATAGATAGAGCCTCAGAAAAAATGATTCTTAATGTTCTTAATTAGATGATTATGTTCTCGAACACTAATAAAAGTATTCAGGGCATCTTTGATTATCAAATTGCTATACTTTTAATTGCCGGTTGTACTAGTCAATTAAAAGGTTGGTAGGATAACTATCTCACTAAAGAACAAAGAATGAATATTTTAACTGCATTTAAAAAATATGAAAATGGAGTTAAAATTCTTAATGAGAATAATGAACCAATCCAAGATGCTACAATACTTTAATGTATTGTATTAGCCAGCATTTCATAAGAGATCTATCCCACATTAGGGATAAAAATTTAGATCTTGTATCTAACATGAAATGTTGGCTAATATAATACATTAAAGTATTGATAGCATCTTGGATTGGTTCATGTTCTTGTTATTTATTTAATGTTCTTTATATATACATACATATATATATATATATAAATCTAATTGAGCCCTTATCACTGAAGTTATAGTTATCAGTACTCCATGCAACCTTACTATCATATATATATACAACTTTGCCAATCTCTCCAATTATATCCTACATTGATCGATATAAAGTGGTTGACTTAGTTAATCTATCCACTATCACCCACATTGCATCTTATTTCTCTTTGGTCTTAGGGAGGGCTATAACAAGTCTATAGTCACATGTTTCCACTTCCACTTAGGTATAAGTGTCAGTCACTAGCTAGTCTTTAACACCCAATTCTAATATTTTGATAGGTTAGACACTTGGAAACATACTTAGTTATCTCCTGCTTAATATTCCTCCACTAATAGTGGCATTTCAAGTCTTTGTACATTTTGGTACTCTTGGGGAAGATTAAGTACTCAAAGTAATGAGTTTCCTTTATGATCTCCTTTTTTAATTGTGTCGTTGAGTATACACAATCTAATTCCATATCTCAAGATATTGTCTACATCAACACTAAACTTAACCACCCCACTTATTCCACTTTGCTCTTAATTTCCTGGATCTCAACATCCTCAATCTAAGTAGCTTTAATTCTATGGATCTAAGTTAGCTAGATGCACAAGGTAGATAACTTTGCCCCTATTTCGTGCGTTAACTTCAACTTGTGCATGTCTTCCAGCAAATGTTGCTGTGAAGTGATTAGAGATGCAAAATTGCCTTGTTTCTTTTTGTTAAGGCATCCACTTCCACATTAGCTTTTCTAGGATGATACTATATATCAATGTTGTAGTCTTTGATCAATTCAAACCATCTCTCTACCTCATGTTCAATTCCTTCTGGGTGAAAATAGATTTCAAACTTTTATGATCAGTAAAGACTTTATACTTCTCCCCCATATAGATAGTGCCTCAAAAGTTTAAGCGCTAAAACCACTACTATCGGCTCTAGGTCTTGAGTAAGATAGTTCCTATCATATGTCTTCAATCGGCGTAATGCATAGGCTATGTGTTATGGAGAGACTAATGGACCAAGTTTAGGAGATGTCAAGTCATGAGGATTAAGGAGGCAAGGATGCAAGCCAAGAGATTTTGAGTCCGATTAGCATGCCTCAAGGACCTATAACAAGATCTCGAGCTAAGAAGATATAGCAAGTTTTGAGTGTTCATCTATAAGGCTTGGTGAAGAGGGTTAGTGAAGAACTTCAAGGATATCAAAGCTTTGGAACTATTGCAACTCATGTTCAATACAACTTAGTACAAGTCAAAGTGGAGATTAGAGCTTGAAGGTCGCCAGCTTTGGAAATGAAAGCTTTCGACATAAAGCATAAAGGCCGTTAACCTAAGCTGCCGGCATTGGAATTCAAGGCTGGCCAGTGTTTAATAAAAGCTACCAGCTTATAATTAATGGGGGACCAACTTTCTTTTAATTGTGTTTGTAACTTGTTTATTTCATTAAGGTTTTTGGGAGGGACATATAAATACCCTATTTGCCGCATTTTATAAGGAGTTTTTAGATCATCTTGAAATAAAAAAGACTTTGATATTCCCTTGTGTTCTTGTGTAGAATAAATGCTTTAGGAATATTTAAGAGAGAATTGATTGCCTTTCTTGTGGAGTGTTCTGCATTAGAACAAACCCTTTGTTCTAATTTTGTGATCAACAACTAAGAGAAACCTAACTCTAGTCCATCTTAGGGATTAAATCAAATTGATTATGAGGGTTTCTACGTTATTGTTATGAGGGTTCGTAATATGCAAAAGGGGTTCTCAAGCATATTCACGGAGGTTTTGTATTACTATAACTCTTCCTTCTTGCATTAATACATAGCTTAACCCCTAAGATGATGCATCACTAAAAATAATGAACTCTTTTCCACTCTTAGGTAAAGCTAGAACCAACGCTGAAACAAATTTTTCTTTCAACTTTTGGAAGTAGTCTTCACACTTGCCATCCTATTCAAAATTTACTCCCTTCTAAGTCAAATGGATCAATGAGACTGCTAACCTAGAAAACCCTTCTGCAAACCATTTGTAGTAACCAGCTAATCCTAGCAAACTTCTTATCTTTGTCATTGTCTTTGGTCTAGGCTAGTCTATTATAACTCTCACCTTATCTAGATCTACTGATATGCCATCATTGTTTACTACATGACTTAAAAAAGTTACCTAGTTAAGCCAGAATTCACATTTCTTAACTTAGTGTACAACTTTTCAACTTGTAATTTAATTAACATTAGCTTCAGATGCTCTTTAGGTTTGTCCTTACTTTTGGAGTATATTAGAATGTCATCTATGAAGATGACTAAAAACTTGTCTAAGAAATCTTTAAAAACTCTATTCATTAAGTCTAAGAATGATGCTAGTGTAAATGTAAGAACTCATAATTTCTGTACCGAGTTCTAAAAGATGTCTTTTGACTATTGTCTTCTTCAATCCTTAGTTGATGGTATCTTAATTTCAAGTTAATCTTTGAGAATACCTAAGCTCTCTGCAACTGATTGAAAAGATCATCAATTTTCGAGATAAGATACTTACTTTTAATAGTGACTTAGTTCAACTTTCTATAGTTTCTATAGAGTTCATACTACCATCTTTCTTCTTGACAAAAAGGATTGGTTCACCCTACAAAGACACACTTGGCTTGATGAACCCTTTATCTTACAACTTTTTTAGTTGAGTCTTCAACTCTACCAACTCTATAAGTGCTATCTTATAGGGTGTCTTTAATATTGACATTATACACGATATTAGATCAATATTGAATTCTACCTCCCTAATAAGCGTTAACTTGAGTAGTTCAATTAGGAAGACATTCGCAAACTCTTTTACTACTGGTTAATGCTTAAGCTTCACTTTTCTGCCCATTTCAACGGATATAGCTAGCATTAAGATCTACCCTACAATTCCAAAGTGGTAACCCAGTTAGCCTTTAGGCATCTAACTTGAAACTGATGGGATCTTTGTTAGGTGGGTTGAAGTATGCCACCATATTATGGCAATCTATGGTAGCATGATATTTTGACAACTAGTTAACTCCCAAGATTATGTCAAAATCCGTCATCTCTAGCACTAGAAGATTGTTGGCAACACTCTACCCTCTATCTCTACTTTGACATCTCAACATACTTGATTTAAAACCTTTCCACTTCCCAAAGGGGTACTCATATTCAAAGAATCATGCAATTAGCAACCAAGCCACACACATGCATAAACACATTAGAAACACACAAATATGTGGCACTAGTATTGAACAAAGCATAGGAATTATGAGTGTACAAGAAGCGTACTTGCTATAATGTCCATATTAGGGGTACCTTGGTATTGTTATTGAAGAGCAAAGACCCTAACGGGCATTCTCTACCTTAGACCTCCTATCCATGGCCTATCAACCTGCACTTTAGCCCAAGGTTATACCACCTTTACCTATTTAGCTAGGGCTATGTAACTCCCGATACTATTGTAGTCTGCTACTTTTTGCTCCCTTTACTTGCATATATAGCAAAAAGTGAGAGGAATAGATTTCTCCATGCAAGTCTTGTTATTATGACATGTCCTCCCACATGAAAAGCATGCTCTTTCTTGCCATTTGTAGTCTTTCATCTCATGTGGTCCAAAAAAACCCAGTACATTTAATAGGAGTTGAAGGGAGAGCCAACAAAACTAGTCTAATCTATGAAGAGGGAGCTACAACAATCATAAGTTTAGTCTGCAACACTTGGGGCCTCTTACCCCTATCCTAGATAATAATCCCCAATGCAGGCTTTTTCCCTAAAACCACTCTTGACCTACGACCCAACTACTCATCAGCCTTCTTCTTACTTTGCTTTAAAAACTTTATTTTGTCAACTACTTCAACAAACATGGTCAACTAAAAGGAACCCACCTCATGCTATAGGTTATGACAAACCTATGGGCCCTTGATCTGTGATAAGCCCACATTGCTTTTGGTAGGAATTTCATTAGGTGGTTTAGCTCCACCTCATACCCCTCAAATGACCTATTCCCTTGTTAGTAGCTATTGTAAGCTTTCTCCATCCTATCTTAAGTACTGTTGTGGAAGTATTTCTCATAAAACAACTCCTTGAACCTCAACCAGTCAACTAATCCCATCGCTAACATAGGAAAACTTGCCCACCAATCTATAGAAGCACCCTTTAATATAAAACTTGCATAATCCACCATCCTGTTATCCAATACTTAAAATGCATTAAAATTGTTCTCAATCTCTTCTATATAATGTTCCATCTCAACTAGATCATCAACCTGAGGCTTAAATTCCTTTACCAATCTTATAAACCTATCTAGCCCAATCTAATCATCTATAGCTTGTGTTTGCCTAACTGCCTATTGCTGCTATTGCTGTTTCTATGCAAACATTCCTAATAAGGTGTTAATTGTCTCCAAAAATTGAGCGGTTTTATCAATTGCCTAACCTTAACCCACTTGCTATGCTTAACCTCTCTACTAAGGTTGTCCCTAAGGGTATTTGCTGAGATATCTCTCTTAGTATCAAACGTTGAACTAGGTCTTGAAATTCTTCTAAGTAGCATTCTACAAGGGAGAAGCAAAGGAAGCATGCAAGAATAATAATACATTAAATAATATAGAATATAGTAATATACAAGTAGAAAAAAAAATAATGAACTTAGAAGTAAAGCATATATAAGAGTAAGGTAATACACTAATTAATTTATAATAAAATTGGACTCATCCTTCTACCCACTCTCTTCACATGCTAACGTGGGCTTCTTAATCATATGTCTAAATTCTATGAATTATAAACCTAAACCTTGTTGATCATCAACTTACACTTTGGTGATCATATACTTAAACTCTATCAATCATAAACTTAAGTCCTATTAATCATCAAACCTAAGCTCTGATTCCACTTAAGTCGTAATGTCTTGAAACCTAGAACACGACAACCTGCCGTGTGTCACTATTAGTTAATGATATGTTAAGGATCTTAACTTGTCTAAAGTCTACAATAACTTAAAATAAACATGATTTCAATGAACATAAATTAAACTTCATCATTTGTAAGTACATAATTGAACCAATTGCATAAACAACTAGAAAAGGAGTCTAAGATGACACCTATACCAAGGCTATTAAAGACAACGTCACATAAAGATCATTGAGCTGGCCCCTAAAGTTTTACTACTTCTAGTCCTTAGGCTAAGTCATGCACAAATAACAATTAGTTGTTAGTTTGATAAGGTTTAAGTTCATTTAAACTTACCTTGTGAGATTGCATTAGATTTATAGGATGTGTAAGGAGAAATTATTGAAGAAGAAACTAGAGTGAGGAAAGAGAGAGAAAAGAGAGAAAGGAAAGAGAGAGGGGTGGTAGTATAGAAAGGGCGTAAGTTTTAAACTTTCTTATAACTCCATAGTTGCCCCTCAAGTTATAACTTAATTTATTGTATTACCCTCATTTATTATTTGTTATTTTCCTTTTATTTTGCTAAGTTTTATTGAGAGTTACTAATACAATTAGAGGAACTTTTACCTTCTTTATCTTCTTTTCCAGGACCTTAACTTTCTTAAGTGGAGGTTCTTACATTGGGATCACTTATGATGCTCAATAAGCTCCCTTCTTGCTTTCCTTAGAGGGTTTGAGGTTTGGTGTTTCTAGTATCTTAGACATTTCTTTTGTCTTATAGGGTAAAGATCTTATTATTATATGAAGTAAGTTCTTTAGAAAAACTATTGTTTAGTGTGAGTTCAAGGGTTAGTGTGTGATAGATTCTTCTTTAGAATCTAATAAGAATGGCTCAAACTGTTTTACTTTCTTAAGTTGTAGCAAAGTCTTTGAGTTTTTCACACCATTGTACAAAGAAGACACATTAAGAATGGAGAAGATAAAAGGCTGTAAATGAGGGTTTTGTAAAGAGAGAAGATAATGGTGAGAGAAAATTGGATTGAGTGTGAAAAAGATGATTGAGTCAATGAGGGAAGGAAAGAGTGGGGGGGAGAGAGAGGGGAAGGAAGATGGTTGAGCTTGAAAACATGCAATAAGTGTAGGAATCGGTTCTCTAAAAGGATAGTCATTGAAAAATAAGCATGAATAATATAATATAGAAAATTCTAAAAGAATGAACCCTAACTTCATTCCTTTTATACTCAAGTTTAATTTTTCTAAAGGTTTTGTGAGAATATCAACAAATTGAGAATCAATATTGTTGGTGTTAAAGATTCTCTTGGCTGGAAAACACTTGCAACAAAGAATAAGTGAGGCTTAAAGGGACATCAAGGGTGGTCTCAGTATGGCTAATCTGATGCGTAAGTCAGCATAAGTGTTTAAAAAACTAATAGGCTTAAGAGAGTAGTAGGATTTAAGATTTTGAATCTGAATCTAAGTGGTTTCAACCCCTATTTATAGGTATTGGGGTTGAGATAACTTAGTAGGTAGAGTTAAAGAGTGGTAGGTAAATTCACCTCATATCTCATGTCTAAGCTATTTCCCCATGCAAGCTGTTCTTTCCCTAGATCCTCTCATCATGAAGTGAGCGCAATTGACCTAAGCTCATGTTCAGTCCGAGCTATACATTTAATCTTAAACCGACCTTTAGTTCTTGGACTAGGACCTAGGAGTTTGAACTTTGGTCTTTAGAGCTTAGTCATAGGCTTAGGCAAATCAAATTGGACTTAGGGGACCTATGTTCCAAAATATGCTATTCCAAAATTAGATTGGACTTAAGGGACATAGTGTGTATGTGTGGGTGTGTAATTTAAATATATATATTATATGTATCATCTTGCACATTACAATAATATAAGTATGCTTTACTTAAATAAAGATTGTAAAATTATATAACACATATATAAAGAGAACATATATAACAAATATAACACACACACACACATATATATGGAATAATTTCATAATTGCTACATGAACTTTTGACGAAAGATCAATCTATCACCTAAAGTTTAAATTTGTTAATTTTAGTATCTAATTCAAAGTTTTCCCGTCATTCCTGCTACCTACATTAAATCTTGTGATACAACTACCTATTCAATCATATCCTTAGACCATCATTAGCGCACTACCTGCCTATTAGTTTAAGGAATACCGCATTGGCATTGTTTTAGTATATCCTAGACTTTGTAATTTAAAAAAAAATACAAAAACACATCAAAATACATAAAAAAAAAATAATGCCCTTCTATCATGTTCAATAGCTAGAGCTAATAGTGCCAATATGACATTTTTTAAACTAGTGGGTTGCTTGTTATGCTAATAATGGTTGAAGGATACGATTGGAAAAATGAATCGTCACAAGATTTAACTCGAGTAGTAATGGTGATATGAAAACTTCAAATTGAGTACTAAATTTAGCAAATTTAAATTTCAAATAGTAAATTGAACTTTCATCCAAAGTTTAGGTTGCATTGGCAACATTGTTCCTATTAATATATATACCATGTTATAGATTATATAACTTTATTTTATTAAACTCTTGTTATGTTAGAATTTTATATTTAAGTGTTAAG
This sequence comes from Laguncularia racemosa, assembly GCA_037954665.1. NCBI lineage: Eukaryota > Viridiplantae > Streptophyta > Magnoliopsida > Myrtales > Combretaceae > Laguncularia > Laguncularia racemosa. Next base: position 1,382,680 of record JBBMOL010000166.1, read on the forward strand.
ATTATATTATTTTTATTTGTAAATACTAATTTTATGATTGGCGTTTTTCTTATATATTTATAACTATTTTATAAATGTATTTATAACTTTTTAAATAACAAATAGGTCTAACCTAGATACAAAACACAATTATTAAACAGGTCGGGTTATAGGTTTAGGTTTTCATATACGAATTAATAAGCGAGTTGGGTTACGAGTTGAGGTTTTCAAGACAGGAACCCATTTAGACATAGACACGAGTCATGAAAAATTGACATGAATTCCCAACCTTAGACTTTGTCGAGATTAGTATAATCAATACACATACGATACTTCTCATTCGAATTCTTGACTAACACACAATTAGCTAACTAGGTTAGATAACGTTCTTCTCTAATAAAACCAACTTTGAGTAGCTTTTACACCTCTTCCTCAATAGTAGCCTATCATTATGGGGAAAAAGTGTCTTATTTTCTATTTGAAAACTTTGGCATTGCTATCGATGTTGAGTTGGTGCATCATAAGCTCTAAGGAGATGCTCGACATGTTAGAGGGCGATAAGGTGAGCATGTTGGCATTGGCCTTGAGGAAGTTAATGAGCTATTATTTCAGTTCGAGTAGCATGGATGTCCCTACTCGTGTAGTTTGTTCGAAGTTGATGCCAAGTTGTATTTCTTCTATTCATTTGGCTAATCCTCCCTTAGATTCTAGGTTTTCCTCAGGTGTAGTCTCAATATTGAATATTTCTTCTCTTTCCAAGGCCTTTATGTTTAAGGTCCTCATGAGCTCTTGATCTCTTTGACACATACCTACTCTATCAGGTGTGAAGAATTTAGCTTTGAGGTGTATGGTGAAAGGGATCATGTTGAAGGCATTTTGACTTGGTCTCCCTAAGATGACATTGTAAGGAGACTAGCAATCTACCACCAAGAATTCTACAAGTTGTTGAGCCACGACTTCATCATCCCCTAGCTCCATGGGAAGGGTGATGATACTTGTTATCCAAACTAGTTGATTGTTAAACCTATATAGGTCTTAGTTGTAAGGCTTCATGTTGTTTTTAGTTTAGGCTTCATTTGGTTATAGTCGTGCTTGAATATGATATCAAATGAGCTACCTATGTTGATCATGATCTTCCTAACTTCAAAATTAGCAATCCTAGCGTTGATCACCAGGGCATCATCATGGGGGCTTTGGATTCCCTCTATGCATTATTTCGAGAATGAGATGGATGTATTAGTTCTTGGGTTTTTTCCATGTAGGCTTATGACTTGTTGGCTGTAGTGGGTATTCATTGAGCTCGAAGAGCTCGATTAGCCTCCTCTTAGGGGTCCCCCAACTATTGTGTTTATGACACTGTTAGGGGACTTGGTTTTGTTTTGTGTTTAAGTTTTGGGACATTGTAGCTTAGAAAGTTTGGTTCTCTACCGCTGCATCAACAGTTTCCTTATTAGTAGTGGTTTTTTTATTTAGGTGCCATTTATGGTTTTAATCGTAAGTAAGATCATGAAGGCGGTACCAAATGTTGGTGCTCAAGATTCTCTTGGGAGGAAAACACCTACAATAGAGAAGAAGTGACCCTTAAAGGTACGTCAAGGTGGTTTTAGCATAGCCACTTTGATGCCTTAGTCTGCACAAGTGTTTATGAAACCAATAAACTTAAGAGATTAGCTTAAGCTTTCAAACTTAGATCTAAGTGATATCAACCCTTATTTACAGATGTTGGGGTTGAGACAACTTAGTAGGTGGAGTTAAGGTGTGATAGGTAAATTCATCTCGTGTCTCAAGTCTAAGTTGTTTTCCTATGCAAGCTACACCTTTCCTAGATCCTCTCATCTATCAGGCAAACAAAGCAGACCTGAGCCCATGTTCAATCCGAGCTATACGTTTGAGATTAGACCAAGCTTCAATTCTTGAACTGGGACTTAAGAGTTTGAACCTTGATCTTTATAGCTTAATTGTGGGCTTGGGCAAGTTAGATTGGGGTCAAGGGGCCCAAGCTCCAAAATATGCAATCAACAAGTATATACAAACTAAACATACACATTATGATTATTTACATGATTATGAATGGAATGATGCCTAATTTCTATATGCTTTGATCTCAAATGATTCACATGATTTTTAGTTAGGTTAATTGCCCTTATATTATCACACTTTATAAGAATATTTTTAAATTCTAAACCATAGTTTTTTAATTGTTGTTTTAACTAATGTATATTCACCTTCCACAATTGATAAAGCATTTGAATGTTGTCTTTTAGACATCCGATATATTAATTTTTCTCTTAGAAGCTCACATTTATCGGATATATTCTTTTGATCAATTTTACATTAGCATAGTTTACAACAAATAAGTCTTGGTCTTATAAACTCTACCAAGAGTCAATTGTATTCACAATTTATTTGTAAACTCTTTTTAATGCGATTACATTTACTTTTAAATCTTGCACATAAACAAACACTGAACAAAATATCAAGTCTAGAAGTAGTAAGATATAATAAAGTACCTATTATGTTTCTATGTAACCTTTCATTAACCTTCTTTCCATTTTATCTATGTCTTACATGGTAGAAGTTGCTATGGTGTAGAAGTACTCAATTCCTTGAATTTTTTACTTACTAGCTTAGGGATAACTAATAGTATCTTAAAAAATAATAGATACTCTTAAATAAGGATAACACTTATCCATCTTTATTATATTAAAAAAGCGAAGAAGCATAGACTAACAAATGTTATTTTAGAATAACTCAAACTCTATAACGAGTCAATAAAAGTTAAATCAAGTCATTCATACACTTTTATTCTTCAATAATAGGTTAGTTTATGCTCTATTTTTCTATAAATTAAGTTTACTAAAAGAGTACAATATTAATCAAAAACTCAAAATTTGAGCTCCAAGACATAACGTAATCTATTATATAACATATGAAATAAATATTATTACGTAAAAATACACTCGAAAGAGCACCTAAATGGTTCCACGCATATGGGATTATGGTACTATGCATGTACATACTTAAGTATATTCAATGTTTACTAATTTGTTATAGTTACAATAGCGAACAAATGAAACTAATAAAAAGACTAATTTGTGGCCAAGGCAAACCTAGGACTACTTTAGATAACAGATTTGTTTCTATTCCGATATAGCATAAGGAATATATTGTAATAATAATAAATTGTATTGTTATTCTTCAACTAAATGTATGCTACAATTTAATTTCAGTACATTGCCCCCTACCTATCAAAGCTACATTGAATTTTATAATTTGTTTTCTCATAATGATAAATACAATAATAATAAAAAAGATCAAAATAATAAATGTTGAATTAAAATAATAATACCAATTATTGATACTAAAGATGTATTAACCAATGTAATCAATACCAATTAGTTAGAATACATCAAAAGAGTACTTTAATATTAGTGAACCTTAGGGAGTTATAGTAATGTGCACATATATACTCATATACTGTTAAACATTCACAAAAATTTTCTTTAATTCCTCTAGCAAATAAATAAAAGATAGTAAATATACATAATATTATTTCCTTTGTCACAATGAATCAAGAGTAGCTCAACATTTGCTGCGATTAACATTTACTACAAAAGGCCACTATTATATGCAGATCACAAACACAATGTAAATAGCCAATATGGCTCAAAGATTTTGTAACTAGATAGAGATATAGATTGTTATACAACTTAGTCATTGTATCATTGCAATTATAAACAAGTAAAGATGTAACAAACTATGGGCAGGAAGATTAGTTGAAAACAAGCAATAAAAAGGCAAACAAAGAAAAGGGGAAGGCATCTTCACCTTGAAATCATATTTTGTTATGAGGAGCTTAACTTGGCTTGAGCATGGTGCTTATTACTTCATAATACCTTGCACACACAACAAGGAAACAAGTAGACAAAAGAAAGTTATGATCTTTATTCTTAGATCAAGAGATTGATAAGAAGAAGAACAAAGACAAAGATTAGGGTTACCTAAGAAGGAGAGAGAGAGTAAGCAACTCCATAAAAGTTTTAAGGGATTAAGGTTATTAGATTGGGTATTGTGGGTTGGGCTAAGAAACTATAATTTAGCCTTAATAATTTGGTACTCTTGCCATGCTAAACACTACTAAAGCTACTATTCTTAGTGAGAAAATCAATTCCTTCATAGTATATCAACAATAATGTAACATGCAAATCAACAGTTTCAATAAGATATGCAAGACAAATTTACAATCCTTACAAAGTAGTTAGAGCAGTCGCAATCAAGGTTGTCAAACTCGCGAGTTAACTCATACGATTCAATGATTTTACGAGTTTGGATACATATTTCTAGTTAACTTGCATACAAAATCGGCGAGAAGTAAAATCGTAATAGAATCGCGATTTTGAACAATTAAATCGTCAAAATAGCGAGTTTGAACGTTTCCACCAATTCCACAATATTGCACAACTAAGTAAAATTTTAGCCACCTAGATCCGGATGAACAAATATGTAATAATAGCTATTCATAGCCCAAGCCCAAACTTTTAATGAACAAATATAGGCTTAATTGCTAAAGCCCTCTCTTATCAGTGTGTTACGTTGCCATACCCTCTCTTGTCAGAGTGGGATCCACGTACTTTCCTGTCGTAGAGGAGTATGAGTCATACCCCAACATGTTCGTCAGTCATTACTCCTCTTGTCAATGTGTTGCGTTGCATTGAAGTCTTTATGTTTGTGTTCATCGATTGTTAGTCTTCTTGTTCCTATTTGTGATCATGTTTGTGTTAAAGCACTCATGTTTTATTGCTACAACTTTCCTTATTTTAATTAATATTTTTGTAATAGTAAATAAAATAAAAGGTAGATAACTTTAAATTTATAAGAATTTTTTAGATTTTTAATTTTATAAGAAAGGTATAAATGTATTTATATTTCTATCTTTTCAATATCTCATAGTTAAGTAAATATGAGATATTATTAAGTAAATATATTTTGAATTAATAATCACGAATAGTGTAAAAAATTACTTGGTAATATATAATTTTGAAGGTTTTTCTTGTTATAGTATGTTCTTTATTATCTACCTTTGGTTAGTAGTTATTTGTCATTATTTTATATTACTCCTTTTTAATGGTATATCTTCGTTATCAACTTTTATTTATTAGTAATTTCTTAAAGTCACAATTGATTTTTAAATTTTATCTATTATCTTTTAGCTTTTGTATATATAACTAGGTAAAACTTGCTTTATACATGATTTATCATTTTAGAAATAAAAATATTTATATTATACAACTTATGCTTGATTATCTATATTATGACTTTTATTGCAAATTTGCAATTTATGGCTAAAATAAATGTTGAATTTCCTTATTTTTATTATTCATTATATTTTTTAATAACTATTATAAGTAAATTTATAATATCTGGAAGTTATTTTACATAGGTTGTAGAAACTTACGTTTCTACGTTCCATTTCTACGTTTCGATTCTACGGACCCCTTGGTGATTCTATGTAAAATTGCGATTTTGACAACCTTGATTGCAATTATTGATGGTAGATTGTAGAAAAAATCAGATTCCCCAACAAGTTAATGGTGTACAAGAGAGAAGGGATTCATCATCATATTATAATATTTCACCAAATCATGCAAATTCTAATCTTGAAAGGAATCAAGTTAGAGGTTTTGAACGGGAATGATCCATTTGGTTAGATATTTAAGGCCAATTGATTTTTTTGACTTTCACTAGATTGTGGATAAATAGAGACTTACCATTGCTTTATTTACGATGAAGGGTCGTGCTCTTCAAGGCATTAGAAATTCGTTTTGGTCCATTAGCATATGAATATATTGAAGGTACCCTAATGAAACTCACTCAAATTGGTTCAATTGATGATTATTAATCTCAATTTTAATCGCTTTCTAGTAAAGCAGTTGATTTGTTTGAAAATTCTTTGTTGAGATGCTTTATTTTGGGTCTTCAACCTGTAATACAAAGGGAAGTGCAATTAGCTAAGCCTAGCAATTTAGCTCACTATGATGAATGAATCTAAATTTACAAATCATTAATTTTTTCCTAAACCTATTACTTCTTTCTTTAACCCCTCCAAACCCTCTTATATACTTCAATTATGTAAGCCTTTTCATGCACATTCCTAACCTTAGACTATACCTACACAAAATACCTCTTCTATTTCTACCACTTCTAATCCAAGTTATTCACTTTCTATTTCTTGCAAACCTATTTTACCTATTAAGAAAATGAGCCAATTTGAGATGCTTGCTAGGAGAGAATAAGGCCTATGCTATAATTGTGATGAAAAATATCATCGTGGCCATAAATGCAAAGCTAAATTCTTGTTGCCATCAAATGATGATGTAGAGGATTAAGTAGAGGTCATACCATACTTGAGCATGAAGAGCATGTTGACGTTGATTAGATTGAGGAGTCATTTTCTAATAGCTATCATGCCCTTTCTAGTGAGCTAATTCCTTGAACATTGAGATTTACGGGTGCTATTAATAAATAGGATGTTATGGTGTTGGTTGATTTAAGATCTACCCATAATTTTGTACAATGTCGACTTGCTAAACATTTAGGGTTTACTATTCAACCGTCACCCAAATTTCATATTATGATTGATAAAGGTCATAAGTTAACATGTGAAGGATAGTGTGTTGGGGTACCAATTGGAATTTGTTGAAACATTGTATGTGCTTCCTATTTGGGGAGTTGATGTCATATTAGGTGTTCAATAGCTTCAATAGTTAGGGCTAGCAACTATCAACTATTGACAACCAACTATCCAGTTTGTGAATCATGGACGTATGGTGACTTTAATTGGTGAAAAGAATCTAATGAGTGGCTAAATTTCTTCTATGAAGTTAAGGAGATTGATATTTACAGATATTGTTTCTTTATGTTTTCAACTACAGGCTTAGATAGTTTATGCAACTTCAAAGAATACTACCAACAACACTCTTATTGAAGGAGTGTTAAGCAAGTTTTCTCACATTTTGGAGGCAACATCATCATGCACCCTCTTCATGACATATAGCATCAAATGCATTTGCTTGAAGAGACACCATCGATTAATGTCAAACCATATCGTTATCCACATTTTTAGAATAATGAAATTGAAAATCGTATTGAAGATATGTTAACTCAAGGAATTATGCGACATAGTCACAGTCCATATCCATCACTAGTGCTACTGGTCAAAAAGAAAGATGGGACTCAGCATTTTTGTGTGGTTACAGAGCACTTAATCAAGCCACAATTAAGGATGAATTTTCCATTACAACAATTGATGAATTGTTGGATGAATTAAAGGGTTCCTTTATTTTATTTTATTTTTTCTAAATTAGATTGGCGTGCTAGATATCACAAAATCATAATGCATGTTGATGATATGGAAAAGACAACTTTTCGAACTCATAAGGGTTGCAGCAAATTTCTTGTAATGTTATTCAAACTTAGTAATGCACTAGTAACATTTCAATCAATTATGAACAAAATTTTCAAACCTTATGTCAATTTGTCATTGTCTTTTTTTTTATGGCATTTTAGTGTATAGTATAACTTTAGAATCACATGTTGCACACTTAGCTACAATGTTACAAGCATTGGCCGATAACACCATATATTTGAAACAAAGTAAGTATACATTTGGATAGGACTCAATAGAATATTTAGGACATATTTTTTCAAAAGGGGGCATGAGTCCTAAGCTTCATAAAGTGAAGGTAGTCAAGAATTGGATATTAACACAAAATGTTAAGCAATTGCAAGCATTTTGGGTTATTATCCTAAATTTGTAAAGGGCTACACCACTATTATAGCACCCTTAACAAATATGTTGCAACGAGACTAGTTTGAATGGACAGATCATGCTAAAGTGGCTTTTGAAGAATTGAAATCAACCTTGATAAATGCTCCAATTCTAGCACTTCCTAATTTCACTAAACAATTTGTAGTGAAAATAGATACTTCAAGCATAAGCATATGAGCTTTTCTACTTCAAGATAGTCATTCAATTGTAGAGTTGGGTCAAAAAAATCGATCAAACCAAATCAGACAATAAATTATGTTCAAACTATGTTTTTAGGTTTGAAAAAATTATGAATAAAATCGAACTATTTCAAATTGAATCAAATTGTAAAAAGTAAAAAAGAAAAATGGCATTGAAATCTAAAAGATGTATGAGTAAAAAAGAGGATTCCATATTATTTATTCAATTTCTTCTCTTATTTGGTTTTCATTAGGTAACTTACTACTTTTTTTCTAGTATTTTTACTTGTTGACTGATATAGAAATCATAATTACCTTGAGAAAAATAATAAAATATCCTTAAATATATCAAATAAGTATTGAAAATAACAAATGATATCAAAAAAATGATAATAAATTAAAATTTTTAAAGTCAAATACAATTTTTCATGACTTATTGACTTAGGTACTAAAAAAAATTAATAACACAAGTAAAAGCTATCTAAATTGTGAACCAAATTGGACTAAATTGTTTTTTTTTTTTAGGTTCAAAAAAATTATGAACTGAACTGTATAATTAGGTTTGATTTAAGAAAAAAAATAAACTGTAATATATGATTAGGTTTAATTCGAGGGATGCATCATACCAAATTGAACTGCACCTACCTTTATTTGATTGCCTATTTTAGTAAGTGGTTACCAAGAAATTTGCTTACAGCCTCCACATATGTAAGGGAATTACATGCAATAGTTGAGGTTATTCATAAATGAAGATAGTACTTAAGGCTTATTTCATCATATGGACTGATCATAGGAGCCTAAAGGAATTATTAACTTAAGTGATTTAAACGCTGGAGCAACATAAATTTCTAGCTAAGTTGCTTGGCTATGACTATAGTATTGTTTACAAGTTAGGCCAAGAGAATAAGGTAGTCAATTCATCATCTTGCCAATTTGATTCTACTCATTTGGTATTTTCTATGCCTTGCTTTCACATTGTTGAGCAATTAAAGTAGAAGTATTAGAAATTGTCTACATTCAAACAATTGATTTCAGACATGAACGTTGATAAACCAATCAAACAAAAGTTGACTTAGCAAAAGGATTTATTATATTACAAATATTGTTTCTTCTTGGTGCCTACTTCTCAATCATTTCGAGACTTTTAAATAAGTGTTATAGTGTACCCTCTACTAGGCATTTTGGCATATTGAAAACCTATAAACGTTTGGCTTTGAAATTCTATTGGGATGGTATGAAATATGATGTTGAAATGTTTGTAAGGGGATGCATAGTTTGTCAATAGGTTAAGTATTCTACTAGAAGTTTTGCTTCCTTTACCTATTCCTAAATAGATATGGGAGTATATATCAATAGACTTCGTAACATCCTTGCGTAAGTCCTAAAGGTATATAGTAATTTTAGTGGTGGTGGACCAACTTTCAAAATACTGTCATCTAGGAGCTCTTGATTCACATTTCAGTGCAACTAAACTAGTGCAATTATTTTTTCATACTGTGGTTAAGTAGCATGGATTCCCAAGATCCATTTTGGAAAGAATTATTTCATCTTAGTGGCACTTTCCTTTCTATGAGTAGTGCATACCATCTTTAAAGTTATTATCAAATAAAGGTGTTGAATAGAGTTATTCAATAGTATCTGTGTAGCTATATTATGGCACAACCTAATGAATGGGTTAATTTTTTGCTATGGAAGGAGTATGCTTATAACACTTACTTCCATGATGGGGCTTAACTTATACCATTCGTGGTGTTATATGGAAGAAAGCCTCCAACTATTCCTTCATATGCACGGGTGCCTAGTTGGATGTGATATAGATAAAATTAATGAATAGAGATGAGATTTTGGGATACTCTTGGATAGTTTGAGTAAGGCCCAAGCTTGTATCAAAAAGTATACAGATAAACATCATTCTGATGTTAGTTTTGATGTTAGATACTCACCCAAATTGTAAATTCACATGCAACTCCGGTCTATCTCTTTCGCTCCATTAGAAACCGTCCGACGTATTCTAGTAATTGGATTTACACCGGAACCTCGCCTGAGATGAAGGGATTAGGGCTCACCGGTGAAATATCAAACCAACTCAAATATTTCATGAAACTCATATAAGCCTTAGTTTACTTCTACTTTAATGTAATAATTTAATTTGTAATAGTTTTAAATTAGTTGTCCTCCACGAGATTAGCTGGGGTGATTCATGTATCTAATAAAATTCCCAGCTGCAGCGTGTAATTCGGATCATTAGTGAATATTTTAATTAAACTCATTTGCTAATTTAGCATTTTAAATGGTATATTTTACCTATAGTTAACAAATTATTATAATATAAACCACTTATCTATTTTTAATGACAAGTTACCGTACTCATTCGTATTCTTTTACTCATTAATATTATTACTTATATAGGTTATAATATAACTTTAATATTACTAAAACATATAGCCCTTTATATTCAAAATCATATCATAATAATTATTTTTATTATCATTATCCTCATCATTTTACCACGAGGTGTCAACTGTCAATACCCTTTTGTCTTTCCTCCATTGCAAACGCAAGTTTGCATGGCTGGTGTGAGGTGAAAAACAAAAAATTTCTCTTAAGACCTGACAAATGTCGTCCGAGTCTAACGTGTCTCGTTCTTTCGAGGAATTCTCGGATCCATTCTATCGACTTGGTAAATGTCTATACGTTAATCTTGACTATAAATATAGGTGGAATATATATATCTATATTACTCCGACAACCTTGAGTAAAAAGAAAGAAAGGAAATAGGATGCTGCGTCAGTCGGTGATAAGATCTGTCACAAATTGTCGAAATCTGCTGTCCTCTTCACTTCCCAGAATCTCCGCCATCAAACTCCAGCAGCTAAGTCTAATTTCTAGCCAACCGGAGAGTGCTCAGACTATGGACAAGGCCAAGCAGGATCCATCCACCCAAAAGACAGGGTTAGTTAGTGTATATATTTTGTGTAAGTTGGTGAACATTTTAGAAATGAAACCGGACTTGTCTGTTTATATATTCTCAACAAATATAAGATTTAAGTTTCGGACGTTACTTAAAAGATCATTTATTATAGATTACTGGGAACATCCTAAAAGATCATTTATTATAGATTACTAGGAACATCAAAGTTTGAAAGTAAGAAGATTTTCCTAGGAGTGAGACGTCACGTCTAATGCTTTCGTTTGATACCATTTGAACCTGTATGAATATAAAAAATTAGCTAAAACAATAAATATCGAGTGATTGATCCTTATAACTTCTCAAAACCTTGATATATACTGTCATGCACAATATTTGTGGCGCAAATAATGAGTGTCCAAAAGCAAAATCCTTAACTGAGAAAATGCTAAAATTTGGGATTGGCATTAAAGGAATGTGATGTCCCACTCATTTGGAGAAGGGTACGCAACAAGGGCCGACGAAGATGGATTTGGTGGAATATATGAAGGCAATCAAGCTGTGAACAATATTAATGCTGATAAGGAAATTCACGAGAACCATCCTGGTAATAAATCAAAACCCCACACTCATTTTCTTCTATCGTCTTATCTATTGTGGACTGGACAAGGTTGAATATATAACAGGATTAAAATTAAGTTTTGGTTTGTGATGTAGCTTATGACAAGACTCAGGGAAGTGAAGTGGGAGAGAAGGAAAGGGCTCGACATCAGACCACTGCTTCCACATGAGGAGAAATATAGATAGGTAAATCTGGATGCACTGACACTGTGGTGTGCCGGGATTATCTGTCTTTTTCTCCCGCTCGAGCAGCTCATCACTCATCAGTCCTTTTGGAACAGAATAATTTTGGCAATTTTCTTATTCCCTATTCTCTCTGTTTTGGGCAAATGCCATATTTTATAAGTCAGCTGAATGCTAGTTAGCTATTTTTGTTGTCTGTTTTCAAGTATGCTTCTCGATCGTCATTAAAAATGACACGGTTCCAAGCAGGATGTTTTTAGCTTGAAATTTGAATTAAATCACATTTAAAGATAATTCTTTATTTGTGGTTTGTGTTGTGATACCATAATTCTCTTTCGACCTTTCCTCTGCAATCAAAGTTTTGAAATTGTCAAAATATAATATTATGAGTCTTAAGAAGTTGTTAATACCTTATAACTTAGAAGACAAAATAGTTGTTGTCATGTGATTCTCACTCTAAGGGTTTAGGCCTTACCTGTTGTTGGCTATAGGCTTCAGAAATGAAAGTAGACTTATAAAACTAATACATGTAAGCCAAAGAATGGTGCTAGAGCTTACTCTTTGCATAGCCTCTTCAATGTTTAAGTTAGTAAGAGTTCAAAGAGAGCGTAAGGAGATCACTATAACTAGGCAATTGCTTGTGTATGTGTAGTGCAACAGTTGTACCTCCCCTTTGGTGGATAATGAAGGCTTATATATGGGCTAAAGGAACAATAGCTATTGCTAGACATTCACTTTCTTCTTGCTAGGCTACTACTGGCCATCGAGCATCTATTGTTATGGAGTGCATTTAATGTTATGTATACTCCCTTAGATAAGTGAGAACAAATCTTGGGGAAGTCAATACTAGGTTATATTTGTCCCTTTTGTCGTATTTTGTCTAGCTTATTCCCTTGTAAGATGCAGCATGGGTTAGCTTTGGGCTTGGAGGCCCATCGGGGATAAAAAGGCCATTTATAATCATTAACCATTAAAAAATCATTTTTTCATTTTCCATAATACAGTAGTAAAGATAGTAGTCAATCCCTACTATCAACATTTTACTTTAACAATACAAGTTTTAGTCAAAGAAATCACAAGCATCAACATCAAAAGTAGCATCATAGTATGAAATGTACAATCTTAAACGTGAGTTCAACATGAAAGGTACAATCCTAAATGTGGATGAATGGTAAAACTCAATTTATAACTACCATGTGCAATCACGTACATGTGGCAATCCATAAACTAGCTTATAACATACTCAATGAAATAGTCTGATTGCGATATGATATAAGAATAACAAGCAAAATGAACATTTATATATAAAGCCATTTGATCCTAATCCACACTAGCATCAAAGCTAGCTATCTTGTCATCTACTAGTTTTATCGCTAGAATAAGCCAATGAGCCATTAGTCCACCATGATTATCTATAGTGATATCCCATACCATCAACACAACCCATTTACAACTTTGTTCCCTAACTTACATCGTGAAGATTAGCCAATCAATAACCTGCATGTGGTGATTTAATGCCGAATTTCAAGTCATTTCATTTGGAGTGTTTGATCCTTAATAGGCTAAGAACACATAGTTAATGATCACTACTTCTTTTACTCCCAATATAAGCTCAAACACAAACAACAACTAAAATTATTTATGGCTAGATCCTTTTAATGTTCATTTCATTTCATTAATCATACACATATAATCTGATGCAGTGTAGAGCGATAACACAAAGTGTAAGAGTGAAAGATAATTTGTATTATTAATAATAATCTTTGTATTACATTATTTATAGGGTATTTATAAACTTATAACCCTAGAATTATTAAAAAAAAAACGAATAAAAGAAAGTAGGAAACTAAATCAAATAAGATGTACTTTCCTAAATTATACAAAATTCTTTGATGCTCCAGCACCTAATGAAAACACGTAAATTTGTCAATGGAAATGAACTCAAACAACATAGTAGTACACTTAGGCTCAAAGTAGATTTAAATCAATCTATATTGACATATTATAGGTGTTATAACTCTTTATAAGCAAAAGGTTAAGGGCCTTCAATATTAAACTTTGAAAATATGCCCCCTTAGTAGTTTTCAACCCTTTTTTTAGTTTTTTTTTTTTTAATTTCCAATAGCTTCTAACCCCTTTTATGCTTGATTGGCACTATTTCCAAATGACTTTTGATGTCTAGCTTCTGAATTTGACCACTTCTTTCCCATTTTTGATTCCTTTGTTTATTCTACTTCTAATGTTTCTAATAATCAAGGTACTCTATAACTTATAATCCTAACTCGTTTGCATCATAATTAACAAGCAATTTTAATCACATACCTAAGATTTTCTCGTAACCTTGAAAAATATATAAATGGGTTTAAACTCCTATAAGTATACAACATATAATCTTTCAACATACTTAAATATGGTTGAAAGATCGCATTCTTAAGTTTATGACCTAATTTCACTCAAATTAGTCAACCAAGTGCTAAAATATGTCAACCAGGTCCTATTTAAAGAAATCTTGATCAACATACTTTGTGAGTCAATTGGCCCAGTTTAGCTAAAACTAGACTTGGTCGACCTAGTGCAAAATGCAATCAACTTAGCCACCAATTAGGTTAACCTATATATTAATTAGGGCAGTAGGATCCCACTTTTACTAAACTTATTATTTTACCAAATTATTAATTTAGTTAGCTAGTTTCCCTCCTTTGTTGACCAAATTGCTAATTCCGTCGATAGTTTGCCTTTACTCCTCTAAAACTTGGAATCCAAATTTGAAATTCATCTTAAGCCTCCATCTACTGTGATCTTATTGAAGTTAAATTTAACAAAATACTAAATTTCATAAACTTTTTGCTTTGCACCACTAAATTCACAATTCATGCAAAAACTCATAGTTTTCAACTAACCATAAATTTCTCATAGTTTTAATTGAAATTCACAAAAATTATGATTAGTATCTTAACATATAATATATCTCTTGATCATAAAGATAAACATCAAGAATATTAGTTAAGTGAAAATTACATCTAAAAGCAGTAACTTTAATGAATTTCTAGGTCATGTACCTACAAAAGGACTTTTAGCAATTACGATAATAGCACTTTCAAGAATGCCTCACCACATTGCTAAAACTTCTCCTCAACACACCAAAATAAGTGATGAAGATCAACTAGCATGAAAAAGGAAAGAACCAAAATTCCATGATCCATTACATGGCATTGGAGGCCCGATGACCCGAGCTAGTCATGGACTTGCAAGTCAGGGGATCAAGCTACACTAAAGGAGCACTTACATATGTCAACTTGATTCACGTGACCATGGAAGGATGAAATAATTTAAGAACATTAAATATTTGTGTGGACCGCTACACTAGATGATACATTCGGTTTTGTTAATATTTATTTTTATTTATTGGATTGTTATTTATGTTATTTAGTTGCCTACTTGGTGACACAAGGATAGAATAGGCAACTTAGGATTTTTAGTATTTGTTCTAGTTTGTATTCATGTGCTATATATGTCGTGCAAGGGGGCCGGCTAAAGACAACTTTGATATATGAAAACACATCTTTTTCGTAAGATACAAAATACCTCTTTTTGTTCTTTTGCAAAAGAACTTTTCCATAAAATTCTTAACCGAATTACTAGAAATACCTATTGATAACTTAGGTTACAGTCAACAGGCTTGATTGGAGTCTAGTTACACATCACTTATTCAAGACAATCCTCAAGGTAATTGAAACCAACTAGCATAATCGAGATTCTAGGTTTAATATACCTAAGGTTTCACAAATCAATAAGGAATTGGAACTAATCTACTAAACCATAGAAAATCTACAAAATCAATAATCGATTGACTTTTTTTGACATGTTCTTTTGCACCATACTTAATATTCATGAAAAAAACAAACACAAATATTACGTTAGAACTTGTCAGATTCTTAAATTGATAACTAGAAATTGTTATTGATATCTAAAGAAAATCCATCATTAGCTTAGAATTAGACCACTATTACACATGGATTATAAGAGGAAGAGAAATAGACCTTAAGCAAGAAGGAGAAAGAGTTGTACACGAGAGGGAGAGTAAGTTATCAAGAGAGACAGAGAGTCTTTTTCAATTTATGTAGAAAAGGGAAGGAAGCTAAAATCCCATTTAAAGAAACAAAGGGGTAAACAAAATTTTTTGCCCTTCAGAATAATAATTTTTTCTGAAGGCTTTCATTAACAAAAGGAAAAAAAAAAAGTTGTATATCATCATATTGACTAAACCAATATGATCACTTTATCATCTATACAAAAGCCTATTATATGCAAAAGAGTAAAATTGGTTTGAATAAGTATTTCATGTACTCAAACCATATTTATAACATAATTGTGCATGGATATGGGAAATATTAGCCAAAATATCCTAAGTCCTCAAAAATTATGTTTTATTTTATTTTTTTGTTTTACTACTTAAGGGTACTTTTAGGATACATTTAAAAGGGCAAGGGCATTTTCATTCTTTAATACATAAATTTGTTTTTTTTAATCTTATAATGATTGTTTTATCCCTTTTCTTTTTCCTCTTTCAGCAATTTCCTCCCCTACATCATAGCAATTGTCATCGTCCCCTTCTCCTTTTGTGTTTAGATCAAGTGATCATCAAGGTAAGTGTAGATTCTTCAAAAGTTGGTTTCTTTTAATGTGTTGGCTAAGTTTTAACTTCAATTTGAGGGAAAACAATTCTATAGTTCAAATTTTCAATTGAGAATTAGAGAAAACTAAACTGTGGAAGATGGGCACTTAAAGTGTTGAAGGGTGAGCAACATTGTGTGTTCAAGTCTAGCTAAATCTCCAAATAATTTGTTGGTGAAGATGTTTTAATTCAACATGTTGTGAGTGTTTAACAGGTTTTGCATGACAAGGATTCAGGAATAAGAAAAGATTAAGGTAAGTTTTCATAATTCATAGATTGAACGGGTTGATAATGTTTAAAATAGGTTGAATTAGAGTTTTATTGTAGGAATTTGATGGTAGAAAAATGGTTGCAATTTGAAGGATCTATAGTGCATGATGTTGAATAGCCATTTTAATATATGTTGAGTGTGTAAGTTTTCGAAAGAGAAAATTCTGCAAAGTTGTAGAATTTACTACAACCAACCAAATAGTAGCACTTACGACGTCCTGTTAGTAAATGCCCTTTGATCCATAGAATGTGGATTTTTTATGCAAGGTTGGTGTTCGATTGCTATAAGCCTTACCATTTGGATGCTAGATCGTTTTTCAAGCACATTAGCTTTTAACCCCTAGTGGTCAATCTATGAACCATAACTATTACACTTTATTTTAGTTTAAGAAACCTTAATTTGTGAATTCTTTATATTAGTTATAAAAACTAAACACATAAGTAAATTGCTTAGGTAGAAGGTCAAGTAGAGGGTAAAAGTAATAACTAAATTAATTTTTCAACTTAAGGAAAACACTAAATAAATGGTATTTATATTTCTTTATTAGGAGTTAGAGTTAAGGAAATATAAGTTATAATTGAGTTACCTATTTTAGGTACATGATTACCTTATATGTTGCTTGTGCGTGTCAGTTTATAATATAATAAACCAAACTAATATACAATTCTAATTTATGTGCTACTTGTGCTTGATTGTGATCAAGAACTAGAAATGCTAGTGATCTTATTGTGCCATTCGATGATTGATATGTAATGTTGTCCCAAGTGGAGTTGCATATTAAAATGATCCAATAGATCTTAGTTCATTTAAGGACTCAAGGTGTTGGGGAGTACCAATGTGTATTGTTATATGTGTTTGTTTATTGCTTCCCCAAGTCTTGGGACACCAGGATTTTGTTATAATGTGATACCTAACTAAAGATAATAAATGAAAGGTTGTGCATTAGATTTTATGACTATATGCTTGTGTGTTTGGCTTATATAGCAACCGTATGTGACTTATATTACTAACCCCACCCCCCTAACCTTATGAGAATCTTTTTTAGTTGCTAGTACTTTAGATGATGTTGAGCTTTATGATGAGCTAGTTTATGACTTGTACAATGATAAAGGAGATGATGTTAAGTGTGTCTACTATGATGAGAAGATGTAGTGGGTTACCATTAGTTATTTGATGGTTTCAGTTTATATTTGTGTACTTAGAGATTATAAATCTATAATAGTTTATGTTCCCAATTATATTAGCTGATGTCTATTGGTTAATGAACAATATATCTGTTTCTTGATAATGTATGAGTTGTTATGGACTTTAAAAATGTTAGTATGTTCAATTATGGTTATGTAGGTTAGAGTGGGGCTTTGTTGAGCCACCTAATTTATGTCAATACTTAGAGATATATTTATCATACGATTGGCGATTATATAGCTGTTTGTAGATTGTAGACAAGTATTAAGCCTTAGTGTCTCTTAATCTTAATAAAGACACGTGATGAGTTATTATATCTCGAGTTACATGGTGTTGCACCTTATGTGGTATTAAAGCTTAGGTTATAGATCTTTAGAAAATTAAGCATTGGTTTAATAAGAAAACTTGTACTCTTTGTATTGCATTCAGCTTGCTTGATCTAATTCTTATTATGTTTAATTTTCACTTAAGTTACTTCTCTATTTGTAATTTACTATATCCAATCTCTTTCTTACTTACCCGATTTGATTGCTTGTTTTCTTATGTTGTTTTTCTTTTCTTTTCTTTAGTATGTCTTGGAGAATTGCAGGTTTAGGTTCTTTAACCAACTTCAAGAGTGTTACTCCTAATGAATAGCTTCCCTAAGATCCTCTATTATGGGGTCCATAACCACCTGATATTAATATTGCTTAGCTACTTGAGGCATTTAATGCACTAATTGAAGTGGTAGTATAGCAGCAACAATAAATATAGGAGGATGTGTAAGTTATCTAAGCTAATGTTGAAACTTGGAGGTGGGTAGGTAGATGTACGCTAAATGTAGTGAGAGATAGATAGGACCACCCAACTTGGACCACTTTGTGAGATTAACTAGGGCGTTCCACTATAGATGTTGAGAGGTGGATTGAGGAAACAAAAAAGACCTTTGTTGCACTTGGAGTTCCTAAGGAAAAGAAGGTATACTATGCTCCTACCTTCTAAGAGAGATTTCATTGAATTAGTAGATAGGAGCCTAGGGGTTTATAGCAAGGCCTATTACTTTAGATAAGTTCAAGGGTGCTTTTTATAAGAAGTATTTTCCAAACAACCTTTGGTAGAAAATGGTGGTTAAATACTACAATATTAGGTAAGGAACTAGGACAATTAAGGAATATGAGGTAAAGCTGAACTACCTCATGAAATTTATCCCAAATGTAGCTAAGGTAAACAAGAACTTGAAAATACAAAGATTTATGATCAATTTAGAACCTATATTACAGCATGAGATAAGGCCTCTAAGTTGGCCTATGTAGCTATAATTAACAAAGCCAAGTTATTAAAGTAAGGCCATCGCTAGATAATGGAGTGGGATGTGTATAAGTCCTAAATAGTGTTGGGCAAAAGGCTTGCTTTGAGTATGGTGATTTAAGATAAAAGTAAGAAACTATTGACAATTCAAACCACAATTGTAGTCCTAAAAACCTCTCTTTCTCAAATTTGGGTGCTTTTGCTAATATGAAGAGCATGTGTTGTAGATGTTTCGATCCACATGAGTTGAGAGAGTTTAAGAGGCCTAAGGGTGCTTGATTTACTTGTGGGAAGACTAGACATAGTAGTAAGACTTGTGCCAAGTGGTTGATCCCACCAAATTTCTATTATACTTGTAAGCAGATGGGTCACAAAGCAACTGTTGTAAGGTACAGGGAGTCAAGTTACATCAATAGTCTAAATAGTGAGACCCTAGGCTTTTGCTCAGGTTAATAGGTAGTAGATGGGAGAGCAACAATAGAGAGCAGCAACCTATGTTTATGATCTCTAGTACGAAGATAATCCAGACATACACTATTGCGAGTATACTTTTTGTTCACTTACTTAATGCTTATATTCATTTTAATACTCGCGCTACACATTCCTACATGTATAAATCTTTTTTACATGTTTGTGATGCTTATGTTGTGCTTTTGGATGAGAGCTTGGTTATGACTATCCCATTAGGAGGTAGAATGGTTTTGAACTGGATATGTAGAGATATCAGTATAGAAATAGAAGGAAGAGTACTACTTGTAGACCTTTTGGTGTTATATATGACAAATTTTGATGTTATACTAGGTGTCAACTGGCTATTAAGACACCATGTGACTATTGATTGCCACAATGCGGTGATACACTTTGATTTGCTGAGTAAAGAAATTTTTAGTTACAAATTAGAAGCTCAAAGACCTATAGGACTCCACACTTATGAGCTTTGGGGTAAGATAACATTAGCTGTAGTTACTGCCAAGTCAAGTCAAGTCAAGCTATAAAAATAGAATAAGTGCCAATTGTGCAAGACTTTCTAGAAGTCTTTCCAAATGACTTACTAGGTTTGCCTCTTGATAGAAAAATTGAGTTTTATATAGACTTTGTGCCAAGTACTACACTGATATCCAAAATTCCTTATAGAATGGTGCCTACAAAATTAGCAAAGCGAAAGAGTCAACTATAGGTTTTACCGAAGAAAGGCTTCATTAAGCCACATGTGTCATTTTAAGGAGCCCCATTTTATTTGTAAAGAAGAAAGACAACAATATGAGATTATGTATAGACTATTGATCCGTAAAGTTATAAGTGAATTTTGATGAGAAAAAACTTGACTTTGAAAGCTTAAATAAGTAATTTTTGGCAAATGAATTAGTTTGAAAAATACTCCTTTCTCATGTCAAAAATTATCTTAAAATATGATATAAAAAAGCTAAAGTTGTAATATCTTATATTTAAGTGTTGAATCTAAGTATTTTTTGTGTTCATGAGAAAAGAACTTATTTTAATAAAGAAATCGTGTTTGAAAGGCCTTGCTTCATTACCTAAGTAAAACTTGATTTCTAGTGTGAATGGTTTAGAGCATTGCAAAAAGGTGTAGAGCATCTTCGGTTTTCTAAAGCATTTTGAGCAAGCTTGGAATGATCTAAAGCATTTTAAAGAAGAACTAGACCATTCCATTTTAAGAGCAAGTGTACGCCAAGATGCAAGGAAAGAGTCTAGTATTGCAATAAGGTTCGAACCTTTCCTTCACCTAGAATGAGAAAAGTTATAAGGGAGCCAAAATGGTCCCAAGTATTACAAAAGCTCCAAACCTTTTACGAAATTCATAGTCACTGCAGGTTTAAAGGGAGTATTGGCTACAACTTAAGGCTTTACATACCATTTCAAGGACAAATTGAAGGCAAGATTTTGAGCCTTGTTTGCAATACTAATACTTATCCTTTTGCTCATCATTTCTCTTGTATCTTGCTCATTATTTGCTTTACATTGTTGAAACCTTAGTATAGTACAAGTGTAATTCATTTGTAAATTTCATCAAGAGAGTGCATTGCACTTGTGCTTGTAAGTATGAAACAATTGTTGTAGGCTCTTAAGCCATTGGTTTGGTGTGATCAATGAAAGTAGTGTGAAGTCTTCGATTAGATATTGTATGTCTGTGGATAGCAGGGGCGGTTCGAACTCTATGTTAAATTCGAACTTGATTTTCTAAACCCTTTTTCTCTTTTATTTTCAACATTTTACTTGCTTGTTTATTTGTTTATTATTACATTCATTTGATTAATTGAGCAAAAAATTTGTTATTTTCTAATAAATTGTGATTAAACTCAATCCACCACTCCTTTTGAGTTATAGCCTAGTATTTCATAGATTATCATTAATCGAATCGGGTGACCATAAAGAATAAGTATCCTTTCTGTAGAATTAATAACCTGTTTGATTAGCTAAAGGGAAACTAAATATTCTCTAAAATAGATCTAAGGTTAGGTTATCATAAGTTGAAGATTAAGGAAGAAGATGTACAAAAGATGACCCTCATATCATGATATGGACATTATGAATTAATTGTGATGCCCTTGACTCACAATGCTCCAACAACATTTATGGATTTCATGAACCAAGTGTTTATGGAATACTTAGATAAGTCCGTCGTGGTCTTCATTAATGATATTTTAATCTTTTATGAGGGTAAAGAGAAGCATGAAGAGCACTTGGGATTGGTTTTAGGTAAATAAAAAACTAAATAGCTTTATGCAAAATTCAAGAAATACAAGTTTTAGCTAGAGTAGGCAACCTTCTTTAGCCATGTAATAAACAAGGATGGTAGTATAGTGGCTCATGAAAATATTAAGTCAATTGTGGAATGACCAACATTGAAGATAATTACTGAAATTAAAAGCTTCTTGGGCTTAGCTGGGTACCATAGGAGGTTTTTGAAAAGAATTTCTAGGCTAATAGCTCCTTGATTAGGTTGACTTAAAAGGGAGTTATGTTTGAATGGGATAATGGTTGAAAGTTTCCAGCAATTGAAAGAAAGGTTAGTGTTGGCTCTTGTGTTAGCATTACATTGCAATGGAGAGGAGTTCACCATATTTAGTGATGCATTAATCTAGGGTTTAGGATGTGTATAAACACAAGATTATTGCCTATGCTTGTGAATGTATGATTATTGCCTATGCTTTCCATCCAATGAAGTCATATGAAAAGAATCACCTTACATATGATCTTAAACCGACAATAATGGTGCTAGCACTTTAATTGTGGAGGTAGTACTTTTATGAAGAGGAGTGTGAAGTGTTTACAAATCATAAATTATTGATAATAATATTAGTTAACTAATATCTTCTTTTTTGTTATTGTAAGCACATGGTAACTTCTTTAGTATGTATGTATATAGTTTGATTTCTTAATTGTCTTATAGTCTAATTTTTAATATACATTTGTATTTAATTTTTGTATATATATCATTAGTACGTGTTTATTAGTATATATATATGTACATATATATACATACTATTAATGGCGGATATAGGCATTCTTATAATTTAAAACATCTTACAGTAAAACTATTATACACAAATATGCATGTATGTGCGTGTATAGTTTTAGAGATAAAGTTCATGAAATGCAACAACCGATCTTTGCATGACCTTGATATGCCACAAATTTTAATATAAATGTTTCCTTGTAAATTCTAAGACAAAACCATGATGTGACTTAGAATGTTCTTCAACCTTGATCAAGCACATTCAATTATTTTTTATAATAGTATTTTTCAATTAAAAAAATAATTAAATTAATCTACTAATATCTTTATAATTTAATAATATAAACGTTGATCTATTAATGGAAACGAGCAAGCTTGAACCCACCCAAATTTACTCACTAAAAAAAAAAATCAATTTTTGGAAAAACATTTTGTAGAGCATGACACTATTTGATTTGGCTAATTTGATTCAACGCAACATAAGTTCTTACAATGATGTGATAATTTTGATCATTCTGAATTTTAAATGGTTGTATAAGTATTTATATGTAACCAAATTCATAAAAACATTTAATTTTGAGACATGACATGTCCTTGAAAAGAAAATTTACAAAAAAAAAAAAGGACATGATTTAATATTTTAGATATGAGAATTTGTAAAATAAGTTATAATTAAGTGACATGCTTTGAGAAATAAAATTTGAAATCGACAATATTATATGATTATCATATGTGATTTAAATCAATCACAAATTGCTGTGATGATAAAGTATGCTAATTGTTTAGACAACAGCAACGACTTTATAGACTTTTAAATAGCTACGAATTCGAATTTACAAAATACAATTTAATTAATCCGTCAATTTTATTTATCCAGGTCAGGGGTACGTAAAATTGGATACATATTTAATTTTAGATATTTTGTTTATACTTTTAACACATTACCCATTGAAATCCATATAAGAAACGTCGATCTTTACATTGTGTTTGGCAGACCTTTAGAGAAATGAAACGAGTGGAAAGCAAAAGAAAACAAAAAATGTAATTTTTATTTGTGCTTGAATACATAATAAGAAAGGGTAGTAAATGAGAGAATTTCTTTTTCCATTTTTATCACACCTCTTCTTAACATCAAATTCCATCAAATCATCAATTCTAAACATCACTTATCATTTAATCTTGACACCAAACACATGAATAATCAAGTTTAGATGCTTACATTGAAATAGGAATCTTTAAAAGAAAAAATTACAAGTGAGTAGGTCAACATTTAGAGTTAAGTTTAAATAACGATTTAAATTTTAAAACGATTTAAATAAATAATTAATGTTATATTAAATAGTTTAAATAATAATTACATTATGGCACCATAACAAATAGTAATATATTTTCTTTTTAAACCACTAAATATATTTACAAGACAATAACGAATCCTCTATTTGATCCACTTAGCAAAACATTGATCATTTATTTTAATTACTTAAAAGTTTAATACACTTAATATAACGTTGGTCCTCTATTTTAACTATTTAAAAGTTTAATCTTCTATTTGAACTTGATTCAAATATTAATCCTCTCACTTATAATTTTCCTATTTTTTTTAAGTCCTAGGAACTTTGGAAAACCCAAATTCAATCAAATTGCTTATGCAAATACCTCCAAACTTGCAATTAATACAAAATTACACCCAATTATTACCATAGAATTTTAGACCAATAAATTTCTAATAACATAAATTCAAGCTTGGAAACTTAAAATTACACTTACCTCTATTACAAGCTCCACATGACACCTAATGAAACTAAATTTCCACTTGCTCCACTCCTACTTTTTCATTAATAGAATTGTGAACTTATTAAGATAAACTCAATTTATCCTTCAACTTGAGCTTAATTTAAAGTTTACCAATCAAATTGGATTTGGAACCTTGCATATAATTCTCCAACTCTCTTGAATCTTCTAGAATTTGATTGGATTAAGCTTGAATTGCCAAATAATTCCCCCCATCTTCCTCTTCTATTGTCGTGATATTAGAGAGAGAGAGAGAGATTTGAGTGAGTTTTGCTCATTTTGATTCTAAGACTCTTCCTATTTCAAATCCTTAGCTTATATATTTTCTCTTAGTAATAGAATTAATTCAAATTAATTAGTACCTCTCCTTAATCTTGTTTAGGTGTTGGACAATTAAGTAATTTAACCCCTATCCCAAGTTATCTTAGAGACTTCATTATCTAAAATAACCCTTACTTACCTTAATTAACATCTAGATAAAATGGTAACTTCGTATTATGGTTTTTTTTTTCATTCTACTTCCTTTATTTTTAGTTTCTTTCATTTTATTTTTTGAAAGGATTATTTCATGTGTACCTCTTTAGTGATGTAAATGAGTTGGGTTTATGGTGGGTTCAATGGAACCCTACCTTGACTCGACAAAGAAGAGACATGCCCAAAACCCAACCTAACCCGATGGGGCTATTTTTCCTTCGCCTCAGACCCACCCCATCTACAAAAAAGTAATAACTTGAACCTGACCCGACCTTCGACCCATTTTGTTTTGTTCTCGATCTGTTCCACAACCCTACCGTCCTGGCCTCTTCTTCGATGCCAAAACCTTTCTTCCACTACAAGGCCTCATTGTAATTATCTTTCCTTCCACAATTATTAACATAAACAAAACCAACCCTTTTTCTCTCTCTGACTATTTCACATGCTTACATGCAGAAGAAGTAAACTTTAGATCTTAGATTGAATATCTTGAGTTAAATTTCACTACTTCAATAAACTCTAATTTAGGGTTTACGCAAGTAAAAGTGAGTAAAAGAGGGGTTTTGGGGGGTGAAGAGAGACTAACCTAGAATTTGTAGAGTGAAGAAAGAGAGGGGAAAACAGAGAAAGAAAAAAATTTGCTCATTTTCTCCTTTCGCAACTTTCCATTCCCTCTCTTCTCTCTCTCTATGTACGGTATATGAGGGGCTTCGGCTTCAATAAGTGAAGAAGAAGCGTGAGCAAGAGAGAGAGTGAAGAATCTAATTAGATCTATTGCTTAAATTCTATGGAGGTTTTTTAGGAAAGTGTAGAAGGGGAAGAGAAAATTGAAAATCATATTAGATTTGAATTTTGGTGGGCATGATCCTCTTTCTCCTAAGCTCGTTCTGTTTTGTTCCCGATCTTAGGTAGGAACAGGGAAAGTAAGAAATTTTAAAAAATTATTAAAATCAAATATACTAATTATAATTTATAAATTATAAAACTCATAACCGATCCTAAATCTTATCGAATTTTATTATTTATTCCAAAATCCGACCCAAGATAGTCCTCCCATTTCTCCTTTACTATAGTATCCAATCCAATTTCCACCATTTTCCATTCATTTTCACCATTACCCACCATTCCAAATAAGGTTTTACTTCCATTTCTAGTCCACCTCTTAAGCACGACACCCTCGCTCGCGCTCAGCTGGGACTGACAAAGGAGGCAACGGATTTTAGAAACCCTCTTGCTGCTCTGTCCAGTTTGGCCTGTTAACTTTGTTACTCTACATAGCAAATCCGGAATCCTAAACCTAAACGTTTCGACATGAGAGAGATCGTGACTGTTCAAGTTGGTGGCTTTGCTAACTTCATCGGTTCTCACTTCTGGAATTTCCAGGTACCGCTTTGTTTTTGCCCCCGCCTTCTCTTTCCCAGTGAAAATTCACTATTCAACGAGTTTGTTCCCCATGGTTATTGTTCAAGTAAGAATGGGCATTAGTGCTTTGTAAGTGAAAGTAAGTTGTATTTGGTTCCGCCTTGCCAACAAAGATGGGTTGTGTTGCAATGGAAGTGAATATTTTATACTGCTTTGGAGAGACTAGAAGTCTATGGTCATTACAGTATAGAAAGAATGGTGTGCCATGAACTAAGTCTTTGACCGTCAAGTGATAGTTGTTGTTTCCGGAGGATGCATAGCGAAACGAAGTTTCATATGTGAAGTTAGGTGTGAGCTGTGGTTC
The DNA here is from genome assembly GCA_037954665.1 of Laguncularia racemosa. Classification (NCBI taxonomy): domain Eukaryota; kingdom Viridiplantae; phylum Streptophyta; class Magnoliopsida; order Myrtales; family Combretaceae; genus Laguncularia; species Laguncularia racemosa. The sequence continues at coordinate 1,409,265 of JBBMOL010000166.1, forward strand.
ATCCATGGAACAGCATCCCTCTATGCTCAAATAGGGTTCCTCATCTGAGAATTGCCAGATTTTCCAGTGCGGCGAAGTTTTTTTGGATAATTTGCAATGCTTTTAGCCTGGACTGTTGCCTTGTTCTATCCTGTTCCTGGTTTAGGACATGATTTTTACTGAATTGATCTCCATCTTCTTTCCTTCTAATCTTTAAACTATAAGCCGTTTCTCTGTTAATATGAGACTGTTTATCGTCTATAGTTGTGTTGGCAGAACAGTGTTAGAGGAACTTCTTTTTAAATTCTATGGTGTTAACTTAACCTCCTTCTCTACATGTTATGCTGAAGGATGAATTGCTTGGGTTGTATGAGGACCCATATGCTGATCCAATCTTCAAGAATCAGCACTTCAATATGGATGTGCTCTACCGCACAGGCGAGACACCCCATGTAAAATCTACTCTATCGTTTATTACTATGTCTTGAAATTTCATGTTTAAGTCCACGTTTTCTTGATGGACAAATCTTTGGTCCATTTAACAGAACAAGGTCTTTGGACATAAATTTTGTTCTCACCTACTTTAGTAGGTTTTGTTTAAAGTTGTTTAAGTCAATCAAACTTTCCTCATAAGAATGCTGTCTGTGCAGGGAATTCTCACTTATACCCCCCGTCTGCTGTCCATAGATTTTCAAGGTACCCTAACTCATCCTCTTATTAACTGAAACTAACAAATTCCATCTTCTTAATTAGGTCAAATGTGGGTTCCTTTTTTTCCTCTTTTGACACTGCATAAATTTGTTACTTTAGTGTTCCTTCTGTACTTGTAAATGGGATTGGGGTCCAGAATATAACTCGGCTTTCAGTTGAGGTTGTGGGAGATGATTCAATTATTCATATAAGAAAAGGACTAGGTTATTCTTTATTGTGTATTTGCCAGTCACATTCAAAACTTTGAGTTATATCAGAACCAATAGCAAATGCCAGCTTATTGTATATTTTTTCCTCATACAGCTTCAGACCAGAGGTAGGATCATTTGATACAATGATGCACATAAGACTCAAAAAATGATCTTTACTTGAAGTTACCTGCTTCCCTTTACTTCATCTCTTTAAAATATCCAATATGATCTTGACTTGAAGTTACCTGTTTCCTTTCACTTCATCTCATTAAAAGGTTTGATTTCTTCTCATGCTCAATAATTATAAGTTATATATTCCTAGGATTTATAGTTGTGTCCTTGCTGTTAATCTATGTTTTACCAGACTTCTTATTTTGGGTCTTGTCAGACACATTGAATCTTAGCAGGATTATGCCCGTTCTGTGTGCCTTGGGGGTGTCTGTATCTTTTTCCAGTTGAGTAGTGCCTAAAGGTTACTAATGAGGTCGCTTGTTTTCCTCTTTCTATTTTCATATTGAAATGAGACATCGTCTATGGGCAATCTTTTATGCTTCTAAATTTACAAAAATATGACATAAAATTGTTTAGATTTCATCAAAAGGAAAGATCTTTTCAGTCCATGAGTTTGCAATTTCCCTTGCTATTTTTCCCTTCTTGCTTTGTCTGTGTCTCTTCTTTTACCTACCAAGTCTAATAATTTAGCCTCTCCCCTCTGCTTCTGCCATCTGTTTCTTCCCCTTCGGTGGCATGATTTGGTGGCATCACTAGCCTTTTACGTTTGATCACATTGTGTATCTCACCAAACCCTTGTACATTTAAAGGACCGAACTTCTCTTACTTTAATTTGAAAATAGAGATAGGTGTTGAGTAACAGTCCAACCTTTTATAGATGGTACTAGCAGCACTAACATGAGAAGTTTAATTAGCTAAACTTGAGCACCAATTTTGTTGCCAATTCAGTGTTTAGCTTCAGCGATTGATTTCCAAGCATGATAAATCTCTTTGCATCACCAATCATGATAGCCTAGTGGAGTAAGCGGCCACTTCCCTAAGTGTTCAATCCACTGCACAAACTTTGGTTATATGTGATGCTGGATGCCAAGAAGGTGCACCAACTCACATGCATCCTTTTTGTTCGATAAGCATACCTAAGGCCTTGGTGTCTTGTGCTTTCTTTTATCTTCTTTATTTAAAGCTTTCTAGCATTCAAAACGTCCTAAAATGAGTCCCACAATTTGACGAGCTATGAGGCCTAACAAATAATAATGTTACCTAACAATCATATGATTCCATACAACATACAATATATATAATGCAAAAAAAAAAAATCACACATCATACATAGTTCCCCGTTATTTAGGTTAATTTATTTTGGATAGCATAGACAATTGCAAGTAAAAAAGCATTTCCAATATTGTGGGGCCAACACTAATGTCCATATACGATATTAAAAATCAAACTGCCTCTTATTGGGTTCAGTGTCTGCATCAACCGTTGGTAGTCTAACCCATTGTCTTTGTTCATAATGTGTCCATTACTATAACTATATCTTGTTGACAACTTTTCTTTAGATGTTCCGATGTGTAATAACCATAGTTTTGCCATAATGGCGATTCACTTATTCACAACTAAGATGGCATTGGCACCTAACTACAAGCCACTTTGTTTCACATATTTGACCATCAATAGGCAACGGCTATCTAATCCCTGACCCACCAATCTGAACACCAAAAGTTGTGTTAATTCACAATTATGTGGAAATCTTTTCACTGAAATCTGTAGGATCTGATTTATAAGCAAATTTTTCTTTGCAGGTTCTCTTGGATCAGTTAGCTCACAAGCTACTTTGTATAATGAGGATTCATCAGCAGCATCAACTATCACCACATGGTGTGTGTCTTCCTACTTTATTTTGCATCTGTTTGTAAAATTCTTTGTTCTTGCAGAGCTCATGAGCTGGGTGAATCTTGCTGATGTTTATAGTTGATGTCATGTGGAATTGTTCATAGTTTCACTAGTTATATGTTCCAAAATTGATTTATCTTTCCAAGTATGTAACTTTTATTTGTTCACTTCTGGATGGAATATAATCCACAGTGGGTTGTGACTGTTGGGAAAGTTACATATGAATATTCTACACTGCTTTTTTTTCCCCTGAAGCTGGCATTTGTTTAATCTATGATGGTTAGTGCATCACTTAAAATTGAACTGTTGGATGGGTTCGTAAAGTGTTCCTCCTTGCTGCTTGATTGCTCTTACATGTAATATTTATCTGTATGACCAATTTCAGCCCCAAAATTGTGATAGTAACCAAGTTGCACAATTTCTATTATTTGTTACCCCTTTTTTTTGTTGGTGGGGGGGGAGGGCTGGGTGGGGAGGGGTGGTTAGTTATTTGGTACATTTTTTTTAGTGGTTTGATGGAACTTTCTTTCTCTATTTCTCTGCACACATGCCTGTCCCATGTATGTTTATGTATGCATATGTGTGTAGTGTTTGAGGGTTGTGGTATCTTTTGTATTTGCACATTAATCTGCTGGTTCCATTTTATTGTAATTGATTTTACAAACAACGCTACATAGGGATGGTAGTTTTTCCACACATACCTCTGAACGCTACAAGAAGAATCTTTTCTTGCAAAGTTTAGTTGATGAACATGAGAAGTTGGATTCGGTTGATGCTGTCAATGCCAACTGCAAGGAGAATGAACCTGAAAAAATGATTCAGGATGTAGACATAGTCAATTGTTTGGAAAACAGTGTCAAGTTTTGGACTGACTACTCAAAGGTGCATTACCATCCTCAGAGCCTCCATGAATTAAAAGGTCTGCACATGGATGCCCAGGAATTCAACAATTTTGGAATAGGGAGGGAGGCCATCTCATATAGCTCACAAAGTGAAGAGATAAATGAGAGACTTCGTTTTTTTGTGGAAGAGTGTGATCATATTCAGGTATAGGAATTAGAAGCTCTGCATTTAGCTGTCTCCTTACTGAATTTTAATTTTCACTCTATTCACAAATTGATAACAGACGAGCTTGTAATTTATGCTAAAGAGTTCAAGTTGGGTACAACCTTTGAAGAGCATAATGGTGCAAATGCTTCATATGGCATATTTTTCTTCCAGGAAACTGCTGCGGCTGTGTTTTTTTTTTTTTTGACTGTCAAAGCTAAGGATTTAGCTTAAAGCACAAGGTTTATTAGATGATTAGATGACATGAATGACAATGAAATGGTGTAATTTCTCTTAGATTGGTGACACCAAAGGGATATTAAATAAATGGAATCATGACTCTGTGGTGACATAAGTTCCTCCCTAAAATTCATGAATTAAGAATTCTTACAACAATAAGATTGTTAAGTGGTCCATTTTATTTTTCCATTGTGGCCATCATGTCTAGATGACAAAAAGGATTATGACTTTCATGGTTATGCTAGATGTATTCAAAACCAATATGCAATAAATAGATTCAATAACTATTGCATATTTGCTAATGGCCCTATTATTTCCAGTTGAGAGAACTGCCTATTACAGAAGGGTCAAAAATACTATTTTCATCATCAAATCTTCATAAATATTTAAAGATAAAACTAAAATTAATGTAATGTCAATGATAAAGTTATAGGACGTAGATGCCATCATTTACATTTATTACTCCTAGTTCATTATGAAATGGAAAATTTTGACAAAATGGTTGTTCCCCTCCTTGAATTTTAATGGTTTGCTTTCCTTTTTGCCATTAGAGCACCTCCAAAATGTAAAGTTGATATTTTCATCGTTAGCTCAAAATCCAAAGCTAATATATGATCAAATATGTATAGTGGCTCTAGTAAACTATGAAAATTAAAATGGTAACGGGATACTGTTAGAGGAGCAGATGAGAGCCTTGGCCAGTTGATCGTAGAATTAGTTGAGTGGAAATCTCAAATTCAAGTCTGTTGGAATGGTTAATAATAGCTTGCTCTGATTAGATCAGGTGGAAAAGGTTTTAGGAGAAGTAGTGAGTATATGTAGTAGCCAGGTAGATTAGGAAGTCTTGCTGGCATTTTACAATCCTCTCTAGTTCAGTAAAAGCAGTTTTCTCTGGGGAATTATGAGCAGTTCCGGTCTGAAATGGTCAGCAATATATTATCTTTCTTTTAGTGAATATTTATAATACCCCCAAATTGTAACATAACATATGAAGATGAATATTAGTATTAAGCTTAATCCAATAAATGGCAAATTAAAAGAAAAGGAAGAGAAAGGTAAGCTTGTATGGGTTAATTTGCAATTCTAACTAAATCCTTGCTATATTTGTCCAAACACCATTGTCTAAACTTTTGAAGGAGTTGAAGCTTATGTCAGTGTCAAATACTTCTTTCTTTGGCTAAAGGAAAGAGAATAAGAAAACCTGTTATCCATCTTTCAGATATTAGGTAAGAGCAGCTACTGCAACATTTTTTACTGTCTAAATAGCACAGGCATTGACATAGATGTAAAGATTAGAAATGTAACTTGTAAGAGAATAATTTTGATAGAAAGGCTAATGAAATAGTCAGAACAAAATTAAGAGTAATTGAAAAGGAAGTTTGATGCCAGGCTAAGATTTGGGCCTGTTTGAATTATCTTATTTTATTTATAATGTTATGTATTTGATATAAAATTTGATGTTTAGAAAACTATCTTACTTGAATCTATTTTCGTTATATAATTATAATGAAAATGGTGATTGGGATATGTGAATTGGAAAGTTAAATTTACATACCTTTAAGAGAAAATATATATATATATATATTGTGTATTTAAAAAGTAAATTTTAATTGTCTTTTTATAAAAATGAATAAAGTAAATAGTAGAATAGTCCAAATTTATTGGGACTTATTAAGTATTTAATTTTATAAGAAAGGCACATATGTATTTATATTTTCATCATTTTGATATCTTATTCTTTTATTTATGTGGTTATTTTTTATTTATTTATTTATTCTTTTTAATATTTTATTCTTGACAAACACATAGTTTGAATGGATGCTAGAAAGATGCCAAAAAGGCAGAAAAAAGATGAAACAAATGGACCCTTGACGATTGAAGATTGCAAGGCCAACAAGCCTTGGTAATGTAGCCTATGAACATGTGTCACCTATGCTAAATCAAGGTTGAGTCGGTTTATTTGGGATTGATGAAGCTAGTGGAAATACCAAAATGAAAATTGAGCCTACTGTGGACTCACCCTTGACTGCCCTTTGCCTGCTCATTGTCTTTTGAAATCTTTTCCCTGCTTTTACCTCAATTATTTTTGCTACTTGAGTAGGGACATATCTCTGATTGTGTGCTTTGAGGCTGGGATATTCATTGACTAAACAACACTTGAGAGTTCACACACCAATCAAGTGCTTTGTGATTTTTTTTCTGGATACGAACGATGAGCCTCTAGGACATTGGAGCCTAACCTGTTATATTTTTGAACTTGTTACTTGGTAGTATACTTGGACATGTCTCTTTTGCTGATGAAAGGAAGCCAGATAAAAACTAATAGCAAGATGGGAGGGAGAGAGAGAGAGAGAAGCTGGCAAAATCCTTGTAGCAGCAAGGGGAAGGAAGGAATATGTGCCCACATGAACTGTGATTGGCATGATCTGCATAATCTTCATGCTGAGTCTACATACCCCTGGTTAGCAGGAAAAGCAGCTGCATAAATGTTGGGAGATAACTTTTTTTGTCGCTAGCTTGTTTGAAGAACAATCTTCTATTTGCCAGCCATTTTGCCATTACATTAAGCCCTTGTGTCGCATCTTGTGTAATGTTATTTTAAATTGATCTTGCAGGGTTTCCAGTTTGTGGTTGATGACTCTGGAGGGTTCTCTGCTGTTGCTTCTGAATTTTTGGAGAATATAGCTGATGAGTACACAAATACCCCAGTTTTGCTTTATACTACCAGGGATCCCATGTCTTACATGAATCTTCAAAATCAGAACATGTTTCGGCAGTTGCATGAGGCAGTTTCATTTTCAAGATTGTCAGCCTTCTGTAAACTGATGGTTCCAGTTGGTTTACCTTCCTTGAGTAGAAGTAAGCTCCATGTTACTCAAGTACATATGCCTTATGTGATATTTTCTTTGTCCAAAAGAAGATGAATTCGAGAAAAGGGAGAATACAAATTGTGATATGGTGACAATGAGGTTCTACTTTCTATTATATTATATACCTCATCTGTGATATACCCAAAAAAAAAAAAATTACCAAAAATATACCTCATCTGTGGCCTGTGGAAATGGTTTCTTTTCATAGTAATTTCTTGACTTATCAAAAAGCATTTTAAGCAAAAGCAGAAAAGACAATGCAGGACTTTCTAACATCCATGAGTTCTCTTTACCTGTCTTGGTGGTCATTCAGATAAGCCCGTCTGATTGTGATGGGCAGGACCAATTGGTAAATTCTAATTCTTTATCTTTGTAGGTAAAGCATCAAAATTCCTTTGCGTTGAAGATGAGAAGCCTTACCATTGTAGTTCAGTTTATGCTGCTGCAGTACACTGCATTAGTCTCCCATTCAGAATGGGATCTGCTAGCCCTACTACAGAGTCAGAAGATTTTTGTGGTGCATTGGATATGAATTATGCTATCAGCATGTTGTCAGGTCAAGATAGGAGGAACATGTTAGCTATTTTGGACATTGCGATGCCTGCACCTACTCTCAGTGGTATTTATCTTATTCTTTCCTTTAATTCAGATTAAGAGCAATGACTAATTTTTAGGACTTGAATTCAGGGAAAGAAGCTGAGCAATCCTTGCTGGGTAATTTGCAGCCAGTGACACCTGAGATTGAGGAAGATGTGGAAGATCTGCAAGCTGTTGAAACCATGAGCCTTCATGGAACTGTTCGACTGGGTATTTTGTTTGGTGATCCTTGCATGTTGATATGATCTCCTATATAGCATTCACACCTATTCTTGAAAATTGTTTTAGAACTCAATTTTCTAAACCTCTCCTTATCGAGCCACACACAGACTAACTATTGCACTAAACTAATAGAATTTCCTGCAAATGTGGATAATGTTGCTTCGTTATGCTTGTACAGGAGGTAGTTTGGCTTCAATTTCTGAAGTAAAGGACAGGGTTTACGCTGCTTATGGAGAGGCAACAAGAAGGCCCAGATTTTGTCATCTATCAGCTACTCGGTGTCCACTCCCAATACCCTTGCCATTCCCTTCAATTTTTGCCAATGTTGTGAGTCAACGGGGTGAGCTTTTGAGTACTCCCGTTCTGGAATCTTCGTCAAAGGGATCACTTGGTGTGCATTCCATTCCTATGGCCACAAGACTGCGTTCCAGCAGTGCCATCTTGCCGTATATTGAGAATAGACGAGGATCTCTTCAAAGGTTTGGAATTCAGCGGGGATCTCTTGGATCTCAGTTGCTAAGGAGCTGGGGTTTTGGAAAGGATGAGTTGGAAGATATGGGAGAAGCTCTGTGGAAAATGGTTATGGAGTTGAAGCCTCACATAGAGATGTCTTCTGATTCTGACTGACTGTAGGATGAAGGCACCTCACGTTACATATCCGTCCAATGAACTTCTATTGGGTCGCAATATCTAGTCCAGGTGTTCCACATAGTCTCTGAGATGTCGCCAAGTTTTTCAAGTTTCTATATTTCTAGGAGGATATATATATATTTTATAGGCAGTTCCTTTGAGATTCCTGAATTGGGCAAATCGCACTGTGGAAGGCGTGACTCATTTTCCTTGATAAAAATTTACACAATACCGGTAGTGCAACGCTTGTTTGTGGTGCATAATTTCGGATATCCGCATGAAAAAGGCCGACTGATTATCCTTGTGCATAAATAGAGCCACTTCGTGGTTTTGCGATTTTGCTTATCTGCAGTTTGTCAGAACGCCAGTCAAGTAAATGAATTATCTTTCGCATTTCAATTCAGGCCTACTACCGTTTTTGTACTTTGTTAACGTTGCTGGTTAGATGCACAATGTATTTGTTAAAAGTCAGCTCCAGAAGGGGTAAATATACAAAATCCAAAAAGGGGATGTTGCTACTAAACGTGACCTACTTTTAATCAAACTTCGCCTAGGAAAATAAAGTCAGGGTCAGACCCTCACTCGATAAAGAATGCAAAAACCAATGAACCGCGTGTTGAAGACACGGTTTAGAATACGAATGATTGGAAATACTTTAGAGAAATGATTGACCTCAATCAGCACTTAGACTATGAAGATTAGGAATTGTAACAGAAGGTTTAAGAAATAAAACCGAAACTATGAAGGATTGGAGTTGCACGGAGAATTCACAAGCAAAACTGCTAATGTTATTCTCAGTTCCGAATCACGTTTACATTATTCGCACTAGGTACAATTACAAAAATGAGAAAAAACAACAACCAGTATCGCTACTCCTCCTTCTCTCTTCCTCCAAAATGGAAATAACTTCACCAAATTCGAAAAGCACGATTTATTATTATTGTTATCATTCATGACCATCCTTGAACTGGCCATCTCTTCTCAGGATCAGGCAGCCATGAAGACCTCTTCTTTGTCTTCTTCTCCTGAGCTTCATCCACTTCTTTTTTCTCCTCAACCTTCTTCATCCTATTACCATCATTATTACTACCACTATTACTATTACTATTACCATTACTATTACTATTACTATTATTTTCAAAACACGTTTTCTTAAGCCTTAAAACCTTACCCAGCAACGCCAGTGCACCGTTTTTCTTCTCCACGCCTTCACCACCACCACTGGCTTCGTCGCCCTCGATCTCGACCTCGACCTCGCCTTCCTTGGTCAGCCTCTCATAAACGGCGACCTTCGCGCACTCTGGGGTGATGATCTCCGATTTCTCCATAATCCAAGAGGGGAGAAAAAAGAGAGAAAAAGTGATGTGGATTGTGATGAGGAGAGTGGGTTTTAGCGTTTGGGTTCGTGACCATTTGGCTGATTTGACCATTCGTAGACCGTGTTATAGGCTATTTTATTAGTCATCTTACTGCAATCCATGTCAATTCCAAGAAAAGTAAGGATGCTCATCTCTCAAGCATGCCCGAATTGACGTGCTTGAGTAATACCTGTTTATCAACAGCATAAAAACGAAAAGCATTTTTAGATATCGTAGTCAATTTTTTTCTTTGATATTGATATGACATGAAAATGATACATGTTTGAAGTGGGGGTATATGGAGAAATCGGAGGGGTCTATGACTTAACCGGATCGAGACTCCTATTCTCAAGTTCTATAAAATCCCTACCCTCTTGTTCTTTGTTATAATTATCATAAAGTCAGAGAGCATCAATACTCAATCTTTGGATATAATTAATTTTCAATATTTATTTACTTTTAAATCTATCGAAATATCACTAAACAAAAATCTTAGAGCACTAATAAGCAACGCCATGAATCCAACAACAAAATCAACTTGGACAGGTTTGGAATCTTAACTATATATATATTATTTGATTCATCATTTTTTTAATTTTCTAAAAAATGACTTCCACCAAGTTCATTAAAAAATTCATCCGATGCTAGTTAACTTTTCATAAGTTTTAAATAATTAATTTAATAAAATAATATTATTAAATATATTAAATTAAATAATGAGATAATATTATTTAGAATTACAAAAAATAAATAAAAAAAGAAAAAAAATCTAGCAAATAAATTCCAAATCCTATAGCATTCTAAAATGGCCAACTAAAGCTCATAGATACATGGTGGGTTGCCACCCACCATAAAAACGGATGGCTATCTATCTTTATTGACGGTGGTGATGGTGGTGCGACCTATTTAAAGTGATGAATAATTATCCATTATCTTTAAAAAAAATAAAAAAATAAACAAATAATTTGATAAAAGGCCTAACTTCGATCCAACGAGAAAACAAACTTGATTTTCTTTTTCTTTTTATTTATTTATTTATTATTTATTTATTTATAGCTATCCAAATGTCTAAGGCAATTAACTAGTTATATAAAAATAAACAAATATTAATTACTAAAAATATAATTTTCTTATAATTTCAAATTAAATATAATTTGATAAGACAATATAATTCAATTAGCAAAAACATTATTTTTCCATATGGATGGAATATATTTGATTTCCTTCTATATCCTTGTAAATTAAATAATTTGCAGAAAAAGAAAATTACTTATAGCTATTCTTGTAATTTATAATATTCATGGCTTTGTCAAGCTTGAGCCATTTTCGTGGGTAACATAATTACTTTAAAAACTCTTTCTTCCATATGTTTTGCCGATTTTCCTTTTTCACTTCTTTAACGACACATTAATGTTAAGGTAATAAAAAAGATTAGAATAATTATTTTTAAGATAATATTTATTTTTTCACTTAGTTAGGCCTTATTTGGTTCACTTTTTTTTTTTTTTTTGTTCAGCATCTGTTTAACATCCATTTGAATGTATGTGCTTGGTATGACTAAGATGCAAAAAGAAAAAAATTAAAATTAAAAAAATACATATATATCTCTCTTAAAAAATTAAATACTTAACATATTTCTAGAAATTTAAACTTATTTATTTATTACTTTATTCATTTTTACAAAAATACCAACCAATGTCTTTTTTTTTTCAATGCATAAAATATATTTTTTAAATTCTTTTCTCTTAAAAGTATATAAACATTTGTTTTCCAATCGTCATTTTCATCATAATTACTAATATAAGATTAAGATAAAATAGTTTTACAAATGTTAAATTTCATATTAGATTTAGGTTAAATACAAAAAAGATAAAGACCCAAAAAAAAAAAAAAGACAATCCAAATAAGCTCTTAAACTTAATAAAAAATAATCATTATAGGGAACTTCTCAATTCATTTTTCATAAAAAAAAAAAAAACTATAGCTTCGTCTGAGGTGGTATTGGTCATTTCATCTTTGATTAGGAATAGATTTAATGAGGTATCATGTCAAAATCAATTTTTTTTTACTTTGTATATATTTTCAATTTTATACCTGAAATTTGAAATTACTAAGCATTCTACATAATCAAACTCTTATCAAATTTCATGCCTAAGATTTTAATTTACTAAATTTCATACTTAATTGAATTTCTTCCTATCAAATTTACTACCTTTATATGATGATATTTTGAATATCTATTAGTCAAAGCTTAGGAGTTAGAGGTAGGATAGTAAATTTGATAAATAAAAATTCAATAAAGTATAACTTTTAGCAACTTAAAACTTTAGATTTAAAATTGGTTATGCTATTGCTTTCCCTTATACCACTGCCACTGTAGTTATAAAGAGATTTTAAGCTTGAACTTTTAGTGCAAACCCTAAGCTACTTAGAAAGTGAAAATTTTAAGTTTGAAAAAGTGCCATACCAAAATAAGGTTTTGCAAAAGATCGAAATGAATCAATTGAACTTGAATAACTTAAGAACCTAAATGCAAATCCTAGCCCTACAAACTTACATATTGGGTAGCTTAATCACTAAGCTAATCAATTGCTTATAAGTAACTTAAGTCCTAAGCTTTTCAATGCATTGAACCTAAATTTATGTCTATATGAAAAGAATCACTAAAATGCATATATCACCCCTAAAGTCCATTTTTAATAGAAAAGAATTAGATATTTATTGGTAGTTATGTATAGTATCTTTTATTTTAGATTTCATCTAATTATCCCTTTTTCCTATATATGTGCATCGAAACCAATCAGATAAAATATAAAATGGTGTATATATACACACACATAGACACCCCTTGGTTTTCCTCAATAACCTCAATTTCAATGAGTGTTTCATTAATGCAAACTCAAGATTTTTTTTTTGTGAACTATTTTATATATTATCGGATTGGTTTTGATGCGTGTTTACTACTGTGTGTATATTGAAATTATTATATATGTTTTATATTATTTTATTTCTTTGGCATAGAATTAATTTGTGTGATCTAGCCATGATATTCTATTTATTTTGAATTTGTAAGAATTTTATACAAGACTATATTTTATAATTTTAATGTTTTGGAAATTTTATTAATGGTATTTTTTTTTTGGATGGATCAAGTAGTTACCTAGTTTGTAAAGCCAAGATTCTTTAAATTTTATTAGTTATCCCATTTAAAACGGGTTTGTTGTTTTAAAAGTAACTTTAACTAAGGTTTTTAGAAAATAGATCCTTTAAAATAACTTCTTCTTCCTCTTTTTTTAATTTGTTAAAGTTATATACCAATAGTTGAGATTGTCTAAAATTTTAAAATACTACATAACATCATCATGAAGTCTATAGAGGGCTAAAGTTGATTTATGGGCTTATAACCTAATAATTAAATGGATTTGAATATTTGGGTTAATGTGACAAGGCCTAGAGAGTTAAACTCATAATTGGGATGATTAACGAAGATTTGATTTGGTGGGCTTGAAATAGGGCCTATTGGATCAACCAATTTGATTCAACCTTTCCTGATTAGGCTTGTGTATGAAAGGTCTTCAATGGGCTTAGGTCCATTATAAGCTCATATGGGCATGTGGAAAAACTTGAGGAAGTAGTAGGAAGAAAGGGAAGGAATAACAGAAATATGAGGTATATGCAATCAGCGGGACGAAATGAGCTTACGTATTATGATGGGGATGAGGTGTATTTTATTGTAGATATTTTCTATAGGATGTTAAACATTAATGCTTTATGGGTTGAAATATAAGGGGATGAACTTCCTCATTTGTGACACCTGTTCAGAGTTTGTTGTGAGAAATATTCTTCTAGAACAAAATTTGTTTTTTATCATGATGAAATAGCTGAATGGGAAGGCTGAGGTGTACAAAGATAGTGAATGTAGGGTTGAATGTAAATAGCAATAGATGAATGAGGGATTAAAGGAATGTGCTGCAGTGAATCAAATAATAATATTAATATATATGAGGCTAATGGTGAAATAAAGTGATACAGAAGTTGACCTGTTGGTGTATGCTACATGGTAACTCACGATCCCTTATAGTATGCAGAGGAGAAGGCATCCGGAAGCGTCAAGAAACAATGCATGCCAAAAGTTCAAGTGGTTCGACTTGGCTACGTCAAAGGACAATAATGGCAAACCAGCATTTGGTGGACGAGTTGATGCCTACCATGGTGTGGTAGCGGCATACCAGTGATTTACTCAGAGGCTTGAAATTTAGCGGATGAAGAATACAATGCATTACACGGACAGTGGTAGATTCTCCATGGATGGTATACTTTTGTGCAAAAAGGAATTATAGGTGGGGTAATGTTCATGTTTTCAACAATATCTGGCATAACATATTCAAAGCTGGGGACGAAGGGAAGTATAAAATGAATTGTTCCAATCATTATCACAAAAAGAAAAAAAAATGAAAAAGAGAAAGAAAGTATAAGTCTGTCTCAACGTGGTGGCGTCTCTCTTTATTTAAAGTGACTCACTATTTTTATCTTTCTCTTTAATTACATTCAATCTCCATGAGCATGTGAAGATGGAATGCGGATGAGCGCCGTACGTAATTTGCCTTCCTCGTAGTGGTTACTTCAATACGAGGCTTTGGATTTACTATACCTCTACATTTCATATGGGCTTCACTGGGCTGATGGGAGCAACCATGTATTTCTATGTCGCAACCAGGGACTCTGATATATAGCAGTGTGATTATCGTTCAACATTGCAACTAGAAATTTCCTTATTTCGTATTTCAAGTGAAGCATGAAAGTATTACATATCTAATTGTTGAACAGTGCATTTCGATGCCATTCTCAATTCCTAAGCCAAGTGACCAGCTTTAAAATATAATTGAGCTGTATTTATGTGCATGGAAAATTGTACGAACTTCTCTTTGTTGTGGCTCTGTAATCCCCAATTCTTTCTTTTGCCTTCAGTTGCATGTGCTGGCCTCGTTAAATTTAAATGGGTCAAAAAAAAAAATACAATATGGGTTGATTAAATTTGCCTCAATTTGGTTGGAGCTATTGATTTGCTGAGATCCAGCTTGCAAATGTAATAAATTGGAGTTAGAAATGGCAAATGTATACATAGTATATGAATTGTTGAGTCATCTCAATAGCCCCAAGCTGGAAAGATCGATGTGAATCTCTACTATGGAATTATTATATGATAAACGACTTAGTGAAAGAGATGTATGCACAAATCCAACATAGAAAGTTAATTACTTTTAACTAGGTTCATTGATCATTGAAGAAAGTATCATTGATATATCCGTTCTCTACTCTATGGTGTTTAAGGGTAATATGATTTCATTTAACTAAAATGACGTGCATAATCAAATAGTGTTACAAATTTGCATATTGAAAAAAAAAAAAAAACCTATTAAGAAAAATGAAAATTTTAACTATATAAACACGCTTGGCAGCGGTGCAACTAATACATGAGCGCACATGTGCCAAGTAGTGCATGAGCCAATTAAAAGGCTCTTATGATGCTTAAACTCCTTCAATTTTATTGGAATGATTTTGGTCAAAAGAAAAAATATAGAGGATTAAAGTTGATTTATGAGATTTCAACCTAATAATTAAATGGATTTGACCGTTTGAATTAAGGCAACATGATCTAGAGAGTTAAGCCCATAATTAAGATGATTATGGGAGATTAGGTATGATGAGCTTAAAGTAGAATCTATTAAATTTTTGGATTAACCAGTTTAATCTAATATTTTTCAATTAGGTTCACACATAAAAAGCCTTCAATGGACCTAGATCCATTATAAGCTCATATGAGAGTCTATATATTTTCAACCGTTGATTGCCATTATCACCAAATGGATGAGATATATGATCAAAACTTTATAAATACCCATCACTCTCTCATTTGAGAAGAAGGGATTTTGTAAGAAAAACATCATTACTCTATTCAAGATATTTTGAAATGCAATGAGTAAACAAAGTGTGCAAAGTGTCAAAAACGATCTGCCCATGTGTTGAATGCAATTGTGATTCCTTTCCATAGTTTTTGGAATTGAGCTATTTTTAGGGAATTATGATTTGGCATTTGTAGTCATGCCTAATACAAAAGTAAAAATCGAATGTAGAATTATGATTCTATTTTTAATTCGTTTCCACACACGAAAGTGTCACCGTAATAGCTTAGGAGAAAGTTGCATTACTCGGGTAACTACACAGAATCATTAGTTGCGGGTGTCAAAACTGCAATTGTCACTGAAAGCGACATCGATAGAGTCTCATCTAGAAATCACAATGTCCATTCGAAAACAAATGCGTGTCATAAAGAACGGACAAAGAAGACTCGTTTACATCAGAAAATTTTGAAATTTCTAGCCGTCACAACATCATAAAAGGAAACATATATATCGAATGAAGCCTGTTCTTCTAATGACATGTTCGAAAATTCCACTCCTCTACTGTTCCTAAAATGGTAATTGTAGACATGACTTACTATTTAGATCTGGCCAAACCGGACAGAAGGGAGGATATTATTGTGATATAATCGAATTTTATATAATCTTAAAAAATTGAGAGAAGTTGAGAAAAAATAAATTAAGAGGATTCAAATCTGTT
This sequence comes from Laguncularia racemosa, assembly GCA_037954665.1. Taxonomy (NCBI): domain Eukaryota; kingdom Viridiplantae; phylum Streptophyta; class Magnoliopsida; order Myrtales; family Combretaceae; genus Laguncularia; species Laguncularia racemosa. The sequence continues at coordinate 1,425,636 of JBBMOL010000166.1, forward strand.
GAAAAAAAAAACCTTTCTGAATCATAACCGAAACACTTTTCGTGGTCTTTTCCGTCTTCCTGACATCGACATCCACTACCTGTTCGACTTTATTCCCAAAAGAACCTTTTCTTAACCGAAACACTTTACCCAAAAAGTCCAGACCCTTTTTTTAGCTATTGCAGTTGCAGATAACAACTCTGTCCCTAGAGCCATCGTCAGGAAGCCTCATGGACTAAGAAAGTCGCTCACAGGGGGTGATTTAGCGCAGTTGGAAGAGATGGAGTTTGATGAGAGGATCATACTTATCACGGAGGTATACATAATATACTTAATAATATAATTCCAAACAATTTATCATGTAATCCTATCACAAAATTGCTATATACCATAAGATTTATGTTTACTTGCATGTTTTAGAGTTTTTACTTTTTGTAATGAGCAAATGATTTAGGTCTTAAGTACGTGTTAGGTTCAAAATATTATATTTTATTTTGCTAATATATTAGGAACTTCTATAGAGTGAGTACGTATAGAGCATGGAGATTTTGTATGCTATACCTTGTGGAAGTGAGTTCTAGAAATTAAAAGTGGAAGCTACTTAATGATCTTTGATACTTATTTAGAACCTATCTAACCATGCAAGTTAGAGTAGGCTCAGTTGCTTGCTAATCCCTGATGTAAAAAAATAAAAAGCAATAGCAACTAAGCATAATTTTCTAAGGTAGAGGTTGGGGTGGAGAGGAAGCTGGACATGGTGGTGAATGAGCCCAAAACCAATGATACATTTATCTTCTTACTATAGTGATCTTAGAGAATAAATTTTGTTACATAGCATCTATCCTTAATTCTATTGTATCATAGAATTGCTTTGTAAACATCATGCTCTTCGTTTGCTTTAAGTTAGATACCCAAAGGCTTATTGAACACTTAATAAGTTTCTAAACTAATTTTAATTTGTGAAATCGTTATTAATTTGAATTAGAAAACTTGATTAGTTTGCAGTTTAGATGGGCTAAAAATAAGCTAGGAAATCATTTGGAATTTATTTGAAACTTGATATGCATTCTCATGGAAATAAATATATGAAAATAAACATCTCATATCATACTCATAATGCTCACTAGGGCTAGAACCCAAAATATCCAAAATCCAAAATGTCTACAATAGAGTCCATCAACAATCCATGTAAAAGTCTCTTAAACCAACTAAAATAGAAGGTAACAATCCATCTAGCAAACATAACCAAAGTCTATCATGAATTTAAACGTCACTCCTGTAGCACCACACATCATCATTCGATCTAGATCTAAGGAAATCATGTCTTCATTACCTAAAAAATGGTAAAAGAAGAAATGAGTAATAAAAAGCCATTATCAATCAAGCATAAACACATTCTTGCATGTCGTGTGTACCTAAAATATCCAAGATTTGTTGAATAAATATTTAAAGTGTAGCAAACAACTAGCAAAATAAGTTGAATCAAAGTTTTTTTTTATCAAATTCTTCGATGAAGGTGGTTTGATCTTCCAAAAGGTAACTACACTTGTGAAAATGTGTTTGTGGCTAAAAATTATAAAATGATAATATTTTATTAAATAATAGTAAATCTAAAATTATAATAATAAATAATAAATAATATAAATTAAGAATTAAAAAATATTAAAATAAAGGAAGTCCATTCCCTACATGAACCGAATCAATTCAAGATTCATTCTAATTAAACTAGATCGGTTCAACTAAAGTGGAGTAAAGTAAGATTAAATAATTTTCCTTAAAATAATCTAATTAATTAATCTAAATTACTTGTTTAATTATAAAATTAAATTGAACCTAACTATTAAATGGATTGGTCTTATGATAAACCTTTTATTCTATCTAGGCTAACTAAGTGGTTATATAATTAAACTCAAATAATATATACTAAGTGTTGAGCTAATACATACATACATACATACATACATACATACATACATACATACATACATATATATATATATATATATATATACATACATACATACATATATATATATATATATATATATATATATATATATTTAAGAATTGACTGCTCTGCAGCAAAAAATGTTTTAGAGAAAGATGTTCACAATTTGGCTTCAAAACAGATTTTTGCCAGATGGCAAGCTATTTTATCTTGTTTTGATTTCAATATACAACATATTAAAGGAACGTCAAATTCTCTTCCTGATTTCCTGACTCGTGAATTCCTGTAGGGAGATGCCTCCCAAGGGAAAGGGAAAGGAAAAGGAAGTCCCCCGTAAGGGACTTACAAATGTCCGATCATGGCTTAATGCCACGGCCTCAAAACCAACCAATGCTCCTCTGACCATCAGGGAAAAGGATGAGGAATCAACTGCCTCATCAAAAATGGTGAGAAAACCCGTTAAGGGAAATGAGAGTTTAAACACTGAGAGTTTAAACACTAATGTAGTAATCACACCTGAAATAATTAAGGCGATTACTGATGTTCTGGGTTCCAAGTCTCCCAAAAAAGACCATGAAAAAAGGGTGATAAAATCATCCACCAATGTTCATGTTACTGAGGTGGCGTCTTCTTCGAAGGCATTAGTCCCTCAAAAATCTTTTCAAAAATGGTACCAAAAGGACAATTTCAAGTATGTCTTTTCAGTAGAAAAGGGTATGCATGAAAAGGATCCTTTTGATTTTGCTAGGAAAATATTTCCTAAAAATGTATTTCATATCCCGTATGATCCATTGAAAAATATGGATTTTTACGAAAAAAATTTAATTGATTCAGGATCTATCTCAATCAAACATTTTCAAAATGCTGAGGTAATATCCTATTCAACCGCCAGAATCCATAAGGTCATTAACCTATGCGATTGGCCTGGCACTGCTTATACTAAGCAAAAGCTTAGTTTTAACCCTCTGGGTCCAATGGAACCTCATTTGGCCACTTATAATTACTTTGATTATAAGCAGGCTTGGTTCAATGTTTTCTTGAGAATGAATCCAAAAAGGTCACATACTTGGCTGATCTTTTTTGACAAATTCTCGACAAAGAACTTACCCTACTGGTTTGCACACTGGTGGGATGAGTATGGGGCAATAGAAAAAATTGTCCATGAAGATGCCAAGAAAGGATACTATCTTTTCTTGAAAAATTATGAACCTAACGAACACGAATGTAGGTTCAACAAGACCATGTTATACTATATAAAAATTGGTATTTCATGGGTAATGGCATGGACGTTCGGATATAAGCCGGACAAATGCACTCAAACGCCAGTTCTCATCCGACTCTTCAAAGTCAAATGGTGGGATGGCTTCAAGTTATGGGATAAGGTCTCAGAATCAGCTATCGACAAATGGCTGATCAAACAGAAACACCTTACCCAAGGAACAATGCAAACCCCATTCCTACATGATAGGGGTTTCCTAATGTCAAACATGGCTAGGACGCAGAATCCAGACGAAATGAAGAAAGTCTTGGAAACTGCCTTAGCACAATTAAAGAAATCCGACGACGAGATGCGGACAAATGAAGACTCTTCTGCATCAACCTCTGCCGGATCACAAAACTATGAAGATGACTGCTACGACATCAATTTAGGAAGTCCGTAGGAGTTAATGTAAATGTTTCGTTACACTTGTAATGAGACATATAGAATGAAATACAGTATTAGATACTGTATAAATTTTTGTATTTGTACCGTATTTTATACGGATAATGGTGTATGTACGCTCATCCGTCATTTACGGAACAATTACCCATGGGGTCAACCCCAAAGCCAATATGCACAAGCCGTCTTCCACGGTTTAAATGACAGGTGGTATCTTTCCACCGAAAAATCTCTGGGAATTACTATTGAAATAGTAATATTCCCGACAAAGTACTGTACACTACAATAAAAAGATGTTACTGTAGAAACAGTAAAAATTTTGAGTCTTTAAAAGAAAATGCGACCTCATTCAGCAGGCATCGCATATCTGACCAAAGACTAAAATTCTCTGAGCACAAAACACTTCATCCTCCTTCTTCTTTACTAACCCTCTTCTCTCTTACCCTTAGCCACCGACCTTCGGCTAAACTTTCTCCATCTCTATCTCTTCCATTCTCTTTCTTCTCCCTTCTCCAAACACTAACCTAGAGTCATCTACTATGGTTGATGAACCATAGGTCCTAAGTACGCAGACATACTTAGGTATATCCCTCTCTCCTTTCGTCTCTAACCTTCACATAATCTTCTTCCATCCTTTCTGAACTTCCACTTCTCTTATCCTAACCTCCTTTCTTCTTTAATGTATTGTTTGATTCTGTCTGTAACTAATGTTCCTTACATAAGGATTCAATGTTAATGAAGTAAATATTTGTTTATTTACTTATTTATTTTAAAGATTGACACCCCACTAGCCTTGGCTCTGCCGCCTGTGATGGTTTAAATCTTTGCAATTTTATTGCAGTTTATATTTTTTTTTACCTCCCCGGCAGGTTATACCGCCTTTTGAGGTTTTACATATATTACTGCTTTAATTAATGTATGCTTAAAGTATATCGGCTGGAATACTAGACGCTGCGGGCTACTGGTCCAAAGGAACCACTAGGGTTCATGCGACTAGAAAGACGACGCCACGTACTTTAAGTTTTTAACTAATGCTTCCGCCCTGCAGTTTATAATTAATTTTATTTACTGCTTAATGCTCACTCCACACCAGTTTATCTGCTTCACTGCACTTTAATTTAAATTTTGTTCTTATCTCATCTCTTACATACGCTATTGACTAGTAGTTAGGCTAGGCAGCCCTTAAGCCCTAGACTTAGCTTCTGGTATCACTCATTCGTGAGTGCTCCCTAGTCGATCTTGGTGCTCTTATGGTATATATATATATATATATTGTATGTATGTATGTATATGACTAAGCATATGACATTATCATTTAAGTATAACTATTGTTTTGCTAAATTGCAACTCTTATCATATTTAGATATAACTCTTATTTTACCAATCAAATTGAACATTTATCCTTAATTAAGCCAAGTATTTTTCTTAATTGAATACTTAAATTGATATGAAGTTTTGAATTATTAGAGAAACTAATTAAATCATCTTATAGAATCTTAAGTTGAATAAAACAATGACAATTACTTCTTGTTGCATATTATATTGACAATCGAGTTTAGAGTCAATTAATCTCCTTTGGTTAATTCCAAATACGTGGTAGTCACTTCATGTTATGTGTGCTTGCTAGTTAGACAATTGGACTCAATTCAAGCTTAGCTAATTAAATGTGCGTGACTTGCTTGTGCTCAGTTGCTTCGAATCAATGGACAATGCCCCTTAGATTGGATTGTGGCTATAGTCATACTCTTAGGATTATATAGAATTTAAGCACTTAGATAACCATAGGTGTTTCAGTAGGTCATCAATAAGAGGGAATGGTTAACAAGTCAATAAGAATGGGAAGAAATTTTAGCGTGTATTATGGGGAGGTATAAGACTCATGGGTAATACGATACATGTGGATTGTGATCATTGTTAGCCAATACAATAATGAACTTCATATGAGATTACTTATAGTTGTGGATGCATATATAGGATCTAACCACCTAACAACTCCAAAATTGCTTGCTACAATAGGATTTAAATCCCTTGTTCCCCATCATGTAGAGAAGTCACATGTTACTCTAAACTCATGGATGTCGGAATTATGTTGTTTACTTAAGCTTAAAATATATCTTAAAGGACCTTGATTGCTGCATACATGCATCCGGGGGGGGGGGGGGGTACTATGTATCGGGTTTTGCGATATTCCTTTAAGATTCAACTTTTCAGGTGTTGATATACTTGTTGATAAGTTGTATGCTACTCTGGGAGTGAACTTATATGTTAGGGTTGAGATAACACTAGTTAGGGTGCTACCATATAGATATTTTAGTTGTTGAATCTTTGTAAATAGATTTTAGGAAACTTTGGTAACATTTCACTAACAAATTATCTTTTTAGTAAAATATTTTCTTCAAATAAAATTGATGAAGGATTTTTGAAATTTAAAAATAGTCAAAGGCTAATCGATTTGGTTTAGTTGTTTTGTAGCTTGATGTGTTTTATTTCAATAAAAGGTGTTATTCCCTTTTAAGTTTTAGGGCATAAAAACTCTAGTTCTATTTCTTTAATTGGTGAATCATGTTCAATCAATCAAATTTTCATATCCTTTAATTTAATATACATTTATGCATACAAAATGCCATAAAAGTAGCTACTATATCATCAAACCCAATTTACTTGGAATTCGACTTCGATTGTGAGCCGTATGTGCCCACGTCATTTGGGATTTTGATGGACAATTTTTATTTAGATTATCTTCTAAAATGTTTCGTAAATTTCTTTCTGTTCCATATGTTTATAAAAAGCAAGTATAGTAGGCCAACTTAAAGATTGGTGCCCATTCGAAGACCCATGAAGACTTGAAGCAGCTACATATAAGCTTAAGCAATTGCTCTAAGTACCCTTCCGGAATGAGTTAATAAGCTAAGCTCGTTCCACAATATATATCAATCCATATTAACTTTTTATGCATATATAGCAATATGGCATATATGCCAATATCCGTGCTCATATGCATTCTTAAGTGAAACCCCAATTAATTAACAAAAACTATCATCACCTAAAATAATTACGTTGCGATAACTGCTAACCTTAAACAAGTGAATTTTAATCAAATCTTAGCTTATAGGTTCATAACAAAGTTAGGCGCATATGAAGATTTATAGTGATTTTAGAAGGATAAAAAGGAAAGACTTACAATTAACGCTTTCCACTCATCCAATATATGTTATGTATAGTTGGTAACATCTCATGTTACCGCCAAATGCTAAAGCTGCAAGCAAATGTCGATTCAAACAGTCACAGTGATCCCTCTCGTAGTGAGACTTGGGTTAATTTACTGACTCGTCAGCAAAAGTCCAGGTTGAATTAATTAATGGGAATGTTGTAGGAGTTTATGTAAAGATGATTGGTTAATAAAACGGGTTGGCCAAAAGCTAATCCACGGACCTCATTACAAGAATTGCTAGGCAATTTATGAGGTTATGGCCTATCGAAAACTTGTAATCCATGGCTTTGTGCCAAAAGCCGGGGCAGATTATGTTGCTTGCTTATGGATCTTAGACCTACTAAGGAAACCTTCCAACCGGACTTTCTTTAATTCATGAATTAGGGGATGATGAACTCTAACAAAATAGTGGGAGCTTAAAAAGAAGTTCTTTCATTGAATTGAGTCTCAATTTTAAACTCTACTTTTGCTTAATGCAGAATGTGAACAAAAGCTAAAACCTTGAATCTGCGATATTCCAATAGGGATCTCTTCCAGTGGACATGAGCATGACAATGTCTTAGAAGAATAGAGAGTCCTTCTAAGCCAGATGCTAATGCTTCATGTCTTGAGAAGCATGAGTGCCGTAAGATATATCAGAAGGAAACTAAGCGGTGTCCCGTGTACACAAATTGTTTGGTTACATAAAGGGGATAGTGCACCTTCGTCTCCAACTTATATGACGATCTCGCTGTCGATATGATTTTGACATCACTTCCAGACACCTATTGCAGTCTTGCCACGTACTTCAAAGTTTGTGGGTTGAAGAGGACAAAGAAGAGTGACCAGTTGGAATCACTAGATTCCAAGAATAATTCCTGGATGCTCTCGGTTTGTGGGAATAAGCATGAGGATAAGATAAGGGAGACTAATAAACCCTGCGTTGACAAACAAAGCAAGGGATGATCCACGAAGCTGTAAAGAGATACGGAGAGGCAATTGCATCGATCATAAACGCACTAAGACTTGTCCCTGAGGACTCATCTAGCGTATTCATGGTTCAAGTGCGTGTGTCAAAAACTCAAGATGTAGACCACACATTGGGTGAGTCAAGAAGGTTAGGGAAGGCAAAATGGAGTTGAGGGTGGCAATGGGTGCCACAGGTAGCGCTTTGTGCTTTTGCCAATACGTGCCTACAATCTACGTGTTAAGTCGCTTGAGTGATTTTAATGACAACATATCAATTATGTTTCTCTAATAATGTTTGCAAAGTGTACAATTGAATTTATTTTCAATTTTGTAACAAAGAGTAAAAGCTGAAATTAAAGCTTTCAGAAGCTAAGAACACAAGAAGCATTTGTCTTGAAGTTTGAAAGTAGAAATTGAAGTAGAAGCATAACAGAGCAAAAGTAGAAACGGGGTTGGATGAAGTAAAAGGTGTCGGTTTTGATAGTGAAGATTATTTCCAGATTTCAAGTTCACCTTCTTTTACCATTCGAACTCAAAACTCTTTTTATGAAGCTCTAACTCTACTGATTGAGTATATTTGGATAATGTATCCAACTAATTACAAAGATGCTCAAGTAATGTTAAAGACGGATTATTTGGATCAAACATCAATCGACGTTGAAGCAAACTTTTACGAGTGTTGAAAGTTACATGGATTTGATTTTGTGATATAGGACAGTGACAGAAAAGAAAAAAAAATTAATTAGAAAATTGTAATCAAAATAATAAATATATTAAGGATGCTAAAATATCAAAGGATTCACTCAAGTGAACTATCATTAGTTTAAGTAGGAATTAGCGCTCTCATTAATATCCTATTAAGAACAAAATAAAAAAGATTCATAAACTTTCTCTTCTATTTCCTTAGGTGCACTATTCATAATATTTTCATGATGAGGTTCAATTTCGGAGGACTTATGTTACAGCTCATGCTAGGAATACTAGAAAGAGTCACAAAGTGCCAACTAGATTTCAAGATTACATCATGTAACTGTATAACTAGAAATCAGTTTACATAACAAGATCGGAATGTAACAAACAAAGAGCATATAAATAAACGGCTCAAAAGGGAAAAGGATTTTTACCCCCCTTCTAAAATCGGTTTTCAATCTGTAGAGCTTAGGGCTGCTCGAAAGTCCCACTTGCATACATAACACATTCACAAACACTAGTAAAGATTACCTTAACAAGTTACAGAAGGAACAAAGTAAAGAGGAGAGTTGACAGAGAGTATCTGTAACCCTAAACGCGAAGAAGAGAGGACGATACAGAGAGAGAGAGAAACTTCTGGAATAAAGCATACACCGGGGGTGAAGTAGTTACGGGCTTAAAACGGGAAAGGGCTGAGTAGTGGGCTGGGCTTAGAGAGTAATAACAACCCAACATTTTGGTGCTCTCGTTATGGCTTCAACAAGATCACAGGAAGAATTTTCCAAATTGCAATCTTTAGTATTTTCATTAGTAGAGACTATGAAAGGAATGCAATCACAGATGCAAGATTCTATCAAAGCCAATTTGGTTACTCAACAATCGATGAATGATTTGAATTCCACTATCAATACTTCGATTCAACAATTTTCAGAAAAAATTGATAATTTTCAGAATCGGAATGGACTGTCTCCTCAAGATGCAACTCAAGTTCATTCAGATTCTAACCATTCATCACATTCTACACTGAATCCCTTGTTGAGAGGCATCAAATTAGAGATTCCCAAATTTTCCGGACAAGATGTTTTGGCATAGATCTATCAAACTCAAAAGTTTTTTGACTTTCATAACGTACCGGAGGGACAAAGACTAGAAATTGCGTCTTTTGCCTTAAAAGGAGAAGCCTTACAGTATTTGCAGTGGCTTGAGCAAAATAGCCAATTAGGTTCATGGCAAGCTTTCTTGCAGGCTTTCAAGATTAGATTTAGACCTTCAGAATATGAGGATATTCAGGGAGCCCTGGCGAAATTGATGCAAAAGAAATCGGTAACTGAATATCAAAAAGAATTTGAATCTTTGTCTAATCAAGTTGTAGGCATACCACAATCTTTTTCGCTTTCTTGTTTCATTTATGGCCTTAAATCTCATATTCGCAAAGAGGTTCAGATTTCTCGTCCTACATCATTACCTCATGCAATTTGGTTAGCAAAAATGCATGAATCCAAGTTTCAAGACCATTCTTTCAGACCTCAATATTCTATACCTATTTCTTCTCCATTACAATTTTCTAAACCTCATCCTTCTACAGTCAAAAATCCTAAAACTACATTACCTATCAAAAAACTCTCTAAAGAGGAAATGCAAGTTAGACGAGAACAAAGCCTATGCTACAACTGTGATGCGAAATATTCCAGGAATCATAAATGCAAGGCAAAATTTCTCTTGTTAATACAAGATGAAGAAGAGGGATCGGTTAGTGGTCCATGTGAAGAGCAGTTGGCAGAGGATTCGGGTTGTGGGCATGAAGGTGCACATGATAACGGATTAATTAGTTATCATGCAATGTCCGGACATCTGGTGCCTTGTACCATTCGATTTTTTGGAATGGTGAATGGCCATCAAGTGACAGTGTTAGTGAATTCCGGAAGTACGCACAATTTTGTGCAAACACGAGTAGCCAAACATTTCGGACTGACAGTAGCTTCTACAGCTGATTTTAGTGTCATGATTGGCAATGGTAGTAAGCTATGTTGTGAGGGTCAATGTTTCGATGTTGTATTGGAAGTTCAAGGGCTGGTTTTCAAGGAATTGTTCTATGTGTTGCCAATCCAGGGTGCTAATTTTGTTCTGGGAGTGCAATGGTTGCAAACATTGGGACCCTTTACTATTGATTACACAAATTTGACTATGCAATTTGTGTATCAAAGAGCTACAGTGACATTGCAGGGAGTTAACAATGGTGCCTTAGCTCAAATTTCGCATCACTAGTTTCGAAAATTACTGAAAACTGATTCAGTTGCTTCATGTTTTCAATTGATGGCTCAGGAGGTTAGTTCTAATTCATGCATATCCACCAACAATAAAGATATTGATATTTTAGTGGGCAAATATGCATATGTTTTTCAAGCACCTTCATCATTGCCACCTTTGTGGTCTGTTCAACATAGAATCCATCTTATTCCTGATAGTAAACCAGTGAATGTTAAGCCCTATAGATATCCACATTTTCAAAAAAGTGAAATTGAAAAGCAGGTGAAAGAAATGATGGAGTCAGGCATCATTCAACATAGCACTAGCCCATTCTCTTCGCCTGTATTTTTAGTAAAAAAGAAATATGGTACTTGGCGATTCTGTGTAAATTATAGGGCTCTTAATCAGGTTACTATCAAAGATGAGTTTTCCATTCCCACTATTGATGAACTTTTAGACGAATTATTTGGTGCTGCATGTTTTTCGAAACTGGATTTGCGATCAGGATACCATCAAATTCGAATGAAACCGGTAGATGTGGAAAAAATAGCTTTTAGAACTCATGAGGGACATTATGAGTTCTTAGTAATGCCCTTTGGCTTAAGCAATGCACCAGCCACTTTCCAGGCTATTATGAACAGGATTTTCCAGCCATTTTTACGACATTTTGTGGTGGTTTTCTTTGATGACATATTGGTTTATAGCAAGGATGTTACTGCACATTTAGGACACTTGGAATTAATATTACAAGTGTTACAGCAACATCAGTTTTATGTCAAGGCTTCTAAATGTATTTTTGCAGCATCTACTATTGACTATTTTGGTCATATAGTATCAGCTGCTGGAGTAAGTCCTGATCCTTCTAAGGTTCAGGGTGTTCAACAGTGGCTTGTGCCTATCACTCAAAAACAGCTGCGAGCGTTTTTGGGATTGGCTGGATATTATCGGAGATTTGTCAAGAATTACGCTGCCATTGCATCACCTCTAACGGACTTGTTACAGAGGGACGGGTTTCATTAGAATGCTCAGGCTCAACAAGCCTTTGAAACTCTTAAAGTCGCCCTATTACAAGCCCCTATTTTGAGATTACCGGATTTTTCAAAGACCTTTGTCATTGAAACTGATGCGTCTGGATTGGCTGTGGGAGCAGTACTCTTACAAGACACACATCCTATTTCGTATTTTAGCAAAAAGATCCCTTTACATCTGCGCAAAGCTTCTGCCTATGTAAGGGAGCTTTATGCTATAGTGGCAGCGGTACGCAAGTGGAGACAATATGTGTTAGGCTCACATTTTTTTATTCGGACTGATCATAGAAGCCTTAAAGAGATTCTAACACAAGTGATTCAAACACCTGGGCATCAGCACTATCTTTCTAAGTTGATAGGATATGATTACACTATCACTTATAAATCGGGTCAAAAGAATCAAGTAGCTGATGCTTTGTCTAGACAGTTCACAGAGGAGGGACAGTTTTGTGGATGGTCTTCTCCACATTTCTCTTTCATAGAGACACTAAAGAAAGAGTATCAGACCATTCCTGCTTTTGTGCAAATAATTTCTGACCTTGCACATGGACACACAATTAAATATCCTATAATTTGGAAAAATAATTTGTTATACTATCATAACATATTGTTTTTGGTGCCACAATCTTCTGTGATTCCAACCTTACTACAGGAATATCATGTGACTCCTAGTGCTGGTCATTTTGGATTTTTGAAGACTTACAAGTGGATTGTTGGAGAATTTTTTTGGGATGGTATGAGGAAACAAGTTTATGACTTTGTTCGGAGTTGTATGGTTTGCCAACATGTGAAATATTCTACTCAAACACCTGCTGGATTGTTACCTCCGCTTCCTATTCCAGACCAAATTTGGGAAGACATTAGTATGGATTTTATTACATGTCTTCCTAAATCCGAGGGCTTATCTGTTATTTTCGTAGTTGTTGACCGGCTGTCTAAATATTGTCATTTGGGTGCTTTGAGATCTGGATTTACAGCAACTACAGTAGCAGCCTTATTCTTGCATATGGTCATTTGTTTACATGGTATTCCGAGGACCATTGTGTCAGACAGAGACCCAATATTCATGAGCCATTTTTGGAAAGAACTTTTCCGATTGAGTGGGACTACTTTGGCAATGAGTAGTGCTTATCACCCTCAAACGGACGGGCAAACTGAAGTGCTCAACAGAACTATTCAACAATACTTGAGGTGCTTTGTGATGGATACACCTACCACTTGGGTAAAGTTTCTACCTTGGGCTGAATTTGCATATAATATTTCGTTTCATGATGGGGCGGGTATGACACCATTCGAAGTGGTTTATGGTAGAAAACCACCAGCTGTGCCAACGTACATCAGGGGCAATTCCAACATACAAGCTGTGGATCAGGACTTAATTGCTAGAGATGAGGTGCTTAAGTTGCTTAAGACAAATCTATAGCAAGCTCAGAGTCGTATGAAGCAATTAGTTGATAAGCATCGAAGGGATGTCACATTAGAATCAGGAGACATGGTATTTGTCAAGCTCCGATATTATGGTCCTTGTAAGGTACTGAGGAAAATCGGTTTTTCAGCCTATGAAGTGGAGCTTCCACCAGCCTCAAGGATCCACAATGTTTTTCATGTATCGTGTCTTAAAAAAGCTTATGGAGTAGATTTTCCATCTTTGGATTTACCTACGGGGTCTGTCAACAATCAACCTATGTTGACTCCATTAGCTATTGTAGACACTAGAGTTATTCGAAGAAAGGGTCAGGATTGTCACCAACTCTTAGTTCAGTGGTCGGGATTACCACTAGAAGACACGACATGGGAGGATTTCGACTCTTTTGTAACAACCTATCCGGATTACAACCTTGAGGACAAGGTTGTTTTTCCAGAACGGGAGCAAAATGTTACAGCTCATGCTAGGAATACTAGAAAGAGTCACAAATTGCCAACTAGATTTCAAGATTACATCATGTAACTGTATAACTAGAAATCAGTTTACATAACAAGATCGGAATGTAACAAACAAAGAGCATATAAATAAACGGCTCAAAAGGGAAAAGGGTTTTTACCCCCCCTTCTGAAATCGGTTTTCAATCTGTGGAGCTTAGGGCTGCTCGAAAGTCCCACCTGCATACATAACACATTCACAAACACTAGTAAAGATTACCTTAACAAGTTACAAAAGGAACAAAGTAAAGAGGAGAGTTGACAGAGAGTATTTGTAACCCTAAACGCGAAGAAGAGAGGACGATACGGAGAGAGAGAGAAACTTCTAGAATAAAGCATACACCGGGGGTGAAGTAGTTACGGGCTTAAAACGGGAAAAGGCTGAGTAGTGGGTTGGGCTTGGAGAGTAATAACAACCCAACAACTTGTGCACCATGTCATTTTCTTGGATAATATGCGGGATTGGGACTTCGGTTTTTATATGTTTCTGACCAATAGGCAATTTAGGAACTACTAGGATGTCCAAGCATCAATGTTTTCGAGTTGATGAATCATTTTATCTGATATATCTTAGACATACACTACTTGCAAGAAATCATTGAAAGTGGATTTCATGTTATTTGACATTTTAGGACTGCCCTAGGTCCAAGAGTGTGAAGATCAAATTTTGAGAAGAATAAGGCAATATGCTCTGATGCCGATTTGATGTAGGACAACAAATGTCAAAGATAAAAAAGGATATGAAAATTGCAAAAAAGTACAAGAATTAATTAGAAAATTGTAATTTCAACAATAAATATACTAAGAATGATAAGAAATCACCAAAAACAAAATAAAACATGTTTATTATTATTATTTACAAAATGAGGCAATAAACTAAAAAATCATAAAAAGAATATTGATAGTTTCACACCACTAATGAATTCTTTTATAGTCTCATACCATATACTAAATTATGATAGACATTCAAGGAGAAAAAAAAAAAGGCTTTACACCTTTGAGAGAAGTAAATTTTCATTTAATATCATCACATTCAAAAGCCTAATGAGAAATACTATTAATAGAAAGGTCAAATATGAGCCTCACATATACATGTAATCTCTAGATTATTAATTAGCTCCTTAAAAGGAAATAATAAAAAAGGAAACTACTCAACCTAAATAAATCTTATCAAATCTAATAGAATGAAATAATAATAAAAATATATCTATCATAAATAACATAAAATAAAATTTGCCCGCATCATAAATGATGTGGACTAGAAAAAAGCAAGTAGATTGTATCATATTATTTAAGCTAGATATGATTTATTTATTATTTAGATTTTTTTTAATTTTTAGGATTTGACTAAATTTGGTTTCATATATTTAAGATTTAGTTAAATTAATGTCTTATATTTAGGATAGTAAAATCTTTTAACTTCCTAAAATTTTATATTTTATTTTAACTTATAAATAGGTGGAGCTTGTAATAGATAAGAATGAAATCTTTATTGACTAGAATTATTCTATGAGAAATAGGCGTGATGCCTTTTTTTTTCTTTTTAATATTGTGATTTCATTATAAACCAGAGGTGTAGGACCATTATCTATATTTGGTAATGTAAGGTTATCAGACATATCCTTTCTAAATTATTGTTTCTTTTCATATTAAAATAATAATAATAATTCATCTTGTTTATGGCAATTTTTTAGCATTCTTGATATAAATTATTGTGTAGATTAATTTTTCTCATCAATTTGCGTGTTTTTTTTCTCAATTTTCGTAGTTGACAATATTTTTGCTTTTATTTTCCTATATCAAAGATAGTGGAATTAAATATATATATATATATGAAAATTATGGAAAAGCATAGAAATTAATTAGAAAATTAAAATCTAAACAATAAATATGCTAATAAAGCAAGGAAATCACAATATAAAATATGTTTGTTTTTTTTAATAAAAGAAAACAATACAC
Organism: Laguncularia racemosa; assembly: GCA_037954665.1. NCBI lineage: Eukaryota > Viridiplantae > Streptophyta > Magnoliopsida > Myrtales > Combretaceae > Laguncularia > Laguncularia racemosa. The sequence continues at coordinate 1,441,226 of JBBMOL010000166.1, forward strand.
TTGAAAATTATAAAAAGAAAATTGATGGCTTTACATCACCAATGAATTTTTTTTAATGGTGGCCTCACACAGTTAATTATGATGTTTTACATCATAAAAAAAAAAAAATCACATATCTTTGAGAGAAGTAAATTATCATCCAATGTCATCATGTTCAATAAGAAATACTATTAATCGAGTAAGGCTAAATATAAGTCTTACAATATAAGCGTAACCTAATAGCTATTAATTAACCCCTTAAAAGGAAATAATAAAAAGAAAACTACTCAATCTAAATAATTTTAAAGGTAAATTTCAAATAAATCCCCTTATATTTACTTCATATACATCTTAGCCTCTTTTTCTTTAAGATCGTACATTTATATCTCCAATCTTAAAAAAAAAAAAAAAAAAGGGTGCATTTAGACCACACTCCCTCGATGCCTGTTTTGGAGGTCTAAATGTAGCTTTCTCAAATATTTGGGAGGGTAAGTACACAATGTCAAAGATAAGGAGGTTAAGTGCACATAAGTAAATATAATGAGGTATATTTACAATTTAACTTTTTTTTTTAATATTAGAAAGAAAGAATAATAACTAAAATAAAAAGTTTCAGTAAATAAATAAACACTTAAATAATAAAAGAAATAAAATTCAAAATTTATGGTGAGATAATTAATATTTGAACAATTAAAGGGTAGAAATTTATGTTGTATAATTCATACCTTTCAATCATGCTCAAAATACAATGACTTTCATATATGTAAGGTGAGTAGGTAACCCTATTGTATACAATACCCACCTATAATTTCTTCAATTAAGTAGATTTCAAGTAAGTATTAAGGATCATAAGGTAAATTTCAAATATAGATTTTTCGGAACCTGCTCTTATAAGATAAGGTACAGGTACAGGTATGAGATCTTCTTATCCTGTATTCACCTTAGAACCTTATATTTCAAGATATACAAAGTATGGGTCCCAAGGTATCATATATTTAACCTATCAAATGTTATTAAATAATATTAATTAATAAATAGTAAATGATAATATTATAATTTTTTAGAAACAAATAGAGCTTAAGTTCACATGAATTCATAACTCTAAATGGCTAAACCTAATACCACCCCTCTTTCTTTTTCCTTGTTTTTTCCCATTTTCTTTTCTAATTTTAAGTATTCTATTCTTTTACCTTATTATTTTCCATTTATTATAAAATAACTAAGGTAGAAAATTACTTTCTTTTTTAATGCCAAACCTTTTGTTACAAGTTTCACAAATTTTGCATATGAAAAACCTATAATATCACATATAGATTTTTTTTTAATATCATATAAATTTGAAATTTATTAGAAGAAAGCTAAAATTTACATATTTCACGAGATATCCTATATCTTATAAGTTTTATAGAGCATATGGTGGTTTTAGGGTGTTACAGGATAGATTCCAACTTCAAAATTTAAAAATAAGTACCTTATAATGTAGGCTACAAGTAGGACTTTATGTCTTACCTACCTTATATCCGCTCACTATGTCCTACCTATATATATATATATCCTCTATATGATCGAAGAAATATCTTTCCCAATCTTTAGTCAAGATATAGTTGGTAAAAATATGAAAATAAAAAAGTGAGTAAAATCAAACCAATAAAATGATGTGATTCAATCATGTATAGATGGAAGAGTATATACCTAACTTTTATTTTATTGTCAATCATGCATAAATATTTATTTATTTATCAAAATTTTTAATTTACTTGTTATTCTCCCTTTTAATATTAAAAAGAAAAAGGTTAAATTATATATATACATTCTTATATTTACTTATGTGTAATTGGTCTTTTTTATCTTTGACATTGTACATTTATATTTCTAAATCTTTTTTTAAAATATGCATTTAAACCCTTAATGTAAGCATTTGAAGATCTAAATATACATAAAGTAAATATAAGGAGGTATATTTACAATTAACCATAAATTTTATCAACTCTAATTGACTGAAACAATAATGAAATATATCTATCCTAAAGAATATAAAATAAGTTTTTTTTTTTTTTTGCTTGCATCATATTGATATTTCGATGAAAATGAAAAAGACAGACCAGACTATTGTCCACACGTAGATCCTATGTGTCAAGTATGATGTGGAAAAGCGATCTAATTAGCCCACAAGAGTTCAGACCGAAAATAAAATAAGATAAAAGCTCATAAGACGCATTTCTAATTACAATTTGGGCAGGAGAGATGGAAGCCAAATACATGTCAATATAGGGATCAAGAACTCCACTGTTGGTTTTCGTTTTATTCTTGACAAGTTGCAATGTAAGTAATAAGACAACTATGGTCAAAGCATGTTACAATTGTGTAATTCATTGAAGGAATTCGGCCTTACATATCCCCTTTTCCGACCGTATTAAGGCATGGAGGATACAATGGAATCTAATTCCATGATTTCAAATTTTATTTTATTTTCTATATTTAAATCTGCTTTTAAAAGGTTAAAATTATTTTTTTAATCTTCAAAAAGGAAATTCGATTCCACTTTTAAAAAGCCTTCTTTAATTATTATTAATTAAAATTAATTAATTAACCTTTAGTATTTAATAATTAATTATACTTTTAATAAATATTAGTTTATATGAAATCCATTCTATGTACGTTTTCAAATATGGAATTAGATTTTTTATTCCGATTATGCTTTCATTCCAATCAATTTAATTCCATTCCACTCCATTTCATGCTATTTTGACATAGCAAATGTGACATTAGTTCTTATTATAATTTATAAGAAAAATGCACTTTTAATTCTTAATGTTGGATCATTAACATCTATTTGATTCTTAAATCTTTATTTCCTTTTCATTGGGTTACTTAACATTTTTCAGTGCTTAAAAATAAGGATTTCTGTTAATATTGTTAACTTCTTTTTTTAATATTTTCTTATTTTAGTTAATTTCTATATATATATGTTATTATATTATTTATTTATATATATTTATCTAGACGGATTAGGTGTTGCTCTACGTGCCATTTGCGAATAAGTTTATAATGGCATTAAAAAAATTGTCGTTTATAAACATTGCAAATGATTAAGAACTCTGAGTAGGAAAAAAAAAAAAGATGTTTCAAAGATTTCAATAAAAAAAATTATCCAAAGTTGAGAATTAATTTTTTTTTCCCCTTTTATCTATGTAAATGAGTTAAAGTGTGTTTTTTATTTCTTAATAGTCAATACTAGTGACCCTGCTTTTAATATATTGAAAAGAAAGGAGGATGTAGACTTCTGGAGAGTCAATTTTGTACCACTGCCAAATGGCACAACCACCAACCACATAAACCAATTTGACATTTTTCTTTTTTCCAAACTCTAAGTTGATTATGCTAATCTTGGTACTACCTTTAACAAAGAAGCCACCGGGGGCAGGGGGCAAAAGGTGATAATAATCGATGGAATTGAAATTGGAACAACCCAATAAGACAACAAGGGTTTTGACAATTGAGATGAGGCTTTCCAAAGTCTCTATTTCCTAGCGTTGAAATGCAATGCCAATATTGAAAGCAATAAAATATAAAAGTCACGTTCATGTTCTTTCCCATCTCTTATTTCAAGCCTTAGTGCACAACTCAACGCCAATTGATATTGACTTACCAATACTTGATATGAATCATGGTGACATGACAGAAATGAATTCTCATTGATTAGATATCGTTTGGTGTGGTTCCATTTTCAGAATCACTGCCGTGCCCGTTGTTCATGCATACTTGAATTGCTTTATGAAGTTATATTAAGCGATTGGACATTAAAAAAAAAAAAAAAAAAATCCACCACGATTCTAGAAGAAGATGTTCGACTTTTCAGCTTAATACAGCCATGCCATCGCTCATGCTTCGTTGTCTAAAATTTCCCTCCACCAATTCGATGATGCATTTTCTCGTGGAATTTGGCCCACATATCCGCGGATGACTTTTTTCTCACCGACTCCGTCCGATCATCTTGCATTAGGTTTTCTAATACATCATCGAGATTGGAAACTAGTGTTAACATAACATATTCCTTAACCTAATCTAAACATATTATTATCCAAAAATCTCAACTATAGCATCATCCCCGCCTATGAATCATATTTCAAAACCTAAGGCCATATCCTAACTTATTTAATGAGCTTTTTTTTCTTTTGTGTTTAGATTAAACTATCCATCAATACGTCTTTAGTCATCCATGTTGTTTTTTTTTTTTTTTGTTAGAGTTATAACATCTTTGTTAATCCTATGTCAGTACTTAACATTGGAAATATTTGCAAAAAGGATCTTTCTTAACACCATTATTTTTTTGTTATTGCATGACACATGATGTAATCTAATTAGTTCAACTTATTAATTTAATCGAATAACATAATTATAGATATTAATTATGTCAATTAATAAGAAAAATTAAAAAAGAAATAAAAAAAGAGAAAAAAACTCCAACAATTGTAGTAAAAAAAAAAAAAAAATCTCACCACATGAACCTAGGTGAGTTGTGACCTACTAGTGGGTGGTCATCCACTATCCTAAAAAGGTCATTTGTAGCCATTTTAGCTTCCTTCTAATTTTTTTCTTTTTTAATTTTTTGAATTTTTTCTTCTATTTTTCATTTTTAAAGTTTATAACTTCAATAATTTTGTATATTTTGTTATATTATTTAGTTAACTTTAATAATTTTCTCCTTTGCATTTTTTTTTATAAATATTGAGGACTATAATAAAAAAAATAAAAAAATTTGAAACTTAAATAAAAAAACTGTAAATCGGTAAAGACTAAAAATATATTTATTGCTTTTAAATATTGTATTTCTGTAAGGGTGACACTATAGAAGGTCAATTACATGCATGTCTTGTGATGCTAGAGGATTCTTGAGAAGTCTTATTTAACGTCGCAAATTGAGTTAGTTGTGTTGTCATATTCACATCTGTAAATTTAACATCAATGTGTACGGTGTCAAACACTAGTAATGGCAAATAGATGGGGGCCGAATTGAGGAGAATTCATAAACTCATACACTTAAATGCATGCCTAAAAATACAAGTCCTTTTTTTTTGCATAAACAATGCAAATTCAAGCCCTTCCTCTACCTCTACCTTTTTTCTTAGAGAGAGGCCTAGAAAAGAGACTAAAGTAAATGCAAAATAGACTATAAAATTAAAGTAAATATTAAATGTTAAACATGTGGGTGCAAATCAAACTTAGATATAATTTAGGAGACTTGTTTATTAAACCAGTTTGTAAATAAATTCAAAGATTGCTACCAAGTGCTACCTAACAATGATGCAGACATATTATTAGCGCTGATAATATGATGGTGCTTCATTAGGGATTTTTTTTTTTTTTTTTGGTGAATATTAGGATTAGAGTGTATAAATCAAAATTTTATGGAACCTCTATACATTTTATGGATGATTACTTAATGATTTATATATCACAATTAATGTTGCATACATGATAAATATTGTGATAAAGAATCTCTTATTATGTGTATGACACTGAAGGTTTGAATTCTGGCTTTCCTTTTTACAATTTAAATAAGATAAAACATTAAAACGTAATAATTGGTTTTGGTGGCAGGTTCTAAAAATTAAAAGTTTACTCACCGGATTATCCTTGAATTAGAAGTATATCTTTAATATCATGATAGTGAAAGGATAATTCATACACTCAGTGGAAAAACAAAGAATGCAGAATCTTTTTCTTATGATAAGCCATTGAAGTCACAAAGTAGGTTCTTCAGTACTAAAACCATGTAAGGGAATCCAAACCGCCCAAAAGATACTTCTTTTCGTTGTAACAATGTGAATGGCCAAAGAAAGCTGAACGCTAAGTCCGAGTAAAACATCAACACCAAGAGCTTGTCATACCACTCTCCACTATAAATAGAATGGAAAAAACCTACTCTTGTACACTCCTACCTAAACAATCTCTCTCTCTCTCTGCGCATTTCCGGCTTACTTGACATTGTTATTTGCTGGAACAACTCAGCGGCGAAGTACAAGACACAGGTATAGTTTCAATTTTCAGGTAACATGACAACACATGCTACACGAGCCGTGATGGTTTTGTTTTTCACAACGCTGACATAGTTGGTATCCCATGTGGTTCTCATCGGAAACGTGTTTTGGTTGTACTCCATTGACATTTTAGAGAAGACCCTCTTGTTGTCTCTTATTTGTTGATAGATCACTGCAGAACAAAGAAAATTCAGTTTTTGTTATTTGAACTGGTTGTTGGGTCTGTTTATTCGGCTCTTTGGCTCATATTTGTTTACTAAACTTCGCTTTTGGATTTCTTTGTTAACCTGATTTGAAGTTTGTGTTAAAATAGGTAAAATGGTATCTGAAAATAGAACATGAGCTTGGATGGTATTTCTTTTCCACTTTGCTCTGCAGTTCTAATTTTTCTATCTACTAATCTAATGGCAGTTCTCAGCAGTAGCGTCAGTATTTAATATTATAAGTCTACTATATTAAATAAGTCGTAATCACCCAAAAAATTCATCTACGTCACATAATATTATATATATATATATATATATATATATATATATATTATCATCTGGAAGTGTTCCAAAGCAAAGAGTGTTAATTATGAGACCTGAGCAGTGGTGGAATTTGCTCCAGAGCAGTGAATCACAAGTTTTAGTAGGAAGATGTTAACGGTGCCTCACTCTGTATATTCGTCTTTTTGCAAAGGGAAAGATACTTTTTGGCTTCTTAACTAGTAGTCTTGATACGTTAACGGATCCTTTTAATATTAAGAAAAAGCAGATTTGATATAATGGGAAAAAAAAAAACATTGAATTTTCCAGCAATAATTTAGAAAACTTTTGGAGTTAGAGAGCAGCCGGTGGTTTGCCCTCCGCTGTGTCTGCCAGTGGCCCGAAGAGCATTCAGGCCTGTCGGTAAACAGTTTCTGACTTACCTGACTTATTTAAAACTTTTATTATTTGGAAGTCCATCGTTGGCTTCTTTTAGAATTTTCAAATTGGTATTTTGTGGACTTAGTGCTGTCTTTGTTGATTTTGTCAAAGGGATTTGGATTATTTCATATAATATAAATGTAAAGGGGGAAGAATCATTGGGAGGGATCAGTTACTTATTTAAATAGTAAGGAAAAAATAGATTATTATTGTACTAATTCAACATTTGTTTTGTGAAGGTTTCCTGGTTGTGAGTGAATTTGATTGCAGCCATGATGTTTCTTAGAAGAAGACACTCTCAAAACCATCCAGAAGATGATGCCATTCAAAAAGATGCAACGGTACTATGACCGAAAATGGCTAACCCTTTTGTTTACAATGTTAATCTAAAGGCCTGTATTCGTAGTTATACAAAGGGCTTTGACGCATAAAAGAGTTTCTGTGAAATTTCCATTTGAAAAGTTTATCTTCATAAACATAGCCAAAATGATTATGGATCACTTTAAGTTAGTCTTACTGTCAGGTCACTGAACTGAGGGCTGCTATTGGACCCCTTTCTGGCCGAAGTTTGAAGTTCTGCAACGATGCTTGCTTGAAAAGATATTTAGAGGCTCGGAACTGGAATGTCGATAAGGCAAAGAAAATGTTGGAAGAAACATTGAAGTGGCGGTCTACTTTTAAGCCTGAAGAAATCCGTTGGGTAAGTGGTGAAGATGTATAACATGTTTATCCAGATATCAACTACTTGTTTTCTTCTGTCATGCTTGTATCATGTTTCAACTACTCATGGCTTTTTTTTTTTTTTTTTTATCTCTCTCTTTTTTGCTTAATGTTAGTGGACATATTGCTTGATGAATCAAATGTTTTTCAGTCCCCTAGGGATCATGAATTGCATACAAGTTGGCACAATATATCTTTAGAATCAGATAGTGAAGATAAAAGATTTGGTTCAATCAGCAGGGACTCTATACTCTGGTTTGTTAGTGAAGAGGAGAAAATTATTGAAAGTTATGGTTGCGAGATGCAATTTAACTGAATTGGACAGCAAAAAGGGTTGGTTTGCTTCTTTTGGTGTAGCCATATACAGAAAAGTGATGTAGGGGCACCTGTTAGATGTTATACTATTTTACAGACAACCATTAGAAACGAGGGTGGGAGAGATTGAGAAAGACATGGTGAAAAGTGATAAAAAGTTACACGACATTTTTAGGTAGAAATTATAGTACATGATAGAATGCAATGGCAAAACAGGATTCATATAACTGATCCAGTATAGTGGAAATAGAGGATCTAGCAGAGTCCTTAGCAATAGTCATCACTTGGTACATTATACTTACTACTTAATGGATAATGTTGGTCATGGCATATTGCCATGTTATCATGAGGCTTTGCACATTATGATTCTTGTTTTTTTTCCGTCTCCTATATAAGCCCCACGCTCACGATACAGATATTTCCCTTGTCTAGAATGAAGTGGCACATGAGGGTGAAACAGGGAAAGTTTCAAGAGCTGATTTCCATGATCGTTTTGGCAGGACTGTTCTTATCATGAGGCCAGGAATGCAGGTTTTCCATGAATTTCTCTTCGACTTTTCTGTTTCAACTTTATTTTTTATTTGCCAATGACGTTCCATTGTTTTGTTTCGCTAAATATCTTTATGTAAATCAAAGTTTTCACACTTCTTGAGTTTGCAGAACACATCATCACCAGAAGGGAATATCCGCCATTTGGTCTATCTCATAGAAAATAGCATACTAAACCTTCCTCAAGGTCAAGAACAAATGTCCTGGTTGATAGACTTTACTGGATGGTCATTGAAGACAAATATCTCTGTTAAGACTGCCCGAGACATCATTTATATTCTACAGAACCACTACCCAGAGAGGCTTGCAGTAGCTTTTCTTTACAATCCACCTAGAATTTTTGAGGCGTTTTGGAAGGTGATCCTCCTACACTTGTCTAATTTTATACCTACTCCAATTATTATTGGCATTCGGCTATTCAATAACTAGCTGTCCTATATGTCTATCTTTTTGCCACTAATGAATCCCTGGAAAAGTTCGTCTCTGGCACTATTGTTAATACGATCCATTCTACTGACAGACATATTTTTGCTACACAATTAATGTGCAGATGTCTAAACTTATGTATATTTGGGGTCATGCCTTTCAGTTTTACGATTTAGTATCTGAATTCTTCGAAACCTTGATGAGTGTCTCTGGCATGTTGTTTGAGCTTTTGATTTTGCAGTTTAGGTTTTTCAACTTTTTAATACCTCAAACATCTGTCTTTGAGACATCACAGATGCAAATGCTAAATTGCAAATTGAATAGTTTTACTAGCATGTGAAAACATGGAAGTTACGAACACTGGCTATCAATTCTATGTTTTCTTCTTTCACTCCTCAACTTTTTCCTTTGGTATTGAATTCTGGCTGCTACTGTTTATAGGCCATAAAGTACGTATTGGATCCAAAAACTTTCGAAAAGGTGAAATTTGTCTACCCGAAAAATAAAGCCAGTGTGGAGCTCATGAGTTCCCTCTTTGATGCTGAAAATCTTCCTGGAGAATTCGGGGGTCAGGCCACTCTTAAGTATGACCACGAGGAGTTCTCCCGACTCATGGGTCAGGATGATGTTAAGACTGCTAAGTTTTGGGGCTCAGATGACACACCTTCTCTCAATGCAAATGGACATATGCGAGCAGAGGTGATACCGGAGCCAGTTCCGCTCGCCTCGCCAGCAAGCTGATTTTTTACCTCGGTCTGCTGCCTTCTCAGAAATTCTACATGTGAGAAACTGATAACCTGCACAGTGCTGCTTTGGCTAAAACCGGCACAAGATATGTACATGCTAGTATGGTACGACTGCAGAATCTCCAAGCGATTTTTCATTTCTCTGATGAATAGAATATACCAACATTACCTCTGTAAAATAATTTTATAGCTTCTATGATGAGAAAGACATTCTTTAATCGGTATACTGAAGTACTCACTATAATTTTCAAGATAAAGACGATCTGTATCTAGTTTTATGTCCTAGGTAAAAACTAAATACTTCTTCTCTGTAATCCTTAACTTCTGTGATGAATAATCAGACGGGACCACGTAATGTTCTCTCCATGAAAAGTAAACACTATGATGGCTGCCAGTAAGTTTGCAGGGACCGGGAGAGTCAAAATTTGTGAATATGGAACTTAGCTTTAAGTTGCTGTACATGCAGTTGCAGATAGCTTTAGTGAAGCCGGTTGTTACTACAGAAGAGCAACTATCCGAACTTAATTGTTTTCTTTACATGTTTTTTGAAGTAGTATAGGCATTAAAAGAATAAAGAAACTGCAATATATTTTATAATCAAGTTGATTTTATATTGTATTACCTTAAAAGTCTGATTTGATATTTGGCCTGTAAACTAAATAATTGCTGCCCATTCTACGTAATGTGTGATTTTTCAATTTTACATATTTTAGTTGTCAAATATCATATTTGAATATATTTTAAATTATTGAATTTACTACCTATATTACTAGTAGAAACTAGTTAATGAGCTTGTGTAATGTATGGATAAAAATTTGAATTATGATTGTAATTTTTTTAAAACCATAAATAATTTAATATTTTATATATTATAAAAAATATTATTCAATGAAGTATTTAATTTTTTATTAATGAAATATTTAATTCATTTACTAATTAACATTATTATAACATATTATCCAAAATAACAAAAAAAAAAGAAAAAAGAAAAAGAAAAACTCTCTCTCTCGTACCCCCTCTAATATTTTTATGTATTTGAGTATAAAGGAATCATTATATATAAAAAGTATACATTAGAATGCAATTAATACCAACGAGAATTGAATATTATGAAATATTTAAATATAAACTGGTTAAATCAAAATGTAACTAATATGAGAATGTTTGGATGACATGGAAATATGTTGAATAGATGAAACTCCTTAAGAAATGAAGTGAGGTAAAAACAATAAATAAAATTATACTCATTTAAATTCACCTCGATAAAAGAATTTTAAATAGAACATGAAATTGAAAAAATAATTAAAATTATAATAGAATCATTTAGCTATCTCATACATGATCTCCTTTAAAACATCATTGCTTTTATTATAATTGCCAGCATCACATTTAACATCAAATGTTATGTATCCAACCTTTCTCTTAATAGTGACCTCGAAAACCAAGCATTGGAGTGCTATTTGTATATATAGGGAGAAGTAATCAGATATGAGATAAAATGTACAAAAAAAATTAAAAATAATTTAAGCTAATTATAGGTAATATTGTATTTTTTTATATATAAATAGCATTTTCAATAGCAATTTCAAGAAACCTAATAATAAAAAGGTATAATTATTTTGGAACTATATATGGTAGATGTTTTCAAAACTATATATTATAATATTATTTGATAAAAAAATTATAAAAATTTATTAATAATACCATAAAATAATAGAGTTAAAAAAAAAAGAGTTTTTAGAACTATATATTATAACATGAAATGACATAATTTGAAAAAAAGAAATTATAAATTATAAAAAGTGAAATATAAAAGGAAAAAAAAACTTTTAAAATTACATATTAAAATATAATATTGTGTGATAAATTAGATGTACATCAGTCGTAGATCACAAGTGTGAATGATGTAAGCGGTGACATATGAGGCACTAAATGTGAAAAGCAAAAGGTTTTTGCAGTCATAATTGCAAGCTTGAAGAAGCCTTGACTCGACTTATCAAAAGAAGAACCACACAAAACACAACACAAACCTTTAAGTTCAAACCCACCCGAGCATCGTATCCATCCCGCCGATGTGACGTGGACAGAAGATCTGAAATTCTCATTCATCTAAAACCAAGTTGTGAGTTGTGACGGAGATTGTGCCAGTCTTGACCGCTGCAGCCTGGAAAATGTTGGGTTTATGTCCAAATCAAATTCACAACACGACTCCCATCGAAAGTTGAAATGCTCACGAGCTTACTAAAGGATGAACCTTCTTTAACTGGTTATATATTTAAATATATTCATAATAATTATTTTTAAAATAAATTTTAAAAATACTGGCTATGTATATAACTTTAGGCTAACAAAAAAAAAAATGCTAACCGAAGGCATTTAGTTTTTTTTATCTGCACCTTCAATAAAATTATTTTTCCTTAAAGGCACATGTTGTAAAAAATATAATATAATATAATAATAAATTAAAGTACATAAGTAAATAAATAAATTATATCAATCAAAAGAAAATTTGAAACTATTTCATCTTCATCAGAGTCATCAATATACAAGTGTTTGTAAATCTTTCTTTTAAACTAAATTTTAACTAACATCTACCCTATCAAATTAATTTATTGCTCACATGCTTATATTTTAATATTTATATATCTAAATACAATAAATAGAATATATCTAAGTTTTATACTTTTTAATAGAAGTATAATGCATAGGAAAGAAAACTTTACACATTACAAGATGTAATTTGCATATATAACTGCTTTATTTTATGTCATAGTGTTAATAAAAGATGTAACTAAAAATAAATATTTACTTATTCGTGTTTTCAAGTATAGAATAAAGATCAAACATGTCGTATTATTATCTTATTAAATTGTATCATATGAAAACGATACGCTCTAAAAACTATTAAAATTACTATAACACCTCAAATTGACAAAATAACTCATTTACACCCCCTTCAGATATGTTAACATTGCAATATTTCTTCCTTAATGCATATTAAGTTAGCCTTTTAAATTAAAACACAAATGCAATTTTATTTTCTTATGAATTTATCACCTGATTTGATTTATATTGGCTTTTGAAATATCAAAATGCTAAGCAAACTTTTCAAATCAGGCGATGAATCAGTCTTAAAAGATAATTACAACTGTATATTAGTATATTAGTATAAAAAGACTAATTTAATACTTCATTAAATAAGAAATTTTGTGGAGTCAAAACATTTTCAAGTTGTTGTAAATTTGATAGTATTCAAATATACTGAAGGTGTGAACTTCGTCCGCATCTTTAAGGAAAAAAAATTATACTAAAAGCGCGAATGAGGTCGGTGCTTTCAATAAAAAAAAAATACATATATTAAAGGTGTAGATTTTAATGAAAAAAATTTACATATATCGTTTATGCCTTCAGTTAAAATTTTTTTCGTTAGCTTAAAGTCGCATAAGCGATCTGCGTTTTCGAAACCTATTTTAAAAATAATTATTATAGATATAATATTTACAATTTTTTTTTTTAAATTACTATATTTAAATATGTAACCCATTAACCACCTTGAAATTCTCAAATTGCCGTCTCTTTAGACCATGCACGTCCTACATGCCATCTCTAAATTTCGGAGTTTAATTTAGATCCACCAGATATCCAATGTCGTGTTTGATTTGTAAATAAAAAGCCGAGATGGGATAAAACTTATTTATTCAAAATCATCTAAAGGGGAGTAGAAAACATTTATATTTAAAATAATGCAAATAATCTTCTAAATTTTGATGTTAGTATGTTATATTTCTAAACTTTCAAATATTATAAATAAATCTTATAAACTTAGATTGATTAATAAATAATCCTAAAAAATTATAAGTAACTTTTTAAAATTTAATTTCAATATAAAAATATCCTAAATTTCTCAAATTATGTTTTAATACCATATAAACTTTGAATTTAGTATATTTTTTAACTAAAAAGTATATTATCAATTTATTAAAGTTTAGAAAATCATATATAATATTTAAAAATTTAAAAGAGTTATATATAATTTCTCCTTATATATATATATATATTATGGTGTAAGAATCTTGTCAGGTAAACAAAAGTCTTCAGAAAAATCCTTAATGTAATTCTTCACTATGCAGCAAAAAGTTGCAGGGCAATCGAAAAACAAAAAGGAACGTGCATGCTCTTACGCTTAGAAGCAACATAAGGATCCTTCAGTAATAGAAGTAATTATGCCTATTTTTTTCTTCTTTTATTCTTTAATTTGTTTTATATCCAATTTATATCTATTTTAAATTTAATATTTGAAAAACTATCTATCTATATTTTATCTATTTTATTTTATAATTACAATAAAAGTGATAATTGAGAAATAAAAATTGAGAAATGAAAATGTACATACATTATTGATTCAAAAATATGTTTTATGCATTGAAAAAGAAAATTTTATATGGTATTTTCATAAAAATGAACAAACTAAATGGCAAATAAGTCCAATTTTATAAGAATTTGTTAGTATTTAATTTAGTAGGAGGCTTTATATGTATTTATATTTCTATCTTTTTTTTTTTATCTTATCTTTAACAAAACATGATTGGAACAAATGTCATAAAGAAACCAAAAAGACAAAAAAAAAAAAAAACCCTAAATTACTATCTAAATTTCGCCTTTAGTTTATTTCCAACTTTACAACCAATGTTAGTAGAATGGACTAGATTCAAATACTCCTTTCCTGTATAATCACCCAAAAAAAAGAAAAAAAAATGTTAAATATGATACATAATTAAATTTTGTTTATGAGTTTTTATACTTATGTTTGGTTTACTTCATACAATGGAATAGAATAGCAATTCCTTTTATATAGATTTATTCCTGCATTTGGTTGGTAAAATAACTATTTCATAGAGTTGCTATTACTATAAAATAAGAAATTGAAATTCTTTTATAATATTAAGAAAATGGTTATTCTTTAATTTTTTTAGCATACTATCTCAAAAGTAACATAAAAAATGCTTATTCCTTTTTTATTCCATTCCTTAAGAATTATAAATCTATTCCTACCCTATTCCATTTCACAAGCCAAACATCTTATTAGAGTTTGAAATTACTAAAAATTACATCCAATTCAACTTTTACATATCAAATTTACATCATCTTTAAATCGATAATACAGTAAATAATCATTATTCCATGAGTATAATTATAGGTAAGATAGTAAATTTGATTGGATATAATATTTAATAATCACAAAGTTTAGATGTATAATTATAAAAAAAAAAACCAAATTGTCCTGTAACAAGAAATTGAGCACTATTAAGAGAACGCAATTATGTGTACCATGTCTAGAAAAGGAACCTAATTGTAATCAGCGTACAAGCAACCAAAGCATGACCATTGTTTATAATGTCCTTTCATAGGCTAAAAAAGTTAACTTTTGAAAAGAAAGGAAAGGGATAAATATTAATTATATTTATTGTACTAAGTAGTTGGAATAGTTGGTTGATTGATCACAATTGCTGGCATAATGTTAGAAAAATTAAAAAATGATAGGGGAAAACAGATGCTTAGACTTAAAATTTTTTATGTATCTTACGCAAAGTTTACTAACAATTGGAAAGGATGATTAGGTGGGGAAAAAAACTTTCAAGATCTTTTTTCACAACTACCTAACCTTAGTTCCTTGCCTCCTCCATATCCACATATCTAACCCACCCTAATTACAAAGGTGATACCTACCAAATCAATCTCTAGGGCGGACATAGTTCAATTTGATATAATTTATTGTTTAAACCTAATTTATGGTTTGATTTGTTCAGTTTGATTCGAGTGATTCAATTATTTTTTTTCCCTAGCCTTACCAAGCATAATTCTCTTCCACCTTTTTTATCGTGTCCGATAAAAAATTACAATAAAGGTGATAATTGAGAAATAAAAATTATGAAATGAAAATTTACGTACATTATTGATTCAAAAATATGTTTTATGCTTTGAAAAGGAAAAATTTAGATGGTATTTTTATAAAAATAAACAAACTAAATGGTAAATAAGTTCAATTTTATAAGAATTTATTAGTATTTAATTTTGCAGGAGGGTATATATGTATTTATATTTCTATCCTTTGTTTTTTTTTTTTATCTTATCATTAACAAAACATGATTGGAATAGATGCCATAAAGAAACCAAAAAGACACTATCTAAATTTTGCCTTGAGTTTATTTCCAACTTTACAAATGATGTTAGTAGAATGGATTAGATTCAAATTCTCCTTTCCCCTATAATCACAAAAAAAAATGCTAAATACGATAAATAATTAAATTTTGTTTATGAGATTTTACACTCATGTTTAGTTTACTTCATACAATGGAATAGAATAGCAATTCCTTTTATATAGATTTATTCATGTGTTTGGTTGACAAAATAATTATTTCATAGAATTGCTATTACTATAAAATAAGAAATTAAAATTCTTTTATAAGATTAAGGAAATAGTTATTCTTTATTTTTTTTTAAAGCATGCTATCTCAAAAGAAACATAAGAAATGCTTATTTGTTTTTTTTTTTATTCCATTCCTTAAGAATTATAATTCTATTCCTACTTTATTCCATTTCACAAGCTAAACATCTAATTAGAGTTTGAAATTACTAAAAATTATATCCAATTCAAATTTTACATATCAAATTTACTACATCATTTTTAAACCGATAATGTAGTAAATAATCATTGTTCCATGAGTACAATTATAGGTAAGGTAGTAAATTTGATTGGATATAATATTTAATAATCACAAAGTTTAGATGTATAATTTTTTTTTTTAAAAAAAAACCAACTTTTTCCTATAACAAGAAATTGAGCACTACTAAGAGAACCCAATTATGTGTACCATGTCTAGAAAAGGAACCCAATTGTAATCAGTGTACAAGCAACCAAAGCATGACTATTGTTTATAGTGTCCTTTCATAGGCTAAAAAAGTTAACTTTTCAAAAGAAAGGAAAGGGATAAATATTAATTATATTGATTGTACTAAGTAGTTGGAATAGTGGGCTAATTGATCACAATTGCTGGCATAATGTTAGAAAAATTCAAAAATGATGGGGGAGACGAATGCTTAGACTTAAAATGTTTTATGTATCCTATGCAAGGTTTATTAAGAATAGATGTGCATCTTTCAAAATACAATTGAGTTTCTTTCTAAAATAAAAGAAGTAATCTTTTATTCTTTATGACAACATAAACTTTACAGAATATTTTGAAGGCTATAAGTGTTTTACTAGTAAGGTTAATAAGGAAATATTTGCTAAAAAAAATGCAACAATTCATGTGAAAAGTGTCTACCAAAATCAATATATAATCAAATATCATTTTCTTAATTCCCAAGTGTTAAAACACTTCTAAAAGACATGACTATTGAAAACAACATAGTTTTCATCATTAGATTGAGTTTGTGTTTGTTACCATAAGATGTCTATTTTGAAAGAACAAAACTCAAGGAATTGAATCAACTCATTGATCTCACTAATTAACACAACTTTTCAGTACGATGCAATATGCAAAATTTTGCAAATTTGGCAAAATGTTCAAACCTTTTCGAAAGGGCATTTGAATCTCTTGTTTCAAGCAAGTCATAATTTCATTCTGGCATCAAGACATACAAATCTATTCAAAGAGATGTTAGATTATGTTTGTGCCCAATCTTTCTCTCTTCTCTTCAGCTTAAGTACATTTGGACCGCCACTTATAGTGGTTTAAATGACTTTGTAACAAATCAAATTATAGGATATTTCACATTTAAATTATTCACAATATTTTCATGCCATCTTTTAAACTTTTAAGTTCCTCTTAAATGATTGGAGATGTAGTCAACATTTCCCACTAGATTAATAATTATGTAGAGATCCTTTCTAAATTGTGAAAATGCATAAATAATGGTATCTATAGTTTTAATAATTCCTTAGGGTAAGTTTCTCAAAGTTAGCAATTTTAGTACTCACATATTAGCCTAATGTTTTTGGACTTCTCATTATATATTTTAATACAAGCATTTACAAGGTTGTTAAATTCGTGATTCTACTTAAAATTGCCAAAGGGTTTATAGAATTGAAAAGTAAAATCAAAACGTAAAAACGTAAGTTTTTACAACTTATAGAAAATAATTTTAAAAAAACTATAGATATGTTTATTATAATCATAAAAAAATAAAATATAAGATGGAATAAAGAAATTTAATATAAATTTTAGTTACAATTTATAATAAAAATCATATACTTATAGTATAAATAAATTATTATAAGTTGTTAAATTAATATAAAAAACTATAATATAAATAACAATACAAATATAAAATGAATTACAACATAAATTATAATAATAAAATACAATGCTAAAAAAAATCACCAACTTTTTTATTATTATCAAAAGTCAAAATTATTGATAACTCTAGCTCTACCATCATCATTATCGTTGTCATCTTCATCATTAATATCAACATCATTATTGGTATTACTATCAACATTACCTTATATTATAATTCTAATTCTTTTAAAGAACTAATAATATTCATATCTTGTAAAAATTAAGTTGTATTTTTCAATTTTTAGCCTACTTGACTAAAATATATAGAATCAGTAAACACAATTAAAAATATAAGATTTTACTAATTTTATGTATAGAGTTGTGATTCTATCATGAGTCTACATGGAAACAATTTTATACCCAAGTCAACTAGAAAGGTTTCATAAAATCGTAAATTCATAAAATTGTATGGATAGAATCATAATTTTAACAACCATGAGCACTTAACATGGTAACTTATTATTAGAAGAATCGTAATGACTAATTTTAGTTGTGGCAACAATACTTTTCATAAACAAACTTTTTGCCATATATTCCTTTCTTGCACACAATAACTACAACATCCATTAGAATGTAGTTTGTAGAATAGATTAAACATATTCATTTATCCCTTTATCCCTACTACATCTATACACCGTCAACAGTAAGCATCTACTTAATTCAAATTTCCCATATCAAACTTTAAGTTGAATACATCTAATTTTATCAAACACATTCAAGTTTATTATATAGTTCTTGTTATTATGTGATCCTCAATAATGCATAACTTACACGAGACAAGAAAAATGAGCTTTGGAAGGTGCTGGAGTTAATTTCGAGGTGACTACTCCAACACTCAAGTCAATGATTTAAAGGATCTAAGTAACAATAAAGAGAGGGTTAGGGTGTAGAGTGACAGAGATTTGATTTCTTACGAAAGGCCTAATGTTTTATTTATAGGAGGATAGTTGAACTAGATATGGAAGGTAATAAAAACCCCAAGATCTCCTCTTTGAGTTTAAATTTGGTTAAGTTGTTGACTTGCTTTATCTACTAAACTCTTTATGCTTATCTTCATTTGAATTTTGGGTTTGGCTAGCCAACCTAAGCCTAAGCAAGCTGACTTAGGCCTAAAGGCCTAGGTTTAAGATAACTTATCAATACTAATTAGGCCAATTTTGGTATGGAAATCCATATCCAAAATAGTCTATCAGTAGTTCTTTAAGTCATCAACTTCAACATATCATCACTTTGCATTCTTCTTAAAATTGAAATTGATTCTCTTAATAATATTACAATGTGAAACTATTTGACACCATAATCAACTCAAGTTTATTTCAATGTTTAAGAATTTAACTCAAATTGTATGATGACTTAATGAGTACAAGCTTTCCACATTTTTCATATCCATTTTGTTTTTGACAATTGCATAGTCACAACAACTTTTTACATGAATACTCATATTGAACAAATTTTGGTTTTCACTAGTTGGAGTTTTACTATTGAGTTAGAATAAATCTTTTACTCCTCTTATTTTAGGAATCTATTAGCATTAGAGATTAGAGTATATCCATACAAGTACCATCTACTTTTCAATGCCTTACAACTTAGTCTATCCCTATGCTTTAAAGATTTTTAGAAATTTTTTTTTTTAAAGAATATACACTTAGAAAATGATTAACCTTCTAGATGGGATTTTGGAAATAGCATAATATGTCAATAAAGAAACATATAACCACTTATTACATTTTGTTTGATATACACTATATATCAATTTATGCAAACCATACAACTTATTCAATATCACATAGGTAAGTTCCTAAAATGCACGACTCCTGAGCTTTCTTTATGATTCATATACAATACTGAACATTATCACAGATAAATTTCTAAGTGAATAATATCTTTAACAATATCTTGAAGTGACATACATACATACATATATACATAACAGGAATTTTCAATAAAACACATGTGACCCATATATGTAGACATTGAAAAATTTTCATTATTATATATATTTTCATAGAAAGATAACAAAATGAATTTGAATAACATGAACTTCAAAATACCTTTTTATTTCCTATATGTAAACCATGGAACCATGAATTAGCAAAATTCTTGCTCATCATCTCAGTAGGGCTTTCATTTAATAATTGTTACTCATAGGATGACAACATCATACAGCATCTAGCAACTAACAAACATATGTTGATTTATTTTTTAATATTACTTCATCCACATAGTTAAGTAGATATTGATTAAGAATTTATGGATCATGTGATATTAACGATGGGTGATGACCACCCATTTGTGATTATCCAATGATCAGAACCCTTAGGAATTGAGTCAGCAAGGATGTAAATCCCATCTAAAATGGTACCTCTAACAATTCCATTATGTTTTCAAAAATAACGCATTAACTTTTGACTCTCATTTTGATAAATAAAATAATTGTATCACTTCACTTATAAACACTTGCATGAAATGAACCCAACTTTTCATAAGTAGAAAACATCTGGATTCAATTTCAAACCGAAGGACGTCATATTATAGACACATCTGCCACATAAAGCCACCTATGATTGTTATATACAACGATTGCAACTGTTTGGTTTTAGATTTAATTT
This sequence comes from Laguncularia racemosa, assembly GCA_037954665.1. Classification (NCBI taxonomy): domain Eukaryota; kingdom Viridiplantae; phylum Streptophyta; class Magnoliopsida; order Myrtales; family Combretaceae; genus Laguncularia; species Laguncularia racemosa. The sequence goes on from JBBMOL010000166.1 coordinate 1,461,861, forward strand.
TTTCCATGTATGTCCCTCAAATTATAATAGCTCAAGATGCGTCATTGTTGTGGTACCAAAGAGGTCAAAAACAATGGAGCTTCGATAGTTAGTCACAAATTCTATTCTACATACAATTACGAAACACTTCATATCTTTGGTCAATGTCAGTACCATTTGAGCAAATATATGAGTAAGAAACTATTACTTTCCAAATTTCAAAATTTAAGTTCCCTACTGAACCCCTTAATTATATCACTTTGAAACATCTTATATGCAATGATACAAAATTACCCATACAAGAAAGACAAAGCATATAATAGTTTAAAATTCAAAATCAATATAAAATTGATTTTATTCTTAGTAACTAGTGCTCGTTCATGAATCATACCATCTTATTCATCTTACTGACACAATTGGACTCATGGAGCAGTAGCATACCAGGCAATCTTCATTCTCTTAACAAATTTGTATGGACTTCTAAGGCTTCATAGCTAATTGCAATTGTCTATACACACGAAATTCATTCGTTTGTATAAAACGGCTACGAAATCATATTATGTACAATTTTCATAAGAACACGCATACATAAGTCAAACAATCATATCAAGCAAATTACACAGAAATTTCAATTTCGAATCCTATCTCAAAGTCAATCTTGTTAAAGAGATGGAGTCCATCTACTCTTACATACTCCACATGTTGCTTCTCAAATTCCTCCACATTTGTTGACTTAGCTATATTTCTTTTCATTATCATAGGACATTGTTTCATTAACTCTTTGAGATTGATAAAAGAGTTCAGAAAAGATGGGAGAAAATACATGCTTAGAGGCACGTGTAAATGCTTTTCTTAAAAAGTTTTACGTTGCCTATATGGAATTTGCTAAGATAGATATATCTCTTTTAAAATACAACTAAATAATTATCATGAATAAAAGTAACAATCTTTTATTTTTAATGATCACATAAAATTTGCAAAATATTTGTAAGTGTTTTATTGTTAAGGTTAATAGAGAAATATTTGCTGAAGAAAAATGCCAAAATTCATGTGAAAAATATCTACCAAAATCAATATATACTCATGCATCGTTTCCTTTAATTACTAAAGTGATACATCACTTGCAAAGGACATGATCATAGAAATCAACTTAGTTTTCGTCATTAGATTGAGTTTAGGTTAGTTACCAACTTATCCAAGATATCCATTTTCAAAGAATATAACTCAAGAAATTGAAACAATATATTGATATAACTAACAAAAACAACTTTTCGGCAAGACACAGTCTGCAACATTTTGTAAATTAATTTATCCAAAAAAAAGAAAACATTCTGTAAATTTGATAAGATGTTCGAATATATCATTCTTGATGAGTTATATTTTTGTTGCAAGGGACATGATCACATTTTCATTTCCAAAGAGAAGTTCAAATCTTATCAGTGCCCAATCTTTCTCTCTTCTATTCAACTTGAATACATCGAATCACCACTTATAGTGGCTCAAATTACTAAATATTTCAAACTTGACTGATTCCAAATATATTTAAGTTATCTTTAACACTTTAAAACTTCTCTTACATGACTGGAAATATATTCAACAAATAATCTCAACAATTATGTCTAAAATAGAATCTTTAATTGTCTTTGACTGGTAATACATCCTTAGCTACCAATGGAGCATAACTTGACGCCATCAAGTTGGAAACTATATAGGCAACAAAGATAAGGTATCAATCTCATGCAACTGATCTTTTGAAATCCAAGTTGAGTCAAAGTCAGGACAATTGTGCCATTTAACAAGGAAGCATCGAATGTACCCAAGAGGCATCAAAATAATCTCCTCATCCAATATGGAATCAATTTAATCTCCTCGTGGTTGGATAATGAGTTACTTCAGTGCATTAGAGCCTGCAAGAGTGGTTGATGAAAGGACAGAAGGCAAGAAAGCACCCTTGTATGATGTTAAAATGACTAGCTAAATCTAACAGGACAATATGAAAATTACTATATGGAATTTTGAGTTTTTTTTTTTAAATTTTAAACTTGAACTTGAAGTTGCTTTGTGTAATCGAACTTTTGGTTGTCAAATAGGCTCTCTTATCCCTTAAGAATCGGTGACAATTCCTTCCAATGATACAATAAACCCTAAGAAAAACACTTGAGTTTGTAAGAAAGTGCATTTCTTTGAGGTTTACGTATAATTTAGCTTTTGGAGGACAAAAAAAACTTTCTTGAGACAACATAAATGCTCTTTGAAAGTTTGATTACAAATACACATTTCATCAAACTAGACCATCCAAAATTTCTTAATGAAAGTTTGTAGGCCATGAGACATAAATTGCATAAAGTGCTAAAAGGATCGAATAGTCTAAATGGTATAACCAACCTATCATACAACCCATCTCATATTCTAAAGGTAGTTTTCCATTTGTCATTGGGCTTAATGCGGATTTCGTGATAACCACTCTATATATCAATCTTTGAGAACCATTTGGACACAACTAAAACATTTAACATATCCTCGAGGCATGGGATGTTAAATATGTATTTGATCGTGATTTTTTAATAGCTTTAATATCAATGCACATTCTCTATTGCTACCTTTCCTTAAGGAGCTTTTGGTTGTTATTATTTTATGATATTAGACTGAATAAAATCTTTAATCCTTTGTTTAGTTTATATAATAAAATAAGTTATTGAATAAAAAACATACCTCAAGATATTGGAAAAGATCTAAAAAATGTTTATTATATATCTAATGATATAAAAATTTATTTCACTAGATAAAAATAGGCACATTATCAAAACAAAAAAATAACATTATATCATTATCATTCTTTGTGTCCACAATGAAACTCTTCTAATGAGTTCTTACGTTAACATAAATGGGAGTCCAGCTTCAAGGTTATTTTGTTTGGGGCAGATTTAGGGACTAGATTCATTCATTGCAGTTCCTCCATCAATGAGTAACTTACTAAGAAAGGTATGGAAGATACTCATTCCACTCACTAGAGGATACAATATTCGATACTGACTAAAGGTGGGGGAATCGATCATATCTTCCTCACTAGTGTAGTCAAGGGATTCCACTACTTACTTACGACAGCGTAAAGGTATAGTAGCTCTTTGTCAATGACTAGCGTGAGATTAGAGCAACAAGAAGCTATGTCCCTTATTTTGGCAATGATGATAAAGAATGGTGTTATTGGTCAGACGAGCCTCCATAGGATTCTTAAAAGCTGGGCTACAAGCCTTCTAAATATTTTTTAGGGTGCGACTGGGAGAAGGACCAACATGGGCGGGCGTAGGTTGAGACATTGCCTAAAAAGATGGAAAGCTTTGGTATCTGTCTCTTCCGAAAGCTTTTTGAGATGCATCCTCCAAAGAATTTGGCGAATGCAAAGACACCTCCCTCTTAACCTCAGGTCGTAGCCCGTTTATGCACCCAACAACCATCATTAGATGGTATTCCACAATGTCACCTTGAAACATTGCTTTTCAAAACGAGTCAAGTAATCAAAGACACAAGTTAGACTGTTTAAGATTTAGCAGTTGTTCAATCAATTGACTATCACACTATGTAGGCAGATACTTCTATTTTAGCTTCTGTTTCATGACTTTTCTTCGTCTGATGGGGTTCCTGGCGACTGGCGACTTTCGAGAGGACGAACAATGGTCTGCCAATACTTTTGTAGCTAAAACCAACCAACTTCAACCTATCAAAACTAATACACTCCATGCCTGACATCTTATACCGATCAAATAGTCCTCCATGCTACCAAGCCAATCTACAAAAGCACTTCGATCGTATTTTTCACCAAAGTCAGGTCCACCTACCTTAACCTTACAATTGATGTCATTATGATTGTCAAACCCAATGCCTATGTTCTTCGCGTTATCTGGCAGAATATCCTAAGAAAAACTTTGTTTCATAAGAATCGTCAAAACATTTTGGAGTTGGAATAATACATATATTAGAAACAATGGTTTGGCAAAATAAATAACTAAATAATACAAGAAAAAAATAAAAAAGAAGATGAAGAAGATACAATCGACTGCTGAAATGGTCAATTTACCTAGCAAACTCATTTTCTTGTTCTAAGGCAGGGCTTTTTTCTAAGTGTTTCAACAGTTGGGCGAAATTGAGATGGAAGTTCCTTCCAGTTTTCTTGAGTTTCTCAACTTCTTGCAAACCCGAGGCACGCAGTGGAAGAATTTTATCGAGTCATTTTCCAACATCAACAAAGAATGTTATGTCACTATTTAAAAGAGAATCTGACTAGGGAAATAAAGTTAAGAATTATGCCGAGCAATAAGCACACAAAAAACTGCCACTAAGAACAAGAAAAGCCATAAAAAAGTGGAGAACGGATTACACTCTGGATACCTCTCATCGGCCCTTTGTACCTTGACCTGCTACGATGCTAGTGCGATTTCAAGCGGAAGCCTCTTACAAGGATTTGATGGACAAAGCGTTAATTCAGAGTTGTATTGGGCAAAGCTTACAGGATTTTATGTTTTGCTTGTAATGCTGTATATGGGTGGAGACGGATACGGAAGAAATACAATATGCCTGTGTTGTAAACACCACTGGGCTGTATAAGGCTGAAGACAAATATGGAAGACATACACAAGGTGCCTGTGCCTTAATAGGGCTTAGGATATTCTGTTCACTCAAACCTAAAATTTAAGACCTCATCTTTCAAAATAAGGATTAATCAACTTCAGGAAATACAGTGCGCTAGACGCAGCTAATATTCACATGTATATAGATACTTCGATCCGCATTATCTTTGGGGGATACACCACATTATAGAGAAGAAAGTTCAGTCTTATAGAATTGTTTAGAGGACACGATCATATGATTTTTTTTTTTTTCCTGTACGTTGATTAGAGCAGGCTTGAGCAGTTGATCAGAGTTCAGACGAGTAGAGGCACTCATCAACCAGTTGGCGAAGGTTGGGGTTCTCCAAGGCTGCAGCAACTCTTTCTTTGTCATTCAATTGCTTGTTGACTGCAAGAGACAGAAAATTCAGCTTCTAAACTAGCATTGTTGACAATATAATAGAAAGAGAACAAAACAACCATATAAACTGTATGCAATTCATGTTTCATAAATATAAAGAGCGACCCAATTTATGCTCCATAAAACTTTCAGCAGTCCACTTACAGAGATGTCAATTGAACAATTCCTAGTTTGATGTACCTCGTATTGAGATTACATTCCCACTATTGAAAGCCTTTTTGCCTCTTAGCAAATGGTAAATGACTCATTAGGCTGAATGATACATTTACTAACCAAGTGTCAACAGAGCTCTAACCTTTCTTGACACACCATACTAATTCTCCTATTGCAGCCATTATGGAATTTAAATGCACATGAAAAGTCACATGTTTACATTTTGACAACCAAAAAACCTAGCCATGTGGTTAGTGCAGGAATTACAACCAAAAGACTCTATAAAGTGAACAAGGAGGATGCCCCTCATGAACAACAGAACAGAGTATTGACAACAAACCATTTATCATTAGCAGCACAATTCATAATTACCGTTAAAAACATGGCTAGGTTGTCATATTCCTTTATTTCTTTCCAGGAGGAAATTCACATTTTATATCTGGTATTAAAATAGCTTAAGAATAGTAGCATGAGGCATTAGATATGAGGTCAAGATCATGTCAGTAGTTCATTTCAAAAGTACCTGATTCTTCATCTGCATGTGATCCTGGTGCCACTTTGATGTCCACCTGTAAACAAATCAAAGAGAGGAAGTCAACAAAGCAAATAATAAAGAACCATTCCACAAGCATTATCAGCATTAACAAGCAAAAAGAGGCAAACAACAATGCTTAATGCACAGCTTATTAACAAGAAAGATCAAGGCTATCAACAATGGAAGCAAGGCTTCCACAACACACACCACATTCGCTTCACATGAAAAGTTCAGCTCAACTAGTGCAAGGACTGTCAAAAGTGCAGTTGAACTTGGTGAATAATTGCGCATCGAAGACCTAGGCAGCCTATCCCATCTAAACAATTCTCATATCAAGTGTGGCATTGATGTCAACCAAAAACACTAATCTTTCTGTTTTTACTTAGGAAATTATTTTAATTTGAATTACCAAAAAAAATTATTTTAATTTGTCAATTAATAAAAGTCATCATTGTTGATCCTCTCTCTGTATCGCACATTCCAGTTTTGTCTCATAGAAGACTACAAAACTACGCTAATCTTCTCTTTGGCAGGTTTTCAGCAAAGGCAAACCAGAATCCAAATTCCATCTCCTTTCTATCATAAAGACACCACATCTAAGATGATACTGACTACTGGGAAACTTGTAGGATATAGATGTATAAGATTAGGTTCAAACAAGATTTTGTTCTGATAGTTAAACTCAAAGAAGAGTTGTCATGATAAGGGATGCCAACACTTCTCCTTTTTCATTTTTATCTCCCTTTTTTTATATTTAAAAATAAGGTCTTTGACTAGCTATCTTCAGAGACATAAACAACCCTACAAGACTCATAAATTGGTTAAGTCCGGCTAGTGCGGTATCCAGATAGCTCCAAAAAGTGAGCTTGCAAGCCAATCCCTTGGGTTTATCTTCCTTATATTTGAAATTGTCTATAACTAAAAAAGTGTAAATTAGTTAGCGTTTGTGCCATCACGTCCACTATGCAAACATGTAATGAAACTACCATGAAAATGCAGACCTCAATGTACCAATAAAGATGATCAAACTTAACAAGAAAACGGGCAATCACTACTCCAAAAGACATATCTTTCAAGACAATTCAAAAAAAAAAAAAAAGAAGAAGAAGAAGAAAAAAGGATAGAAGAGCACAAATTATGACCTTGAAATGTGGAGGGAAACAGTCTTGAAGCTTAACCCTTAGGCACAGGCCAATGACAGTCACCATACTACAATGCTGGATTGTGGGTCTAAATGTGATCCTTCAACAAAAGAACACAATGAAACATTAATTCCAACTTCCTAACAGTAATCAATTGTAGTACACACCAAATCAGATATCTTTTTAAAACACCAGAGACTTTGATCAAAGAAAACACTCACAAAATACGCCCAAGTTTCTCATCAACAGTGATTGATTCCTCGGATAGAACACTTAACTGTTCCAGAGAATAAGGGTGCTCTGGGTCTCTAATGTCCCTCACATGATTTGCCAAACTCAAGTCAAGGATAAACCAAAAAATTCTCCATCAAATATACTATGAACTATTATATTTGACAACATGCCAACTGGCACGCTGAATTCATTATCTTGCATTGTGAGTGTCTAGCAAAAATTGCAGGAAAGGAACTTTAAGCCATTTTGACTAAACTTACTCAGACCCTGATAAGATAAGCCAACGTATACTCAATTAAAACCAACCGGAACACATTATTCACCATTACGTTTACTGGGTCACTCATAAAATAAAGTCTTTAAAGAGCAAGAGCATGAAAGATCTGTACTTGATCATGTTGTGAAGCTTAAAAACCCAAAACACGGGCATGTAAAGGCAGGAAGAAGTAAAGAAAGGATATCATAGATATCGAGGGGATGGACGAAATCGTCGGGGTGAGGATCCTCGGTTCGGGCGACTCGTTCCTTTTTGGCGTGAACAACTGGATTTGCATTGATCAGTCCTAGCGTCATCTTCCCTTTCTAGTTTCTCCTCGTGTTTTTTCCAGAGTTGAAGATCAGAAGTTCGGTTCAGGGTACTTGACTTGGAATAGAAACTCGATGGAAGATGAGAGAGAAGAAAAGGAAATGGTGTCATTGTCTCGGCTCGTACATTGTACATGGTATTGTTACTTCACGGAGATGCACTCAGTCTCGCTTGAGGAAATAATTCTGTGCAGAAGGTGCATGATAGGATATGCAATCATAGGTTTTAAATATAGTTTTAAATACTGGTGTAGAGAAAAAGCTTCCCTAGGTAAAAACTAAGATTAATAAAAAATTGTTTAAATAAATCATTCTACCAACAAGGTATGTACGGTCCCGTAGCTCAGTTGGTTAGAGCGTTGGTCTTATGAGCCGAAGGTCGCGAGTTCGAGCCTCGCCGGGACCATTATTAATCTTTTCATTTTTTTTTTGGTCCAAAAAATACCTACGTGATTTCCCTTTAAAATTTTGTACGAGCCGGCCAGGCTACTTTGAAACCGCAGCAGACAACAAAAGGTCGAGCTGCAAGAAAAAATTGACCCCTAATGTTTGCATATATATTTCTTGTACATTTTCTAAGGGATTTTTGTCCGTAACTGTAAAAAGCATTGCTCGTGACGTTTTTTTTTTTTAATCATTTTGACATTTTAATTTGATTTGAAAACTTTCTTTTTTCCTTTTTGAAAACTACTACATTAACTAGAAATTTTGAGCGATACAAGCAAATGCCTCAAATCAAATTAACAAAAGTGAGGCTTGAGGCTCTACATGAGTCCACAAGCAATCTACTCTTTCTATGTATACTTAAATGGAAGCAATCTATCTTCATTAATCAAATTAACAAAAGTGGAGCTCAAGGCTCTACATGAGTCCACAACCAATCCAATCTTCCTATTTATACCTAAACCAAAGCAATCTATCTTCATTAAACTTAAAACAACCAATGGACTAGAGGAATATAAAATACAACATCATTTTCATCTTTATTATGCATTGTCCTTGCCAAAAAGTTTGCAATTGTAGCAAGTTCCTCCGAAATTACTTTAATTCTACACATGCAGAGGAGGGAAATCTTTTCCCTACAAGCCATAATCACATTGTAAAATTTTAGTTTTGGATTGGAATTATCAGACGATAATGTTGTAGTGGCTCTAAAATCTACTTTTAATCTCTATTTTGCATAATCCATTTTGTAAACAAAATTCAATGGTTAGAATATCTAAGTCGCTAAGGTTTTTTTTTTTTTTTCCAATCTCCCAATCCATTTTCTATGGTGATCTCTAAGGACACCACTAAATGTTGATTTCCCCATGTCTGTAATCATGGAGCCATATGTGTTGAGCCTAACCAAACCTTCTTGCAAAGATGCTAATTTAGTTGAATAAATTCAATATTGTATATCTTTTCTTCTTTAATTTGACAATTATTTTTTGTCTAGGTTAAAATATCCTCACCCTTTATGGATTCCCAATTTTTATAGATACATTACAATTCTTGACAGTTTTTAAAGCCATGTTCAACATGTTCATTAACTTTACATCTAAGGCATCTTGCTTATTCCATGATTCCCTTTTCCTAAGATTGATTGTCATAGAGATACTATCATGTTGTATTCTCCATGCATAATAGTCTCACTTTTGGAAGTGTATAGAAGACCAAATCCAAATCCCAATTTTGGTCTTCAAAGTGTTCTTAATCTATCATTTGTGCATAAATATCACTTAAAGACGGTATAACTATATATTTAAGCTTTTTCCTCTCTTGTCCTCTCTTAAAAGGGATAAAGTTATAGTGATTTGAAACTGTTGAACTTGTTAATACTAACTTAAAACTAATCATAGAAAGAACAGCATTAGGGCTTCTTTGCTTTATGATTGCACAAATGAGTGATCTTGAGCTAGAAAAAAAGATTTTGTAATTGAAGTGTCATGAGGTTTTTACCCTTGTCTTGTTAGCGTTAAGTTGTCTAGGTTGTGGAGTTTATGTAATTAGGCTTGGGCTTCATGATGTGATTATGCTGCTTGTAAGCTAAAAATGAGAAGGGCAAATCTTGTTGGATGTTCAAGAGATAAGGGAGACTCAAGAGGATTTAACCAACAAGCATAATGTGATCTATTTCGTGGGATGATTTTACTTTGATTGTAGATGGAGTTATTTGTCAATTAAATATTAGCAAAGCATATGCAAGATATTTGTGTGAAAGTTAAAAATAGCAATTTGAATATATTTTAGATCATAATGCGATTTTCTAAATCAAACTATATGCACAATTAATAATTTAAGAATAAAAGAAAGTAGTGCATAAAAAGTTTGAGAAAAATACATGAATATATATATATATATATATATATATATATATGTAACTAGAGTAATGCATTATAGATGAATTTATTAAAATACAATAAAAGTTGTGCTAATCATATTTAATTTTCTTCATTAAAAAGATTGTTATTTACCAATAAAAACAATTAAGAAGCTATTGAGTTGAGAATTTTATATATGGAAAAATAAAACATTTTAATATAAATTGACATTAAAGCTACTCACAACAAAATTTAGTAATTGACAATTAAATTATATTACAATAAAGGAGACATACATAAAAAAACTAGAAATTTCATAAAAGTTAAATATTTATTAAAAATAAATTCTTTAAGCTTATATATAGAAAGAAATATACCAATAAAACTTTGAGCAAGGAAAGATCAATAAAACATGAGGAGTTTTAACCATTAGCTTTCTTTTCGAGTCACAATTAATTACATTTATGCTTGTTTGCAATTTCTATCTTTAAAACATTCATCCATATGAATTGTATACATTTTTCTATTCATTATCATTCCAATACATGTACAGTCTTATTTAAAAACACATAAAAATCATCAATGAAAAATATTTTAGAATTGCAAAAAAAACTGTCACCATAATCGTTGCTCAACAGTTCAATCTGGTGGCAATAGGCTCAACACAATTGTTGCAAACCAATTCCCTTGGTATGAAAGGAAAAAAAAAAGTTTAACATATATCATGGAAAAGGAAAAATATATATGAATAAAATTGCAAATATGATCACAAAAAAGATAAAGAGGTTTTGTATTGCATCTCTTCTAAAAATATTTATCATTACAAAATAAGATCATGTTTACCAATGATGCAGCGTAGGAAGTGTAAAACACAAGACCAATTCTAGAATTTGACCTCACGAATAAACAAAGAACAATATGAGTTTATTCCTTGAAATTCTCAATTGCGCACAATCGAGGAAACAGAGAAAATTCTTCTCTAAGTGTCTGTAATTTGATATCTGATAAAAGCTAACCCTAAAATGACTTAAGAAACTATATATAGTCCCTCGGAAAACAATTAAAAAGGAAATATATATGTACACATGGGAATAAATATATATATACACGTCCGTTATGCGGCTTATACACGGCCGTGTATGTTTCTGTGGATCTTCCAGATTCAACACACGGCCGTGCCATTGAACCGTGTATACTGCCGTGTATGTTTCTGTGGAGCGTCCCGACACATTACACGGCCGTGTCTTGTAAAAGACACACCCAATCAACCCGTGTCAGTTACGATGTCCACATCATTCTCTCTCACCAATGAAGAACTCGACCCCGAATTCTGTTCCAGATATAGAGGTTCATCATCAGAGTAGAATGGAGATAAATCAGCTACATTGAAGGTTTTCGAAATCTTCATGCTTTCAGGAAGTCCTACCACATACGCATTATCATTTATCTTTGCAACGATCTTGTAAGGGTCATACTTCTTTGGTTGCCATTTACTATAAGTGCCTACGGGAAAACGTTCTTTCCTTAAGAACACCATCACCTGATCTCCCACTTCAAACAGCTTTTCCATCCGATGCTTGTCGACAGCTTTCTTATACTTCTCATTAGCCTTCTCGATCTTTTCTTTCACTTCAGATGCTACAGTTTGATGTTGTTCTGCCATGTGTTTTGCAGCTACATTGGACTCTACACCTTTGGGCAAGAGAGCTAAATCTAATGCGTGAGATGGTGCTTTAGTATAGACCACTGAAAAAGGAAAATTCCCAGTAGTTCTATGGATGGAACTGTTGTAAGCAAATTCAGCTTGAGAAAGCACCAAATCCCATTGTCTTGGCTTCTCTCCACAAATGCTTCATATTAAGTTGCCAAGGGTCCTGTTCGTCACCTCCGTCTGTCCATCAGTCTGAGGGTGGGTTGTACTACTAAATTTGAGTGAGGAATTGAACATGTACCATAGTGTCCTCCAGAAGTGGCTAAGAAACCGGGTATCTCTATCTATTGTAATTGACTTGGGAACCCCGTGCAACCTGACCACCTTCTTAAAGAATAACTTGGCAATACCCTGTGCATCAACTGTTTTTTTGCAAGGGATAAAGTGAGCCATCTTGAAGAACCTGTCTATAACCACAAAAACAGTGTCAGCACCTCGTTGGGTATGAGGCAAACCTAAAACGAAGTCCATAGATAGATCCTCCTAGATATTCTCAGGTACTGGTAGTAGAGTGTACAACCCAGTATTCTGAGAATGTCCTTTAGATGTCTAGCAGACGTAACACCTTTGCACAATTCTCCCTACATCTCTTCTCAATTGGGGCCAATGATATCTTGCAGCCACTGCCACCAAAGTCTTATCTCGCCCCAGATGTCTGGCTAGTCCTCTTCCATGTAGGTCCCTAATAAGCTTTTCCCTCAAAGATGATTCAGGAATACAGAGTTGATTTCCTTTCATTAAGTAACCCTCTAGGATATAGTAACTGTCACTGGGCTCCTGATCGATACACTTTTCCATATTGTCCTGAAATCCACATCCTCCTCATATAGTTCCTTCATCTACTCAAAACCTACCACCTCAGCCCTCATGGTGATCAATAAATCAGCTCTCCTACTTAATGCGTCCGCTACCTTATTTTGAACTCCGGATTTATGCATCAAGCGGAATGGAAACTTTTGTAGAAATTGGATCCATCTGGCATGCATGTCTTTACAGATACGTGTCTGACTACTCAGATGTTTTAAAGCTACACAATCTGAATACAGGATAAATTCTTTCCCTACCAAGTAATGCTCCCACATCCTCAGAGCTCTAACCATAGAATAGAACTCTTTATCATAAGTGGACCAACTCCTCTTAACTTCACAGAGCTTCTCACTATGAAAGGCCACAGGTCTCTTCTCCTAAGATAACACTACTCCAATACCTACCCCACTGGCATCACAGTCTACCTCAGATAATTTGTCAAAGTCTGGTAACGCCAACACCGGCGCACTACACAATCTTTCCTTTAACATAGCAAACCCAGACTCAGCTTCTTCACCCCATTGAAACTCCCCTTTTTCAGGCACTCAGTTAATGGCATAGCGACAGTACTGAAATGCCGTATGAAGGGCCTATAAAACCCCGCCAACCCCAGAAAGCTCCTCAACTCAGTTATCATCTTGGGAGTAGGCCAATCTCTAATAGCCCTTACTTTTTCTTCATCCACCATTATTCCCTCACTGCTCACTACAAAACCCAAGAACAGCAACTTCTTTGACATGAATATGCACTTCTTGAGATTGGCATAAAGCTTATTCTCTTTCAACACAGTTAATATACTTCTCAAATGCACTAAGTGCTCATCCTCAGTCTTACTATATATTAAGATATCATCGAAATATACTACCACAAACCTACTAATAAAAGGCTTAAGTACCTGATCCATTACGCTCATGAAGGTATTGGGTGCATTGCTGAGGCCGAATGGCATAACCAACCATTCATATAACCCTTCCTTTGTCTTAAAAGCAGTTTTCCATTCATCTCCAAGTCTGACTCGGATCTGATGGTATCCACTCCTAAGATCTACCTTCGAAAATATCACCACTCCACTCAGCCTATCCAGCATGTCCTCAATGTAAGGAATTGGGAATTTATACCCAATTATGATTTTGTTGATCGCACGGCTATCTACGCACATCTTCCAACCACCATCCTTCTTTGGCGTCAATAGCGCCGGAACAACACATGGGCTCATGCTATCTCTAATAAATCCTTTGTCCAGTAACTCCTGGACTTTCTCTTGTAAGACCTCGGTCTCCTTGGGGCTCATCCTATAATGAGGGAGATTAGGAAGACTAACCCCAGGCACCAAATCAATATGGTGTTGGATGTCACGCAATGAAGGCAGCCCCTCTGGTAGATCTTCCGACACTACCTCTTTGAACTCTTCTAACACCTCCTTTACTCCTTCCGGAACTTCCTCACTACTCACATCTTTTCCAGAATTCTTCACGACAAGTGCATGCATCACCCGGGATTCTTTCAGGTCCTCAACCATCTCCTTCTCTAACTGAGTGATTGTCAGAAAGTATTTTCCTTCAGTCCTTCGTGTCTTGGGTCGTTTGTCCGTCAATGGCAGTAATGTGTATTTCACACCCCCTTTCTCCAACTTACACTTATTCTCTTTTCCAGCATGTTGGGCATCCACGTCAAATTGCCATGGTCGTCTAAATAACAAATGGCAGGCATCCATATCGACGATGTCACAATAGACTTCGTCCAGATATTTGCCTATAGAGAAAGGAACCCAGCACCTCTCCTTCACTTCAATCCGCTCTGCCGCCTTAATCCACCCTATGGTGTAGGGGTTCGGATGTTTCTCTACTGGCAGCTGGAGTTGCTTCACCACCTCTCTCCCAATTATATTCTCACAACTCCCATTATCTACAATCAGGTCGAACACTCTCCCACCAATTGTGCACCTAGTGCGGAACAACTGGTGTCACTATGAACTATCCTCCTACTTCGGTGCCAGCATCATCCTTCTAATCAGATAGCTCAGCTCCACTCCATCATCAAACTCATCATAATACTCATCCTCACCATCCGGTTCACAGCACACTTCCTCCTCTTCCTCCCTTTCGACAATGTTTATGGTCCGTCGATTCGGACATTCGTTGGATCGGTGCCCCAGTTGATTACACCTATAACACTTCCTCAGGATTGGCTTAACATACAGATTACTTTGCCTTGGGGTCTCTTTGATTTCAAGAGGCTTCTTCTCTTCAGCCTTGTCTTCCTTCTTCTCTATACCTCCAGTAGGCTTCTCAACTACTCCTCTAGTCCTTTCACCAACTACCCGATTACCATTGCCAACGCTATCATACACATAATTCCTCTTGCCCCCACCAAGCCTTGCACTTTGTTCTTGAATCATTATCTCGGCTCTAAGGGCCAAATTATTTGCTTCGTTTACAGTTCTAAATACCGTCACCCCAATTTTATCCCTAATCTGGGGCTTCAACCCGTCAACAAATCGCACTACCTGCTGACCCTCGGTCTCCCTTAGATCATTCCTCTCCGCCAATCTCATGAACTCGGCGGTATATTCATGCACCGTCCTCTGTCCCTGACGGCATCGTTGGTACTGCTGAAAGAGAATCTGCTCATAGTCGGGTGGTAGAAAATCCCTCTACAGCAGGTTCTTCATGCGGTACCATGTCCTTATAGGTTGCTTTCCCTCTCTCTGTCTCTTGTTCTGCAAACGATCCCACCATGCAGATGCCCCTCCTTTCAGCCTACACGCAACCAACCTCACTCTCTTATCCTCGAGTATCTCCATATAGTCGAAAAATCTATCGACTTCTGCAAGCCAATCTAGGAAATCTTCTATATTAAGATTACCATTAAATGATGGAATATCTACCTTGAGACGGAAATCACCACCATCTGCCTGATTGTATCCCTGGTAGTTTCTTTGATATCCACCACTATACTCTTGATCAATTCTATTGTCGATCCCGTGGTATCTGCCACCACCAACACCGCCTCTCCTCTGTAGAAAATCGCCCTCCTCCTTAGAAGAACTCTCATCTAGCCGTTGATTCCATTGATTTGCGGCTACAGGTTGATTGATAGGACTGCCACGAGCGATTGCTACCCTTGGTTAATCTCCACCAACGTCCCTGTTTCCGTTGTAGCCCATCACCATGGCGTTGAAACGAGTAATCAGATCCTCCAAGCGTTGCTCTACACGCCCGAGCCTCTGTTCCATGGCTTCGACCACTGTCCTTGGAGCCCATTGATTGACTCCTTGGACTTCCGCATCCCGATCTAGGTCGAGAACGCGACCGTCGTCAACACCGTCATTAGCCGACATCTCCTTAGGAAATTGCCTTGCTCTTATACCAACTGACTCAGTGTAGGAAGCGTAAAACACGAGATCAATTCTATTATTAGACCTTACGAATAAACAAAGAACAATATAAGTTTATTCCTTGAAATTCTCAATTGCGCACAATCGAGGAAACAGAGAAAATTCTTCTCTAAGTGTCTATAATTCAATATCTGATAAAAGCTAACCCTAAAATAACCTAGGAAACTATATATAGTCCCTCGAAAAACAATTAAAAAAGGAAATATATATGTACACGTGGGAATAAATGTATATATGCACATCCGTTATGCGGCTTATACACGGCTGTGTAGAAGATCGTGTATGTTTCTGTGGATCTTCCATATTCAACACATGGCCGTGCCGTTGAACCGTGTATATGGCTGATGAGATACATGATGAGAGCCAAGCCGGAAGAAGAAATGTGGATCCTCTTGAAGTACCGCCTGGACCGATCACAAGAAATCGAGCGAAACAATTCGAGGAAGCACTTAACGGGTTGATAAAGGTTGTCCATGAAGCCGGAAATGATTGGAGCAATCATGAAGTTGGAACGGATTGGAACAACCATGGGAAGAACCTTGTTTTTGTACAAGTCACACTGGACACGGGATGAAGAGGGCGTGTATTTTCAAGGCACGGCCATATAGGAATCTCAAGATTGCACAGAATCATACACGGCCAGACACACGGCTAAAAGGAATGGTCGTGTATGGAGTCAAGAAAATCCACAGAAAGATACACGTCTAAAAGTACACGACCGTGTATCTCTTCAAGGCCGGCTCAAGGCCGCTGGCCTTCATTCCAACGCCGTTGGCCTTCATGTTTACACCGCTGGCTTTCTTGTTCTGTTTTCGTGTTTTTATGCAACTTATCTAAGCTATGTCATTTTGGGCTTTAATGTTACGCATTGTAAACCCTAATATAAGCTCCTAGGGTTAGAATACAGAGATAGAACATACATCTTAGAACATTAAACATATTTGAGAGGCTCCTCTCTTGGTTCTTCAAGAACTAACTTAGAACTTATCGGATTTTATTTCTGTAGCGTTCATCCCGACTTATCAATCGGCCTTTCATCCCGATTGTGGCGTCTTCACATTATACCAAAGTTCTTGTCTCGCTTATAGACAATGGGTCGCGGTTTCCACTTTAGGTGTTTGGGCATCTTAGGTAACGAATTTCCGAACGTATTGGTATTGGGTTTCGTCACGGGTTGGCATAGTTCGTATCAGTTTGGTATTAGAGCTTTAGGTTTGTCAAAACATCAAGTTCGGTTGAGGAAGGTAACATCAAAAACCTAACTCCAATCGTTCATATCCATTGTTAGCATTCAATTTCGTAATATTAATTGTCTTTTGATAGTGTAGTATCTACTAGTCGATTGTTACAAAAAAAAAAAAAAAGAGAGTAAAAATCACGACAAAAAAAAGAAGAGAAAAGAAAAGAAAGACAAGAGAAAAGTGATCAAAAGCAAAAACAGAGACAAAAAAAATTCGAATAAAAAAAGATAGAGGAAAATTTACGAACCCTAGATTTGTTTTTGAATTCTAAGGAAGGGAATTGGTGTAGTTTGGGTTAGTTCCAAGAGAATTGAGAAGAGGAATTGGCGAGTTGATATCATCATTGTTTGTGAGAATACACGAGTAACTGTGTGATATCATCATTTAAGCAAAACACGTAAGGGAGTGTATCATGAGGTTTAATTTTATATATATATTTGTGTTAGTACTAATCTTTTCTGCAGGGACAATGTCGAGACAACATTCTCCTAAAGGTGAGAGGGGAAGGTTTGATGCTAGGTTAGTAATTGAGGCGTTGAGGGGTGAGATGAAGAGGATGTTCCAAGAGGGAATGGAACAAATTCATGAGACGGTAGAGCAAAAATTAGAGCAATCCACAAACATATTCCAAGGGCGTAAGAAGGAGAGTCGTTTTAGGAGAGTACCGAGGGGTGGAGATGAAATGTCGAATGATGACTTTGATGAACCTTCTGTCGGGAGTTATAGAGATTATAGTGGTCGGAATAGAGGAACTAGGGATTGGGAAGATAGAGGAGATAGGAATAGAGAGGATGATCAATTGAGTAGCATAAAGATGAAGATTCCTCCTTTCCAAGGGAAGAATGATCCCGAGGCGTACTTAGAATGGGAGAAAAAGGTGGAGATAGTGTTTGATTGTTATAACTATAGTGGGAGAAAGAAAGTGAAACTTGCTGCCATTGAGTTTTCGGATTATGCCATAGTGTGGTGGGATCAATTAATGTTGAATAGAAGAAGGAATGGCGAGCCACCTATTGAGTCTTGGGAAGAGATGAAAAGAGTAATGAAGAAGCAGTTTGTGCCTGCGTATTACTATCGTGAATTGCACAACAAGTTGCAAAGTCTGAGGTAGGGAAGCCGAAGTGTAGATGAGTATTTCAAGGAAATGGAAGTCACTATGATTAGGGCGAATGTAGAAGAGGATAGAGAGGCTACAATGGCTAGGTTTCTTGCTGGGTTGAATAGAGAAATCCAAAATGTGGTTGAATTGCAGCATTATGTAGAATTAGAGGATATGGTTCACATGGCTATAAAGGTTCAGAACCAGCACAAGAGGAAAGGTAGTAGTAATGCACGGTTTCCACAGGGTCATGGTTCATCCACTTGGAAGACCAACCAATGGAAGAAAGAAGAAAAGCCTTTACCCACCAAACCAAAAGGGGAGTTGAGGCAAGCGGGTTCTACTCCTGGTAATCAAGGTAACCCTGAATCTTCTACTTCTAGAAATCGTGACATTAGATGCTTTAAATGCCAAGGTAGAGGCCATATTGCTAGTCAATGTCCAAATAGGCGTGTGATGATTTTGCGGGATGATGGTGAGTATGAAACTGAGGGGGATAGTGAAGAAGATGATATGCCTCCATTAGAGGATGCTAGTGATGATGAGGAGCCTGCAATGGGAAGGCTAGTGGCTGTAGTGAAGCGAGCTTTGAATGTGCAAGTGAAGGAAGAAGAGGAGGTGCAAAGAGAGAATATATTTCATACTAGATGCTATCTAGGAGATCACATTTGTAGTTTGATCATTGATGGAGGAAGTTGCACCAATGTAGTGAGCAATTTTATTGTTGAGAGGTTAGGGCTCAAAACTGTTAGACACCCTAGTCCATATAAATTGCAGTGGTTGAATGATAGTGGAGAGACTAAGGTGAGTAAGCAAACATTGATTGGTTTCCGCATTGGTAGGTATGAGGATGACGTGTTATGTGATGTAGTGCCAATGCAAGCATGTCATGTGTTGTTGGGGAGGCCGTGGCAATTTGATAGGAAGGTTGTTAATGATGGCTTTTCTAACAAGTATACGCTTGTTCACTAGGGGAAAAGCTTTAATCTTAAACCATTAACACCTAAGCAGGTGTATGAGGACCAGTTGCAACTACAACAGTCTTTTGCAAAACATAAGGTGAGTGAAAAGAAGAGGGAGAGTGAGAGAGCAAAAGACAATGAGAAAGAAAAGGAATATAAAAGTCAAGATCAAAAGGAAAAAGAGAGGAAGGCTGGAAAGAGTATGAGAGACTAAGTTGAAGGGGAATCAACTTTGGTGGTGAGTGAAAAGGAGAGGGCAGCCTTGCAAAAGGAGAGTTGTGTGGCAAGAGCTAGTGTAGTAAGGAGAGCATTAGTGATGAGGCAACCTATGTTGTTGCTGGTTTTTAAAGAAACATGTTTGACTACTAACGAACTATCTAACTCTTTACCTAGTGTGGTTGTGTCTCTTGTGCAGGACTTTGAAGATGTTTTCCCTGAGGAGATTCCAAAGGGAATACCACCTATTCGTGGTATTGAGCACCAGATTGACTTTGTACCCGGAGCATCAATTCCAAACAAGCCAGCTTATAGGAGCAATCCGGAGGAGACAAAGGAACTCCAAAGGCAGGTCGATGAATTAATGAAGAAGGGATACGTGAGAGAAAGCATGAGTCCATGTGTAGTGCCTGTGATTTTGGTGCCTAAGAAGGATGGGACATGGAGAATGTGTGTTGACTGCCGCGCCATTAACAACATCACGGTAAAGTATCGTCATCCCATGCCTCGTTTAGAAGACTTCTTAGATGGGTTATATGAGTATCGTGTCATTCCTCATGAGCCTTGGATAGACACTTCCATAGATTTTGTGTTAGGATTATCTAGGCCTAGGCATGGTCGAGATTATATTTTTGTGGTTATGGATAGGATTCCTAAAATGGTTCATTTCATTCCTTGTCATAAAACTGATGATGCTATACACATTGTTGATGTGTTCTTTAGAGAGGTAGTGCGTCCGCATGGTATACTTAGTAGCATTGTTAGTGATCGGGATGTAAAAATTTTGAGTCATTGTTGGAGAGTATTATGGGAAATGTTGGGAATTAAACGGATGTTTTCAACTATCTGTCACCCACAAACTGATGGGCAAATTGAGGTGGTTAACAAGACTTTAATTCAATTGTTAGGGGCAATCATAGAGAAGAACATTAGGACTTGGAAGGATTGCCTACCATTTGTAGAGTTTGCATATAATAGGGCTTTACATAGCACTACTCAATGTTCACCATTTGAGATTGTGTATAGTTTTAACCCACTGAATCCTAATTATTTATTGCTATTGCCACCTAACAAGTTTGTGAGTTTTGATGCTGATTCTAAGGCAGATTTCGTGAGAAAGCTACATGCACAAGTAAAGAGTAGGATTGAAAAACAAAATGCCAGGGTCGCTTCAAGGGTGAATAAGGGCAGGAGACCCAAGATTTTTCAGCCTGGAGATTGGGTTTGGGTGCATTTTCGTAAGGAGAGGTTTCCATTGCAGAGGAGATCCAAGTTGAACCCTCGGGGAGACGGTCCATTTCCGATGCTTGAGAGAATCAATGATAATGCATACAAGAAAGATTTCCCAGGTGAGTCTCCAGTAAGTGTCACGTTTAATGTTACTGATCTAAGTCCATTTGATGCAGGCAATGATTTGAGGACAAATCCTTTTCAAGAGGAGGGGAATGATGAGATCCATGATGAGAGCCAAGCTGGAAGAAGAAATGTGGATCCTCTTGAAGTGCCGCCTGGACCGATCACAAGAAATCGAGCGAAACGATTCGAGGAAGTACTTAACGGGTTGATAAAGATTGTCCATGAAGCCGGAAAGGATTGGAGCAATCATGAAGTTGGAATGGATTGGAACAACCATGGGAAGACCCTTGCTTTTGTACAAGTCACACCGGACACGGGATGAAGAGGGCATGTATTTTCAAAGCACGGCCGTGTAGGAATCTCAAGATTGCACATAATCATACACGGCCAGACACACAGCTAAAAGGCACGGTTGTGTATGGAGTCAAGAAAATCCACAGAAAGATACATGTTTAGAAGTACACGGCCGTGTATCTCTTCAAGGCCGGCTCAAGGCCGCCGGCCTTCATGTTTACACCGCCGGCTTTCTTGTTCTGTTTTCGTGTTTTTACGCAACTTATCTAAGTTATGTTGTTTTGGGCTTTAATGTTACGCATTGTAAACCCTAATATAAGCTCCTAGGGTTAGAATACAGAGATAGAACATACATCTTAGAACATTAAACATATTTGAGAGGCTCCTCTCTTGGTTCTTCAAGAACTAACTTAGAACTTATCGGATTTTATTTCCGTAGCGTTCGTCCCGACTTATCAATCGGTCTTTCATCCCGATTGTGGTGTCTTCACATTATACCAAGGTTCTTGTCTCGCTTATAGACAACAGGTCGCGGTTTCCACTTTAGGTGTTTGGGCGTCTTAGGTAACGAATTTCCTAACGTATTGGTATTGGGTTTCGTCACGGGTTGGCGTGGTTCGTATCAATGGCCGTGTATGTTTCTGTAGATCTTCCAGATTCAACACACGGTCGTGCTGTTGAACCGTGTATATGGCCGTGTATGTTTCTGTAGAGCGTTCCGACACATTACACGTCTGTGCCTTGTAAAAGACATGCATAATCAACCCGTGTCAGCTACAATGTCCACATCAACCAAACACAACAAAAACAAAACATAGGTTAAGAACAATTGAAAAGATACAACAATGATTATATAAATCTGCAAGAAAAGTCAAATTTACCACAAATTTCATAATTAGAAAGAAAAAAAAAGTTATGATTAATTTAAGAGATACAATACTAATTCACATAAAGCTTCATACTTTACAACCTAATTTAATATGTAATAAATCAATAATTTTTTAAATGAAATATTACAAATAGAAACAAAAACAAAAATCATAGGTATAAGAAATTTACTTTTAAGGACAGCATAAACTCTTCTTAGTCTCTACTCTTCAAACTCCTAAATTTGACTAGATTGAATCCAAGACAGATCCTACGAGAGGTGTTATGTCTTTTGAGTCCAAAGCCAAAATACACCATCTCGAATGAAAAAAAAAAAAAAAGATTTCGAATCCAAAGTCGAGTTTCACTCAACTTTTCAAATGCCCCAACTAGGGCGAATAAAAAACCTAAATAGATCTACCAAAATTATGATGCACATGAATTGGATAAAAAAGTATTTCTTTGGAGAAAAAAAAAGATAGAAAAAGAAAAAGAAAAAAAGAACAATTAAAGAGTATATTCAAACTTTTCAACTTATATTTTTAACTGTTACGATAGCAATTAAACAATTGAGGGGAGTGGTTTATTTAATAAGTGGATATGAGAACCAAGCAAACACGGCCAAAAGAAAGAGGAGAAATAATGTGTAAATATAGGTAGATGAGAGAAACGGGTTAGTGATTTTTAATATTAAGGTGGTGTGAGTGAAATAGAGAAAGAAAGAATTTAAGTGAGATTTCCCACTTTACCTTTAGACAATTTTTAGCTACATGATCATTATACATGATTTAATTGCTTCATTCAATGTTTTTAAGGTTAAAATTATACTTAAAAATGTGCATGACCAAAACTTGTGCTTTAGTTTAATAATATAGATATTCATCATATTAACTCAAGAAAGACATTATCTTGATAATATTCTCAAGGTGTCCAAATTTGATGTGCCTAGTTTTGAAGCATCCATTCCATGAAGTAAATCCTTAAATTGAAGCATTGATGTTCATTAAGTGAAAATGAATAAAAAAATAACATAACATTACTTGTACTATGTAATAATAGCATTGAATGTGTTGTAACCATCTACTTCATGAAAAATTTTATGTAGCCATTAGAAATTTAGTTTCAACATTTAGAATATAAAGACGTTAATGTCACATTTGATATGTAAGAATGGTTCTAAATAGAATTGTGCAAAATGGGATCATAATTTCCCTTCTCAAGTTTAATAATCAAAATCCTACTCAAAAGTATAATTATTAATTCTAAAGAATTGCGATTCCATCTTTCAAAGACAATGAGAGTAGAACTTGGAATCACAACTTCCAAGTCCTTTTTTGTATACATAACAAGTCATAAGAAAATGATGTATAAATTAACTTAAACAAGTAGTTTAGTAGGATATCAAGGAAGATCCAACATTATATAACAAGTGAAATTTGTCTGATTCTTATTCTATAGTTTTGATTTGTTTATTGATTTACCAACAATAAGGGGGATAATACAACTTTTCACTTGGAAGCATTTGGCTTGCCAAAATCTAAGAAATAAAAAGTCTTAAGATATATGTTAGTGTGTACACACAATGCCAAAATACCAAACAAAGTTTATTGCGAGTTTGATTATTTAAAGGCATATTTTTTCTTTTCATTACATGTATTTTGCTAGCACTACTCTATAATAGAGTTCCCTAAGTTTGACATATGATATTAGCGTTCAACTAAGTATTCGCCAATATTGTCAATCTAACAAAAGTTCAAGAGTAAGTGCTTAGAGGGGACATAAATACAAGATCATTATGTGTGTTAATCTGGCTCATATCCACTTACTAAGGAAATAGATTTAAGAGATAATATGTTAATGGACATAATCTAAGATTTAGGGGATGTCTTGTTCAAGCATCATAGATTCCTTCTTTTATCAACTGCTATGATAATCTTTAGACTTGAGACAATTATGCACTCAGTATATAGACTGTCATACTTTGATGTTGGTGAAACAAGACTTATTCATGAGTAGTTATCAAGTTGGTTATTGGATAAGGCATGAAATACTCAAGAATCGTAATGATGAGTCAAGAGGGGATCGATTCATCTCCCATTTAGGAGATAAGATTCTTAAGCCACTTAATTAGACATAAGCAACTCAAAAGCTCGTGGTTATGAAAAGATCAAATCAAGTCTAGATTGTTCCATTCGACAAAGCAAAAGGATCAAGTTCATGTTGATGTGATCATACATGTATTAGTCTAAGTGGAAGATACAATCAAACATATAGGTTAGTGTTAATATAGATTGTGGAGATCTTTCCCAGTACATCAATTAGCTTGAAGAACATGACTAAGTGTTTTTGAAAGCCTATGCCTAATTATCACACAATCGCCATGAAGGAGACCTAAAGAATTGTACACAATAACAATTCATTTAGGATTAAATCTTAAGTGGGAGATGCTAAGAAAACCCAGCTCTAAACATTTGAAATCCATTAATTTAACTTTAAGTTAGAATTATTCATGATTGAAGAACTTTGAATAAATTAATTGATTGTGATTCTTGAATTAAAATTCATTGAAAGATGAAGGTGCTATTTAGAAAGTGAAAATCAATAAATAAGACAAATTAGATAAAAGAAACTTGGATATAACCATGTTGAGCTTAAAACTTTGTGAATGGTGCAACAACTTTTTCCTAAAGAGTAGAGAGACTTCTATTTTAAGCCTTGTTTTCTAAGCTCTATGTAGAGGATACTTACATGTAAAGGAAGTGTCATGTGGAAATGTGGCTTAGCGTACTTTCGTTCACTTCAATCTTGTTTTTACCCATTAATGCATGACTAGTGTAGTTATATCTTATTTATAGTTGTTCCTACCTTGTTATATAACTTTACTCTTTTTACTCTTATTTAATGGAATTTATTGGCACATTTTTAGTTGTTTATTGCATTTATAGTGAGTAACTAAGCTTTTAGTTAGGTTCATGATATAGTGTAAAAGGAGATTTGGATAGGCTTTCTAGATTTCCTAATCAATTTTTCTTGAACTTAAATGGGTGTTGTTTCTCCCTGTTTTTAGTGTAATAAATTTTCAATAATGTTTGCCCATCATTAACAATACCCAAAAGTAGAGCTAATTATAATAACATGAAATCTTGAAGGATGATAATATTAATAAATCTAGTATTATCTTCTATTTCTTAGTTCTTAAAGCAATTTTAGATGGTTCTAATACTTAACAAAAGTTAAAACATTAACAGCCCATTCACTTTAACATATGAAATAAAGGGGGATTGAATTATAATTCAATAAGAATATAATAAAATTGCAATAACTATTGCATACGATAAAGTAAGGAATTAATTAGTGGTAAAAATAAAATATCTATTATGCCCCTAATAATAACAAATATTTATTTCACTAGATAATAAATGTAATGATGGTAGTCTTTCCAATGTAAAGTCATTTATAAGAAGATGATTAAATATATATATATCATTAAATAGTAATTCATGAGGGTAGAGACATAAATTACTATTCATTATTTTAGGTAATCGCAATATAAATTGCTATTATGGTGTTTAAAATGTAAGTGAATATCATAATAGCAAATCATATTGAATAACAGGAGAATGGAATAGCCATTTCCCCAAGTGAACATACAGTAAGTTTTTAACCCAATTGGCCAATGTAAGAGAGGAACTAATCAATAGGGTATTTGAGAGGATAACAAGTAGTTTCAACCAACTACTTGTTACATAATCGATGGAGAGGGAAGATTCAACATGTTCCATCATAGATGAAGAACATTGTTATGCTAAGTAGGCTACAAGACCTTAGCAATTGAATCCCATTTAATTCCCTTTCTTTCCTAAAACCTATTTAGTGAAATCCACTACCCATAAGAATCAAAACAAAGCACGATTTCTCAATCTCACTTTAGTTATAATTGTTTTTCCATTAAATCCCATTTAATTCCCTTTCTTTCCTAAAACCTATTTAGTGAAATCCACTACCTATAAGAATCAAAACAAAGTAGGATATCTTAATCTCACTTTAGTTATAATTGTTTTTCCTTGTTTATTTTGCGTTGTTAGAGTAGTTTGATGAAATCTTTATTTCATTCTACTAGATAGATTTTTTTCCCCTCTCTTTTTTTACTTTTGATTTTATAATTTTTTGCCTTATTTCTTAAGGGATTGATAATTTAGCCCCGTCCACTTGCAAAGTTGACAATCCATACACTTAAAGTTAATAGAGCATTTAATTCCATAGTTAATATCAAGTTTTTTAGTGCCTTGTTGAGTAATAATAATTGGCAAAAGTACAAGGGTGGGATTTAATCTAGTTCAACTCTTGTTTTTGTATTTCTTATGCAAGTGCAGTAATTGTGAATTTGTTAGGAGAATTTGTTGTTGTTGTTTAGAGGCCTTAGTAGGAGTTTGTTGAAGAATTTCTAGAGTTGGTTGATGTGTTTGGAGGTGAAAGTTTTAAGCTTTTGGCATTTGGGAGCTATTTTGGTATTGTTCTTCAATTTTCTTATTGTTGTACATATTTCTGCTATTTAATTTTTTCATTTGCAGTCTAATAGGATTATTCCAAAATAAGAAAGGTTCTTTTCTTTCAATTTTTCCGAGGCTTGTTAGAATTTTCATCTACTTAGAGAAAAAAGCCTCAATTTCTTGCCTTTATGGAGCCTTTGGTTTATGAATTTTGCTGATTTTATGTGCTACTAGGTTAATGTTTATGTTTCCATACTTTGCATGCTTAAGGATCACAAGGAGACTCTACCTTTAGACTTAGAAATCTAACTAACTTGAGGGTTGTCTATAAAATTCATAATAGTTAAGAAGAGTGAAGCAAGATGGAGTAAGAGATCTTTAATAATAACAAGTATAAAAATGGTAATGAGAAACAAACATTGAGAAACTAGGCTATGCCTAATGTCATAAGGCACTAGATCAAGCATTATGAGACCTACATCAAATGCAAACAATTTTGATCTTAAACTATTGTAATCCTATTAGTCCAACAAGACCAATTCCATGGTTGAGTCATCGAGAATCTAAACACTCAGCTTGTTAATTTCATAGATATTTGTCCATAAAACTTAATATTGTAAGTGATAATGTGATTAGGCTTATATTGTTTCAATTTTCTTTGAATGACAAGATTAAAGCATAACTTAATCCATGATACCCTTATACTTTTACAACTTAGGATGAGCTATTTAAAGCCTTTTTAAGCCATTTATTTTTCCTAGGTAAAACAACTAAGTTGAGAAATGATGTTATAAGTTTTTACAATTTAATAGAGAGAGTTGTGAGGCATGGGAACATTACAAGGAACTATAAAGGAAGTGCCCTATCATGAACTTCTTAATTGGCTCTTAGTATAAACCTTTATAATAATTAAATCTATTGGAAGATCATCATTAAAGTGGTGGCCAAGGGAGCTCTCAAGGAAAAATTGAGTAAGGAATCCTATAATATTAAAGGAGATGGACTCTAATAATTATAAATAGGATGATAAGTAGATTTAACTTAAGAAAGCATCTAGTTTACATGGTATAGAAGCAATGGCCACGCTGAATACCATATTGGATAATATGACCAAGTTATCAAGAAAACATGTTTTAAATACCATAGGGAGTTTAAGTAGCCAACCATAGGTTTTTAGGGAAAAATCATCACACTAGCTTGCAAATTAGCTTGTGAAAAATTAAGGTCCTAAATAATGAGAGAGAGGAAAAAAAACTACCTAAGTCATTAAGTTTTATCATAATAGTGCTTTGGAGAACAACATTACATCCATCTATGATTGTGATGATCTTAAAATACCCTAATTTTCTCTTACATTTGGTTGTTTTTGTTATGCCTTGAAAACTAAAGAGAATCATGGCCCACCATGTCTCTTACTTAGGTATACTATGTTAAGACTACCAATTCCCTAAACCATTTATTATTCTTGTCCAAATTTTAATATTTGAGAAGCGTTCATTAATTTTAAATTGGAGAAATCATTTTTACTAAAAGGTCCATCAAAGTTTAAAAGTCCATTGGATTAATCTAAACCGAAATATGAAATCTATGTCAAAATGTAAGTCCAACATTTAAAATAAAATCAACATAAGTAACCAAACATTATCAACACTGTGAGAACCAAAACTTAAGCAATAATGTTAAAATTAAAATAAATATATATATATATGTATATATATGTTATATGCTAAAAATAAAATAAAATAAAATAAATATATATAAAAATAATAATAATAATAATAATATAAATTATATGGGCATATATATATATGTAAAAAAAATATAATATAATATATTATATTATATTATAACTAAAAAGAAAATAAATAAAAGAGGAAGGAAAAACAAAAAAAAAAACAAAAACAAATACAGAACAGCACCCTCAATGTCAGAAAAAGTAAGTAATATTATATATATATATATATAAATTAGAATAGAGAGAGAGAAAAATCAAATCATTAAAAAATTAGAAAAAAAAAAAAGAAACCAAAACCCTCTCCATTTCATCCGAATTTTCTGGGAAAATTGAAGTTGGAATTTCCAACATGCAATCATCAGGATAGGAAGAAGAACAAGATTGAAGTAGGATGCAACAAGAATTTGAAGAAATTGAAGAACAAAAAATCAAATTAAGTAAGGAGAATTTTGTTTGTTCGTTCGAAGGGGGTTGGGTAAATCTGCTGCTAGGCCAAGCTAGGGTTAAGGTTTTGGATGGGAGAGGATTCTGGCCGACATAGTGGTTGCCGGCGTTGGTGGCCAGAGGCCGGTGAACGGAGCAGCCCCCTAGTAACGCCCGAAACTTCCTATTTTTGTTAAAAATATCAAATGTTGATGAAAAATTATTATTTTTGGTATTCTGACATAATTTTGTATGAATATTAATTTGATAATTTTATATTTCTGAAATTTGATTCCCAAATATGTGATCCTTAAGAAATGCTCTGTTCTGATCGTAAATTAAATTGGAAGCTAAATAGGTCAAATGATGTAGTTTTGATTTAATTTTTAGTATACAAGATCCTTATATGATTTATTAGATCACCAAATCAATAATTGTTCAGATTGGAGTCGTTTTCTATTTTTAGTGAATTTTTCAAGATAATTACCCTGTTCTGGCCAAATTAAATCCTTAGCAAAATTAGAGAATTTGATTTGATTAGTTGAATTTGATGTTCATTTGAGGTTAAGTGAAGCATAATATGATTTTGAGAAGCTTGGGTTAGTTACGAAACAAAAACGGGAGTGCTCGGTGCAAGATTATGATAATTTAGAACCATACGATTCAATATAGAATCATGTCGAAATTTAATTACATTAATATATAATAGAGCGTAATATACCCGTATGTATATGAATTAGAAATTGTAGGAAAATGGTGGATTATACGAGGTTAGGATGGAATTTAAGGGTTTGGAATACTGAATTAGCAATTTAGGGTTCAATAGAGCGAATGAGGTAACATTGATTGGTATACTGATAATTCAGGTATTTCTGTTGAGTAAGGAGGACAAAGGAACTTGGCTGGTGCGACTGTTTGGATTGGCATATATTGTTTCAGGTGAGTACCCCCTTAACTTTTCTCTTGGGTACAAGTGGTTGATAATGTAGACTACTTGTTGTTGGCTGAAATTACCTTGTACGATCACTTACTGTGATCAATGCAGGAGGATTGTTGAATTATATTGGTTTACTAATGGCTGGTTGTGTGTCATGATATGATTGGATTATGACAAAAAAAGGGAACATTCTAGAAAATCCTAGAATGAGAGTTGGGTGCGGGATTTGATTATACTATTCCTGGTTGTATGTGATGTAATGAACTTAAACTATCGAATACTTAATGATTGTGATGTAATGCTGGGTTATTTTTAGCTTATTAAATGGGGTTTATATGACTGGTTGAGTTCATACTATTGTTGTCTTGGTAACGATGAAATATCTAAATGAATAATAAAATGGGAGTTAGGCTATAAGTACCTACTAACCTAAAACACTTAATGTAAGAAAAGTCATGTTCCCTGCCTAGTAAGTTTGTGGTATGACCTTTGAGTCGACCCGGATGGGTTTGAGGCATGGTTGACGGATCGGCCCGGTTTAGTGACCTATGGGGATCTGGTCACCCCTTTTGTTTGAGGCAGGTGAAAGGCAAGCTGAATGTTTCTAACTAAAAAGAGTATATAAGGATGTCTTAATTGGTTGAGAAAACATTAAGTTTTGAAAAGTACATGAGGGTAGTTTATCTACCGGTTAACAGGCTTTGCCTGGATTAACTGAAAAATATTTGTGACCTATGCGTAAACAGGAGTGATTGAAATGGTCTCCAATGAAAAGTTTATGAGTTAGCAAAAATGGAATTACAGGGAAAATATCACTAAGAAGATCATGGTGATGTTAAAATATAATAAATTGAATTAGGTTTCTTGCGAGTATAACTTAAGTTGAAAACTTGCTTGCTTGAGTAATCACTTCGAGGTATTTGATAATATTGCTGATTACTATTATGTGATTTTGTTGTTTGTTTTTATTGGGTTGCTTAATTTTATACTCACTTTGCTTCTTAAGAAGCTGAGGGGTTAGTGTTTTTGCTAACCTCAGGTACAGGTACTGAAGAATAAGTTGTTGGAGACTCGGGTTTTTGGAGAGCGTCAATAGAGGCAAAGAAGCCCTTAGTTTCATTTTGGAACCTCTGTTATTTGTAATAAGATCTATAGGTGTTAATCTTCAGATTGTAATGTAAATATTTGTGTGTATAAGGTTGGATTTGTAATCTTTTGAGCCACTTAAGGCTACAGGATTAATCATGGGCTATGCCTACTTATCGGGAATGCAGATCCCGATGGTATATATATATGATGTATGATGTGACAGGAGATTTTAAGTACATGTGTTTAGATATGATGTGGATATGAAATGATAGCGTTGTTAGCGCCATTTTACAGGACGTTTATAAAATTTCACAGAGGTTGGAGTTACAGGTTCAATATTAGTAGAATTTGCCTTATCTCTAATTCAAAGACGGCATAGCAACACACCTACAGGTACCAAGGATAGTTACAGGAATATTGGAACAGGTTCAAGAATCAGACCTAGTAGGTGGGTCGCTACAAACACTCTAGCTAGCAGCATGCCAATCCCCAACATATCTTAGCTCATCATGTAAGTCATTAGCATAAAGATCAGTGCTTGAAATATTGAATCTTAAAGAAGTTAGTTACAAAACCTATCACATAGCAGTTACACAAACACATACTATGTCACATTGCATGCATGCCAAATTCTAATGCAACTAAGGTTCACTAAGGATAATTATTTAGTGAAAGCAACCAACACGATTTCAATGTCTTGAAATCTATAGTAGCTTATGATTTTGATCAAACAAACAATACAAAGAGCTAAGGGTTAATGGGTATAGTCAGACCACCATGTCAAAATAAAAAACAATAGTAGTCTTCTATTGAGCTCATAGGAATAATGTATTATTTTTTGTGTCCCAAAAACATCAAGTAACTCCTGATATAGCTTCTACCCTTGTTCATTGACCCATTTATCAACTTGGTTCCTTCCTATCAACTACTTGCTAAGCCACACCTATAGCTTAAGTGCCTAATTACCACATTCTTCTAGGAATAAGCCTATAGATCTAAGCCTCATCTAAGATTGTCGTTTGTTAACCTAGCCCAATCATGCATAAAAGAGTTACACTTACATGTATAATTAACTAAGTTTACATTAAGGCCAGTTTACCAAGTTAGAGGCACACACATCATGCAGTAATTATCACATACCTAATCCTTGCAATCATGAACTAAGAAGCTAGTCCATTACCATAACTCAAAATTTGATTTTAGCATGCTATAAGAAATAATCATCAATATTCATTCAACTTAAGGTTTTCGAAGATCATTTGCTTAGTTCTTTATTAGATTCATCACTTATATTTCATTAAAATTTTATTAAGGAAAATCATTAGGTTAGTTAAGTAGAATAAGAGTTATATTTAAATTCCAATCTAAAACTTAAGTTGGTCCAAAGTGATTAATCAACCAATTTAGCTCAACCAAAATTAATTAATTGACTAATAGAATAATTTTTTTTTAATATAGTTCACAACTAGTCCACTCATGAATGGCTCATTAAATTGGTCTCTATCCATATATGTACAGTCGATTTAAATTGGCTTGACCAAACTAAAAGAAAATCTTTTTTTTTATTGTATTATATTTTTATAATATTGAATTATTTATTAAAATATTATTTATTACATATTTTCCCTAAAATACAACTTTTCTAAACTTTAAGTACTTTTGAAAATTGAAGCCCCTCCTAAAATGATTTTTCATCAAAACTTATTTTTGAGAGATTTAGCTTAATCATAAGTGTTTTTAAAATTTAATCTTTAGATGAAAACTTATAAGATCAAGTAATATATACAAATTCAATTTTAAATTTTTCAACAACAAAAAATTACAACATGTTGTCAAGTCTAATTTTTTATTTTCCCTTCCTAATCCGATTTATACTAGACCCTATACTCATCTAGTATAGATCCTTGACTTGAATTAAGAATTTCATTTTATTTTAGAGTCGCCACCCAACTGTAGTTGGGAAAGATCGAATTAGGACTAATTGAGTAGGTTAATCCTAATTTGGACAACTAGTCAGCTAGATTTCCTTTTTTCGTTTTTATGAAAGAGGAAATGGAAAACCAGAGTTTCTAGATTTGGAGGCTATCCTATTAAAACCTTAAAGTTACCACCCTATTCTCCTAAAATCTAAACCTTACCCTAATGTCTTTTGTTGTTATTTTTGTTATCTTTTATTGTGTTTTTGAATAACTTATTCTAAAAAAATGATTTTGTATTCTTTTTAGAGTTGCCCCAAACGGGTGCCTATGTACCTGCTATTCAGGATCAAACGGGTCGTAGTTCGCTTTTCATGAAAAACCTTAATGTGTTTGTTAATTTTAATTATGAAATGCTTTTGGTTTACGTTTTTATCATTTTAGTACTATTCTAGAAAAAATCTAAGCATAAGCTTGATCATTTGATTTTTCGAAAAATAATGATTTTAAGGAAAAAACCAATTTTGGATTTATTGTTAAAAAATATTTTTCTAAGTGATAAAAATTTACTTCTCTATTTTTAACCTACCTCTAATATTATTATTATTATTTTAATTTTTATTAATTTTGTTAATTAATTAATTAAAAATTCTTCTTTTATTTTTATTTTTATTATTTTATCTACCCTAAACTAAAAATCTAAATTCTACCATTTTTTTCTAATATACTTTTATCATTTTTTTTCTGATTTTATTATTTTATAATTTTTTTATTTTCATTATTATTTTTATTTTTTATTTTTTTATTATTATTTTCTACTATTCACCCTAAACTAAATCCTAAAAAAAAAACTAATCTAAATTCTAATATTTTTCTATTTTTTGAATTACAATAACAAATAAATAAATAAATAAATTCGATAAATAAATAATTAACTAAATAATAAAAAAAAACAAAAAATCAGAAAATCCGACTTACCTAGATCCGGGTCGGTTCGTGGGTCGGGTCAAGTCGAACGATCACGGCGGCTGGGAGTGCTCGTTGACGGCATTCCAGCGGTCTTTCAAGGAGGTTGAGGAGTCGTTTCCTAGGTTTTCGAGGATGGAGAACTCAATCGTGGTGGTGGATTTCTCCAAAAATGCCTCCTAGTGGTGATTCAAAGCTTGGTGGGCGGTTGCAGCTCGAAGAACTCCAGTGAAGCTTCGATTTCTCTCTTTTTCTCACTTCTGATTCGTGCCTTGGCTTCCTGCCTTCGTCTTCTATTTATAGCTGCAAGGAATCGAGCTGGATAAGCTCAGATTTCCTCCGATTGAGGCAAATCGGATTTTGGTTGAAAAACCCATCTCCGATTTGTGTAAATCCATCGATTTGTTGTGATTTGATTTCAATTGGATGATGTTTATTCTATTTTAGTTAAAGATTTGTTGGATTTGTGCAAAAAATCGAATTAAAACAGCCAAAATTTTTTTTTTTCCCCCACCGGCGATGATCTCGGACAAAGGAAGAAGAAAATCACGCGCCCAGCATGTACGTTCGTGTCAACCAATCAGCTGCTGACACGTGTCCTGGGCGAGGAAAAAAATTGCAAAATGCGGAATCTACTTCCCCCGCGTTTCGAACCCGCGACCTGACCCCTTCCCTGCGTGCACAAGGCCATGGCTCGGACCAGCTAGGCTAGCCCACTCACTCGTTTTTTTTTTTCGCAATTTGCATATATGCAATGTGATTTTTATTATTTTTGTATTTTTTTTGAAATTCCAAAAATTTGTAAAAATTATTTAATCCCTTTTATTACTATTTCTACAATTATTTTCCAAAATTGATGTATTTTTCCTATTTATTTTATTTTTTAAATATTTTTCCTATTTTTGCTAAATTAGAAGAAAAATTGTAAAAAATAAAAAAAAATTAAAAATTGATTATTATTGATCATTAAGGGCAAAAATGGGATGTTTACACATGTTTTTCACCCAATCTAGCCATTTTCCAAGACCACACTTTGATAATTCTCAAGAATAAGTTGAGTATATTATGAACTTCAATGTGAACATTAAGAACACATTCAACCTAATTTAAATTATCTTCATTCATATTTGAATTTTTTTTTCAAAAAAATTCTAAAACTCCATAAACTTAACTTGTCATGCTCCAAAACCTAAAAAGCAGTGGCAATTCGCTTTGTATTTCACTTTAAGTAAAACACATAATGGTTCTAACATCTAATCTACTCATTAAAAGGCCAATAACCAAATTTTAAATTTTGAAACACTCACAAGACACAGCATATACCTATAAAGATTTTTAAGGGGTGAGTTACAATGAACTTAATACAACAATAGCAATACAACTTACATGATGCCACTTGCATGTAAGCTTAAAACTAATACAACAAAAAGGGTTAATTGAATTTTATATTTAAATGTAAGTAAGCAATATACTTTTAGCATCTTAGAAATGTGACAAATCACGAGAGTACTCATGACTCCAAAACCATGCAGTGGGGGCAAATGGGGTCTGATCCCAATGGAATTTTGGGGTTAATGGGAACAAGCAAATTCTATGTGCAATAAAATAAATTAATTAATAACCTCATACATAATTCATTGCTGTTATTCTAACACCACAAATCGCAACCCATCTATAATATATTTCTGTGAGTCCCATTCCTCCATAATTCATTCTTTGCTTACAATGACTCTTATCTTTCCTATTAGTTGCTCATCAAGTCACCATCAGTGGCCTAAGTGCCTAACTACCTTGCCATTTCAACAAGTATACTTGCAAATGTAGCCCTAGTCAAATGGCATATCCCACTAGATAGAGAAAACTAGGCACAAAAAGTAATTAATTAATTCGCCAAGTTTATCAATTTCTACCTAATGCACAACATACAAGGTTACCACGTACTTGAGCCAAAGAGAGCTTGAATCAAAGGGTTAGTTTAACTCTGAATCCCAACTCATTAATTGATTTATATGAGTTAAGAATAAATAAGTTACCGTTATCATTTAATTAATTGCTAACCCAATACTAAACTTAGTTTAGGATGATTAAGTTATAATTTAATAGTTGTGCCCAATAGTCTTTCACTTGGTCATATGTCCTTAATTTAGTTAAAGTCATAAGAAGAATGTGCCCTAAAGGTGAAAACAAGCATAATTAGTCTTGAGCTAAGTTTAGTCCATTAAACTAGTTAATTAATTGCTATTATTATTTTTGTTTACTTAATTGGTATTATCATTATTAATCAAATCAAATAAATTAAATTAAACTAAACTAATTAAATTATCCATCTAAGCAAACTTGTTAGGGGTTAAAGTGGTTCTTGGTGGGTAAACTTGTAGGTAACATGGATATATTTAGGGAGTAATGTAGACCAATCTAAGAAGGTAAAACCATTTATTATTTTATTAATATAATTAGCAGTATTATGTACTATTATTTTCTTATTTTCCCATTATTTTATTTATAAACATCTTTTTCATAAGTTTCTACCTTCTAACAAGATCAAATAGGGAAAAAGTTTAAGGTTGGTTCAAAATGTTGATTCTAATTTGGTGTTTGTGCTTCTTAAATTTAGGGATTTTATTGCTCCAGAAGCAACTTACTAACCTTAATCTATTTAAAAATGTCTTTAGTTGAAATCTTGTTGAAAACATGTTTTTGATGAATTTGAGTCACTTGTGAATTAGGATGGGGTTTTTGTCAATAATAACATTTTGAATGCTCATGTTAACATTCAATAACATATGAAGCTTGGTAAGTCTCCTAAGTTTATATGTATTAAGTGAGTATTAGTAAGTTTATTGAGTGTGTAGAGAAAATGATATTTCTAATTATATATTAGATTTTACAAAATTAATATTATTGGAGGATCAAGCTGGTTCATCTAATTAAATGAAGGCCTAACTTTACTAGTCAAACATATTTGAGTAATATGCTTGACTTTGTTTCACTAAAATTGAATTAATTTTTCTGGGGATTAAATTAGGTGTGAAATGAAGTGACATTTTTAGATAAAAAGAATACATTATTAAGTCATTTATAAAATGGTCATTAGTCATGTGAAATGAAATAATTGACAAGATAGAATATTAAATTTGGAAGAAGTTGATTGGTAAACAGCATATTAAATTGTCAATTGAATACGGAAAAGTGATTTGGCAACTTCAGAGACTAGCATTGGACTAATGAAGTACTAAAGTATTCGGACATGCATTAAAGTATTCATTGAAAATGGAGTTAAACATGCATTCAAAATTCCATCAAAAGGGAGGCTAATATTAAATTCGGAAGAACATTTGATATCAGAGGATGGATTGTGAATGCACTAAAGCATTAAGATAATATGAGCTGGAAATCTTATAATAACATTGGAATATTTTCGGAAATCGAAAAGGTATTATAGAAGAATATTTAATTAAGAAAGTAAATATTATAATTACTATTATGGAAAGAGGATTTGAATGAGAATATAAGCATCTTATATAATGGCTAATTTCCTTTAAAGTATCAAGGATTATCAACAATATGGAAGTTAGTAATTACAATTATTATTAGAAAAAAATGAAAGACTCAATTAACATGCAAGACTGCTTCCATATTGAAGCTACAAATGATGACTATATAAAGGAGTAGCGCAAAGTAAAAGAATATGAGAAGAAAAAATATAAAATTTTATTAAGCTACATTTTACAAATAGTGTTCATTTTATAATTGTGCTAAAATTATATAGAATATTTATTTTTATTCCTTGGTTGTATATATGACAGAAAGTGATTGTTAGGTTGTGTTTAGAGATTGCATATTTGTTCATTATAGATTTGTAAATAGCTTGTATAAAAGTTAAATAGGCAGAGCAATAAGTAATCGTGTCAAGGATTGGTAGACTTATGTAACTCTCGAAGGAACTTGATTTGTTATAGTAGAACAATATTAGTGAAAACGATTGGAATCCCAACAAGGGAGGATGAAAGAGTGAATTAGCACATAAGGCGGAACCATTATAAATTGATATACCTATCCCTTCTCTTTTTTATTTTAATACAATTTATTTATCTCGTTAATCATAATTTTATTATACATTAATTTAGTAATACAAAGGAGAATATTTTCAAAAAACAAAATTAATCTTCAACAATCAATTCACCCTCCTTTTGATTGCCAATTAGGACCAACAAAGATCATTAAAATTTTCCACAAAACTCATAGAAACATAAACACTTAGTCTGGTATCAATGAAGCATCAAGTGTCAAATGTTAGATCATCTCAAGAACACCAAATGAGAACATTCAAACATCAAGAACACTCATTGAAATTCATCATAGTTGCTATTAAATTTCTAAAAAAAATGGTTTATTTAACTCATTTTAATTAACACTTCAATAGTTTAATGCATTCAATCATAGCACATAACATATATATCTCATGTATCACTAAATTCATCATTTATACCTAAAACCATAGAGGGAATTATCCACTGAATAGCAAATCAAATCAAACAACACAATTCAAAAGGAAATTAAACCCTAACCTTTCTAGATGCTCATGGCAACAAAACCTTAACACTAAACATACCATTTCTTGACTTAACTCAGCTTTCAACCATTTAAATTAAATTTATACCTTTACATATCAAACCAAATGACTAAACATCAAGAACAAACCAAACATACCTCAAATAATCCTTAAAGTCCATAGTAAAAACAAGGATTTTCAACTTCAAAATACAACTTGATTCAATTTATTAAATCCTTGATCTTAATCAACTTTAAACAAGTTTCTATACTCCTAAACTGCTTCAATTAACCAAAATGAAAATCAACAAATCAATTCCTAGAAATTTATGAATCCCACAACAATACAAGATAACTAAAACCAACACTTCCAACTTCACATATCACATTAAATTGGCTATTGACAACACATAGCATCCAAGATTACAACTTTTAATCACTACAATCCATCAATACAGCCCTAAACTTTATGGTTGGTGCCACATGTAGAGAATAAAGAAACCCTCTTTACTTCAATATATCATATATTACACATGTTAATAAGTATACAAGTTTAATCACCTAAACTCCATTCTTACTTTTTTTCACTAAATATCCACCAAGATTAAAAGACCTAACTCAAAGCACCTTGTATAGATTTTTTTAAGCTAGGATTTATGCGAAATAAAAGCTCCAAAGGACATAAATAACTCTAAATTTCCCTAAAATTTAAAGTAAACATAAATTTTTAAGTACCTATAT
Organism: Laguncularia racemosa; assembly: GCA_037954665.1. NCBI lineage: Eukaryota > Viridiplantae > Streptophyta > Magnoliopsida > Myrtales > Combretaceae > Laguncularia > Laguncularia racemosa. The sequence continues at coordinate 1,500,615 of JBBMOL010000166.1, forward strand.
TAAAAGATTAACTTAATATTTCCACTTGAAAAGGAAACTTACCTTAAGGAGTAAAACTTCACACCATTATGATTGCCCCCTTTCCACTAAGCTTTTCTTGCTCCAATGTCTTAATCTCCTTTAGAACAAGTAATTAGAGTTACTAAGCACAGTGATACCTTAGAAATTAAGCTTAAGTAGAGTTGGGATTTTATGCCAAGTTTGGTACTTTGGAATTAACCTGAAACAGAATCATAATTTTAAAATTAATTCTCTTTCCCATGTTTGGAAAGGTTTTAAAAAGTTAGAATTGTGATTCTTTGAAATCGACCATTTTAGCTAGCTAAAGAGAATTCGAGTGTGCCTTTAAGAGGGTAGAATCGTAATTACATTCCATCCTCATTAATAATAACTACTTAAATAAATTTTTTAACTTCAATAATATATATTTATTAAATCTAGAAATTAAGAGCGTTATTTAAAAGTACCATTATATATACATCTCATTCCATTTTGAATATACTACAATGAGACATAATATATGAATGAAATTAACGATTTTGTAGACATTTTTTAACATAAGAATAGATTTAGCATTCTATTGTTGATTCCATTCCTTTCTACTCCATTCAATTTCGATTAATTTCATTTTAGATCATTCATGTGTACTAAACATAATATTCGAGTCTTTAACTTCTTACCTTTCTCTTTCTTTCTTTTTTTCTTTAAAGAATAAAGAAATGAGACCTTTAAGAGAAGGGGTAAGTTGTGTCACTACTAAAATAAGGAGAGGGGTGGTGATGAGGTGGCATTTACATAAAATCATAGAATGGTTCTAGAAAAGAGTTCACAATTTCAACGGTTTGCTACAACATCGATCCCCCCCCCCCCCCCCCCCCCCCCCCCCCCCCTCTTTTTTTCCAAATTTAACTTACCCTATCAGCTATTTTGATCTCTTGAGAAATCTCTTTTACTTTAATACTCTTAATTAATTAGTGAAAACCTAAATCTTGTTGAAACTAGACTGAAGTGCAAAATGATCATTTTAAATTAACTTTTAAAATTTGAAAGTATGCCTTTAATTATTTCCCCGAAACTTCGCTTTTTATTTTAATTAACTTAACTAAATATAAACCTAAATTCAATGCTAAAATTAACTCTTATACATCAAATTCACCAAAATTCATCATAAACTTATATTTAAACACTCTCAAATCTCCGATTGACAATCAATAAATATATTGCAAATCAACCTGTTAACTTAATTAACTTAAATTCTATACAATATAATTTCAAGCACTTTGAGATCATAATTATGCACTTAATGAAACCTATTCCATACTCACTTCTATAAAATCATATGTTCAACATATTTCAAAGATTCAATAATACATCCATCAATTGAATCAATGTCAAACTTGAGATTAAAAATTCATAGTCCAAATCATGGTGCCATCATCAGTGATCATCATGCTCATGCTAACATCTATCATCATACAACATCAATTCATCATCAATTTCAAATCCATTTCAATATCTATTATGCATATAATTTTAAATCTATCAAATCAACACCTTTAAAATAAAAATCATCTCTATAACACTTGTAATGAATGCCAACATCAATAATACACACTATTAATTTCACTTCAAACTTAATCAATCATCCACTTTAATTAAAACTCCAAATCATAATTAAATCTTATATTCACTTAATTAAATCATAGATCAAGGGAATGTACTTTGAATTGACGTTTTGTAGCACTCTTAAGCTAAATTGAATCCTTAATTTCTAGATCTACCAACTTTCCAAGAAATCTAATATGATGACCTCCATATGTAGAAGAGCTACACCAAAGCTAAATCCACTTCAAACTCCACCAATTTCTACATTGGATAAATCACCTTTTAGGAACTCTAGAAAGCTTGAAGTTTTTTAAAATTGCTTAATTGATTGAACTAAGAAGAAATGGATTAACTAGGAGTTTGTCATGCCATAGGAGAGAGAGAGATAAGAAAGAAAATTTAAAAATCCTAGAGTCTCATTTATCAATTTGAAATTTGTTTATTTAATTATTTATTTCAATTTTCCACATATATAAACTTTAGGCAAAGTATCTAGCTAATTTTTTCCCAAAGCCATGCAAGTTAAAAACACATCTTGAAGTTTAAAGGTATATCTACACATTTAGGGATGAAATTGCAATTGTCTTTTGATATTTATTGGGTTGGAAGGGTATAAAAAAAAAAATTCTCCTTATGAATGCATCGAAATAGTGAATAAAGGTTAAGAGTCTATTTAAATTATTATTTATTGTATTTATATCTATTTGAAATTTAACGTTTGCAAAATTATCTTCACTATATCTTATCTTTGTAACTATGATCAAAATGGTAATTAAAAAAATGGAAATTGGGAAATAAAAGTTTACGTGGTTTAAAAAAAAAAAGGTTTAAAAATATATTTTACATATTGAAAATGAGATATTATTAATATTTTTATAAAAATGAATAAAGTAATGATAAATAAGTCTAAAGTTTTAAGGATATATTATGTATTTAATTTCATGAAAGGGGTATATATGTATTTTTATTTTCATCTTTTTGGTATTTTATTTTTAAAAAAATACACATATTCGAACGGATGCTAAACAGACACTAAACAAAGGAAAAACAAAAAACTAAGTGAGCTTTAAAATAAAATCTTCTCATGTTTTCAATACTAATCACATTCTTCTTGAAAAAGTAAGTGTATATATAGGTAACATTTGGTTAAAAAAACTAAATAATATAAGGAGGAATAGACAACATTATACAAAAAGAACTGTATAATTTACAGTACATAGTATTAGCACAAATTACGATAATGATATAAGGTTATTTTTGGCATCGATATGAGAATTTATGAAAGGGTTTTTGTAACACCCCGAAACCCGGGCCATGCCATTGCCCACCATGTATCCTTATCTCACAAGAACACGTTAAGGCTCTAAAATAACTCTAGTACATTTTAGCATGTAACTCTTATATAAAAACATTTCATACATCCCCAAAATTCCAATCATAACTTAAATCATATCAATTATCTAAAGCAGTGGAGGTCTTTGATTACAAAATTAACATTCCTTAAAAAGAAACTGTCTATTACAATCAAATAACATAATCTCCTAATCTTAATCACTATAATAATAATAGTAATCTTCGTCTTCTTCTCTCTATAGCTCACCCAAACCCAAGTCATCTTTTAAGTTCCCATCTCCCTTAACACTTGTATCTAAAAAGGGTTCCTCGATGGGTGAGCTAATACCCAGTACATATAACACAAACACACACGTTATGTAGTACTTAAGCACAAACAACCATTTCAAATGACAATTTATGTCCATAAGCAGCAATAGGGTATTCATGACTCCCTTAACACTCTTAATATACTGGAGCATGATTTAGTGATAGAAACTGCCGCTACAGGCCCCACACCCATGTACACTTAAACCTTAAACTTGGTGATAAGAACTACCACTACGGGCCCTACACCCATGTCTACTTAACCTCTTAACCAGCATTCAGCCCAGATTGTTTCTAAGCATGACTCCATTAGGGATAACATCACACAAGAATCATTGGGGTGCTCCCTAAGGATCTATCACTACAGGCCTCTAGGCCGAGCCAAGCACATACAATATACAACTTAATCACTTAAACCAATTTATCAATTAAATCAAGTTCCATACATAGACTAACTTAAATAAGCACACAACAACACGTAAGTTATGCGTACCTTAAATCTTAGCCTTAAGCACTTCTCGGTCTTGAACTTAATCTAATTGGAAATCTGTACACATCAATAAGCTCTTCTTAGTATTCAATCTAAAATCAATATCATTCTTAATTTTCTTAATTCTATTCATTTAATTTCTCTAAGACCTTACTAGTTATCTAAGTTATGTAGAAATAAGTTTAATTTGAAGTTAAATAAATATGTAATTACTTTATACTTTATTCAACACGGCTATATTGGGGACCGTGTTGCTTAACATGGTGGGAGCATGACCGTGTTAGGGGTCGTATATCTTTCGGTGTAAAACTTGGTTTTAACACGGTTGGAACATAACCGTACTTGGAGGTTATATTCTTCTTTATTCAACACAATCTAAACATGATTATGTTAGGAGGCCGTTTTACCTTAAGAGGTCGTGTATCTCTCGGTGCAACTTTCACACTCAACACGGTCTAAACATGACAGTGTTGGGAGCTGTGTTACCCTTAACTCAATACGGTCAAAACATGACCGTGTTAGGAGGCCGTGTATCTCTCGGTGTATCTCTCGATTTCAACACAATCAAAACACGATCATGTTGATAAGCCATGTTACCCTTGACAATCTCCATGAACCCTAATTCTTTTACTTCAATTTCTCCAAAACTCAATCCTATATATTCTTAAGCTCAATTATATCTCTAAAACATGTAATTACAATTAAATTACATGGATTTGCATACTTACATCAAATTTCTTATGAGTTGAATCCTTAAACCTTTTGAATCTTTTCTCCATTACACCCTTCTCAATATTTGAATCTTGATACACACATTATACCAATGAGTTCCAAATCTACTAACTGAAATCGAAACTTATATAGGATTTCTTACCTTTCGTCTTTAGGGTTCTTGACAAGAGCATCTCCTCCTTTTCCTACTTGTCATTATGTGGTTACTGATAAAGTGAAAGAGGAGACCTAAGGTTATTACAGAGTATTTATACTTTAATCGTGAAAAGACATGCTTGTCCCTTAAATATTTTCAAATTCTCGTCCCCATCCTTTGTTCTTTGTGACAATATATATTTTAGAATAAATAAATAAATAAATTTTCAGGTATTACATTCTCCCCCCTTTATAAAAACTTTCATCCTCGAAAGTACCTGATTCTAGAAGAGTTCCGACCCCATCATCTATCTTTCTCCCACTTCATCCTAATATAGTGGGGATCTGCACCTTCTCCCATAAAAAGCTTCATATGATGTCATCTGAATGGTTGCTTGGTAACTGTTATTATAAATAAACTTCACCAGAGATATATGCTTATTCCAGTTGCCTCCAAAGTTTAGTGCACATGCCCTAAGCAAATCTTCTAGTATTTGTACAGTCCTTTCAGACTAGCCATCTATCTATGGGTGGAATGCTGTATTGAATTGCAGTTTGGTGCCTAATGCTTTATGTAGACTGTTCCAAAATCTACTCACAAATCTTGTGTCTCTATCAGAAGTGATTGTCGTTAGCACTCCATGTAGTTTGACCATCTCCTGTATGTATATCTGAGCTAGTTTCTCTAATTTATATCGTACTCTAACAGGTATAAAATGGGCAAACTTGGTTAATCTGTCCACTATAACCCAAACTACATCATGCTTCTCCCTAGTGTTTGGGAGGGCTGTAACAAAGTCCACTATCACATGCTCCCATTTCCACTCTAGTATTGAAAGAGGCTATAATTCTCCAGTTGGTCTCTGATGTTCTATTCTAATCTGTTGGCATGTGAGGCATCTGGCTACATAGTTTGCTATTTTTCTCTTCATGTTTCTCCACTAGTAATAGCTCGTCACATCTTTATACATTTTGGTACTTCCAGGATGTATTGTGTAGGCGGAGTGATGTGCCTCTTTCATTATCTCTCTCTTCAATTCTACATCATTTGATGCGCATAGCCTTGTTTTGTGCCTTAAGGTCCCATCTGCATCTAAGTTGAATTCCGGTGCCTTGCCTTGTTCCATTCTACTCTTAACCTCTTAAATGTCCTTATCTCCCATCTGACCAGTTTTAATCCTATCCATTATGTTTGGTTGAATCTTTAAAGTAACCATTCTTGCTCCCACTTCTTGTGTTAAAACTTCTAGCTCTAATTTGCGCGTGTCTTCTAACAACTCTTTTTATAAAGTGATGAGAGTAGCTACATTGCCCTGTTTCTTTCTACTAAGGGCATTTGCCACCACATTAGCTTTTCCTAGATGGTATTGTATTTCTAGATTGAAATCTTTGATTAACTCCAACCATTTCCTCTATCTCATGTTCAACTCTTTCTATGTAAATATGTACTTCAGGCTTCTATGAACAGTGAAGATTTTGTACCTTTCTCCATATAAGTAATGTCTCCATAGTTTCAAAGCTAGCACTACAGCTGCCAATTTCAAGTTGTGAGTTAGGTAGTTTTTTTCATATGACTTCAATTATTAAGATGCATATGCTATTACTTGACTACCTTGCATCAATGTACACCCCAACCCTTGAACTGAGGCATCACTATACACTGTAAACTCTTCTCCACTCCTAAGTAAAGTCGAAACTGGCGCCAACAATAGTTTCTCTTTGAGCATATGAAAATTGGCTTCACATCTATCATCTCATTTGAATTTCACATTTTTCTTTGTCAATCTGGTGAGAAGAGTTACTATTTTGGAAAATGCTTCTACAAATCTCTTGTAATAGCCTGCTAGACTTAAGAAGCTTCTTACCTCTGTAACTATTTTTGATCTGTGCCAATCTACTATTGCTCTCACCTTTTTTGGGTTCATAGATATCCAATTCCTATTAACCACATGACCCAAAAAGACTACTTATTCCAACAAAAAATCACATTTACTGAATTTGGCATACAATTTCTCATCTTGTAATATGCCCAATACTAGTCTCGATTGTTCTTTATGCTCCTTGGTATTTTTAGAGTATATTAGGATATTATCTATAAAGATGATTACAAACTTGTCCAGGAAATCTCTGAATACTTTGTTCATTAAATCCATGAATGCAGTCGGTGTATTCGTTAGTCCAAAGGGCATCACTAGAAACTCGTAGTGTCCATATCTAGTCTTGAATGTTGTTTTCTGGAGGTCCTCTTCTTTGTTTCTTAATTTATGGTAGCCTAATCTCAAGTCTACTTTGGAGAACACCTAAGCTCCCTGCAACTGATCAAACAGGTCATCTATCTTGGGAAGGGGATATTGGTTCTTGATTGTGACCTTATTTAACTCTTTGTAGTCTATATAGAGTCTCATGCTTTCATCTTTCTTCTTCACAAACAAGACTAGTGCACCCTAAGAGAGACACTAGGTCTTATAAAACCGTTATTTTGTAGATCTTATTTGTTTCCTTAATTCTTCCAATTTTATTGGTGCAATCATGTAGATCGGTTTTTATATGGGTACTGTACCCTGTACCAAGTCGATGTTGAATTCTATTTCCCTAGTTGGGGGTAAACCAAAAAGATTTTTTGGAAACACATCAAGTAATTCCCTCATTATCGTTATTTCTTCGTAACTTCTTCACTGGCTTTAACAGATATGGTTGCCAGTACACTCTTTCTCCACATCTCATAGGTAGGCAATCTAGTGGGTTTCTACACTTCAAGCTTGTATTCAAAATATCCATCCCCAAGTGTATTAAACTGTACCACCATGTTATGGCAGTCAATTGTGCCATGATATTTTAACAGCCAGTTGATACCTAAAATAATGTCAAACTCTTTCATCACTAATACTAAGAGGTTTGCTGGCATTACCCTACCATATATTTCTATTCTCACTCCTCTGCATATCCTACTTATTCTTCCTCCTACTCACAAAGGAATACTAACAGTCAAGCAGTCATTCATATTTTCAACATTTAAAGCACATGCACAAATAAAATTCTTAGACACACAGGACATAGACGCACTAATATCAAATAGCACATTTGGATTGCAGGGGTGTACTAGAAGCATACCTGCAATATTGTACACATCTGGGATATCCCGGTGCTACTGTTGATGAATGGCAAACACTCTAGTAGGAACTCTTTATCTAGGACCTCCTGCCTGTTGTCTACCCCCTTGTCCTCTCACTAGAGGTCTAGCTACCTGTTGAACTAGCCCTAGTTGGTTTCTGATTTGTCCCTGAGGATAGTTGACTGCCTTGTGTCCCCTTTGGTTGCACGCATGACAGAAGATTAGGGGAACTGACCTTTCAGTGAAATGTCTACTAATGTGCCTAGTCTTCTCACAAGAGAAACATGCCCCCATCTGGCCATCTACACTCTCTTAACTCATGAGGTTCGTAACATCCAGGACATTTGGCATTTGTACCTATTGCAGCGAGTGCCAAAGGCATTTACTTGATCTAGAGAGGAGGGGCTATAGCTTTAGGTGTTTTGCTTTGCAACAAGTGATGTCTTTTACCTTTGTCTTATCCTATTCCACTAGAGGTAGGTCTTTTCCCAAAGCTATTGCTGCTCTATAGCTCCTTTGTGCTTCTATAATTTTCTTATTCTGCTCAAGGAACTTTGTCTACCATTTCAACATATGTGTTTAGCTAAAAGGCCTCTACTGCAAGTTATAGGTCCAATTCCAATCCTCTCAAGAACCTTGTGGCTCGAGACCTATCATCATTATGTACATTTTTCGGGAAGAAACTGAATGAGGCAATTCAATTACGCCTCATACTCTTCAACTGTTTGGTTCCCCTGTTCATAGTTGTAGTATTCATTCTCTATTCTGTCTCTAGAGCTACTGGGGAAATATCTCTGATAAAACAGCTCCTTAAACACCACCTAGTTCATGCACTTCCTTACAAGTCTAGGGACCAAAGCCTACCATTTTGCTGCAGTTCCCTTTAGCATAAATGCGGGATAATTCACCCTCCTATCTTCTGGTATCTGGAAAGCAGTAAAGATCTTCTCAATTTCCTATACCCAATCCTCAGCCTCGATTAGGTCATCCACTCTAGGGTTAAATTCCTTAGCCACTCTTATAAACCTATCAAAGCTAATGGATTCGTTAGCATTCCTATGTTGTGGGACATTAGGGGCTTGGTGTTGTTGTGATAGTAGTCCCACTAGGTGGTTCATAGTATGCAGTAGCTACACTGTCTCTTCAGCCATTTGACCTCTTTCCCTTTGTGGCTATAGGTTCTGAGTTTCCTCCTCATTAGGGTTATTACGCCTAGCACCCTTTCCAGTTCCTAATTCGATAATTTTTCTTGGAGGCATTCTATTTAAGAAGAGGCAATTGGATCTACTTATATTAGTATCAATCATGGTCAGTTTCATAATGTGTAAGTATATACACATATACCACTACACATGAGTCTATTCATACATAAGGCTTAGTAGTTAGAAGAATACAAGTAAAGTAATAACACAAGAAAATAATTACATAATTTAGTAAACGTCGCATATTTTACTCTCTCTCTCTTAATGTCTCATTATCTTATAGATCCAGTGCTTAATCTTTCTAAAGATCATATCTTAGACTCTATTGTTTAAAACTTATGTCTATTGACCATCGCTTAGTGCTAAGGATCATTATCTAAGCATTGCAGGATCAACAACCTATGCTCTATAGATCAAAACTTAATTCATAAGGATCATGAACCTATTATCTATAGATCCAAACTTAAGTCTCTAAAGATCATAAAACTTAGAGCTTTGATACCACCTAAGCTATAAGGCCCCGAAACCCAAGTCGCGCTACTGTCCACCACGTGTCCTTATCTCACAAGAACGTGTTAAAGCTCTGAAACAACTCTGATATATTTTAGCTTGTAACTCTTATATAAAAACATTTCATACATTCTCAAAATTCTAATGATAACTTAAACCATATCAATTATCTAAAACAGCGGAAGTCTTTAAACGCAAAATTAACATCCCTTAAAAAGGTATTGTTTATTGTAGTCAAATAACATAATCACCTAATCTTAATCACCATAATAATAATGATAATCTTCATCTTCTTCTTTTTGTGGCTCACCCAAACCCAAGTCATTTTTTAGGTTCTCATCTTCCTCAACACCTGCATCTAAAAAAGGTTTCCCGAAGGGTGAGCTAATACCCAATACGTATAACACAAACACACATGCATGAATAAATATGAATAAGTGTCACACACGTTATACAGTACTTAAACACATATAACCATTTCATATGACAATTTATATCCACAAGCAATAACAAGGTACTTATAACCCCCTTAACACACTAGAGCATAATTTGGTAATTGGAACTGCCACTACGGGGCCCACACCCATGTATACTTAAATCTTAAACTTAGTGATGGGAATTACCACAATGGGCTTCACACCCATGTCCACTTAACCTCTTAACCAACATGCAACCCAAATCATTTCCAAGCATGACTTCACTAGGGACAACGTGACGCAAGGATCATTGGGGTGCTCCCTGGGGATCTACCACTATTGGCTCCTAAGTCAAGCCAAGCACATACAACATACAACTTAATCACTTAAACTAATTTATCAATTGAATCAAGTTTCATATATAGACTAACTTAAATAAGCACATAACAATAGGCAAGTTATACGTACCTTGAACCCTAGCCTTAAGTACTTTCCAGTCTTGAACTTAATCTAATTGAAAATATGTACACATCAATAAGCTCTTCTTAGTATTCAATCTAAGATTAATATCATTCTTAATTTTCTTAATCCTATTCATTTAATTTTTCTAAGGCCTTACTAGCTATTTAGGTTGTGTGAAAATTAGTTTAATTTGAAGTTGAATAAATATGTAATTACTTTATACTTTATTCAACCAGCCATGTTAAGGATCATGTTGCTTAACATGGCGGGAACATGATCGTGTTAGGGGTCGTGTATCTTTCAATGTATAACTTAGTTTCAACATGGTTGGAATACGACCGTGTTAGGAGGTCATTTTCTTCTTCATTCAACACGATCTAAACACAGCCGTGTTAGGAGGACGTGTTAGCCTTGACGAAACATAGTCGAAACATAACCATGTTAAGAGGTCGTATATCTTTCGGTGCAACTTTCACACTCAACAGTGTTAAGAGGCCATATTACCTTTAACTCAACACGGTCAAAACACAACCGTGTTGAGAGGCCGTGTATCTTTCAATGTACCTTTCGATTTCAACATGGTTGAAATACGATCACGAACCCCAATTCTTTTACTTCAATTTCTCAAAAACTCAATCCTATATATTCTTAAGCTCAATTATATCTCTAAAACATGTAATTACAATTAAATTACATAGATTTGCATATTTATATCAAATTTCTTACGAGTTAAATCTTTAAACCCTTTGAGTCTTTTTTCCGTTACACCCTTTTCAATCTTTGAATCTTGATACGCACATTATACTAATGAGTTCTAAATCTACTAACTGAAATCGAAACTTGTATAGGATTTCTTACCTTTGTCTTTAGCGTTCTTGACAAGAGCGTCTTCTCCTTTCCTGCTTGTCACTATGTGGTTACTGATGGAGTGAAAAGAGGAGACTTATGGTTATTATAGAGTATTTATACTTTAATTGTGAAAAAACATATTTATCCCTTAAATATTCTAAAATTCTTGTCCTCGTCCTTTGTTCTTTGTAACAAAATATATTTTAGAATAAATAAATAGTTAAAATTTTCAAGTATTACAGTTTTAATAGGAATATAGTAACAAAAGAAACAATGATATAATGTAGTTATTTTTTAGTTTTTAAAAATATGATTATTTTGTTTTGTAAAATAATTTTTTGTAACATCATATATATATATATATATAACACAAATATTTTAGATTTTGTTTACTATTTTAAAGTCTTTTTGTCTAGTGGTATAATCTAATATGTAAATAAAATAATGACAAATAAAACTATCATATGTTCATTAAAATAAATTGGTCGAATTGGCTCTACGGATTCGAAACAACCGGCTCGGTTATACTGCCTTCACAATGAGAAGTACAAAAGAAGAAAATCCATCGCTGTCATCACCATTATCTCCGATCGGAGACGAAAATCCGAGCAATTCCGATTCCGATCAAGCAAACTTACTTCAAGTTTCTCAGAACAATAAGGAGAAGAATGATAAAGGCGGTGATGGTCATGAACACTCAAGGCAAGCCTCGTCTTGCCAAATTCTACGATCGCCAGGTCTCTCTCTCTCTCATCGCTTTTCCCTTTCGCTTCTTTTCTCGTACGTGCTCATGCTTTTCTAACCAATCACCTGAATTCCATTTGAAATCTCTCAATTCAGCCTTTGGAGAAGCAGCAGGAACTTATACGAAGCGTTTTTGCAGGTCTCTGTGTGTGTGTACTTGAGTGTCAATTAGGGTTTTGTGATTGAGCGGAATAGTGATGGTCGTTATAATTTCATGTTTTTTGTTCATTGTGCAGTGTTGAGCAGCAGAGCTGAGAATGTGAGCAATTTTGTGCAGGCAGATTCGATTTTCGGTCCGGTAATTCCCATGTCTTACCGCTTACTTTTTCTATTGTATTATGATGGGAATCATGCTATCATGACTTTATCTTTTATAGCAAGAACTGGTTTTGGGTCACCTTAGGTGGTCACGAATGGTTTATTCTTACTGCGGTGTATGTCGGTATAAAATTTGCTTGCATAACTTTGAAATATCGGTGCACTGTACACCCAGTTGAATTGTGTTAGCAGAAGTAAGTTATTTGAGATTGTGTTTGGTCGTAAGAAGCTATAACTTATTCTGAATCTTGGTGCAAACGCTGAATTCTGTAAGTTTGGTGTTTCGTGGTTCCTTACATGTTATTTTATTGCCGTGTAACTTATACAAAGAGAAGGCTCACGGATTATGTTGCATAGGCATAAGAAGACATCAAAGTACCAGCAATAAATCATATCAATAGCAAAATAGACTGAGCAATGGGTATAAACAATTTTAACCAAGATACAATACATTCTTTCTCTTCTTCTCTTCCCTTTTCTTGGAGTCCTGGCTGTGCTCAAAGTCGACCTAATTTCAAGTGAATCTTGCCCAAACTCTTCAGAAATTGAATAGTCCATCAAAATGTTTTAAACAAACAAAAAGATCAGAAGAATATGTGGAGAGCAAAGTAAGGGTTTGTAACCAACAAGAACAATTTCTTGGTAATTGAGATGTCCATGAAAAGTCAAAATTTTGATACAGGTTAAATTTCCATTATAGTTGTGTCGGTGGAGTACTGTAGTATGCCAAGGAAGTCTAAGAAATTTTATCGGGCTGTACTGTGATTTTAATAAATATAGTTCTATTTTTTTATTGGAGATTAGTCCAAATCCCTAATTCAAGGTTGCAGTGGCAAGTGCCCAAACTTTAGATTCAGGTCTAGATCTCTAATTTGGAATATGTTGCTCAACTGCTATAATCCCAAAATGACAATGAATTTCATTTTATATTTTTAGATATGTTGGGGTTTTGTTTGTGCTTGCTTAATTTGGCTTTTGATAACATTTAAAGGCTCATCAACAATTATATTTGTGTAGCATTAGGATATGTTTCTGCCTACAATTTTAGGATTTCTTCTCTTGTACAATTCATTCTGTGGGTTTGTGCTTGCAGGACTCTTGTCTTGTATACAAGCACTATGCCACCCTGTACTTTGTCTTTGTTTTTGATAGCTCAGAAAATGAGCTCGCAATGCTGGACCTGATACAAGGTAATTTGTGATACAATATCTATCTAAAATGATCTTGTACACTCAGCTTTCATTATGGGATAGCTGATTGCTTGCTTCAACATGATTGAAATAAGTTGAGTAGCCTCACATGGGTTGCCTACAAATATTTAAATTACTGGTTGAAATGTAATGAAGATAAAATTATGCTTATTGCTGTTCACAATTTTAGGAAAATCAACCATGCAATTTCTAAGCTGGTAGATTTTTGCTACTGATATATGGGGGTTTCAGCAATTCTGGGGTCTGACTGCATAGCAGATATAAATGTACAGTAGGCAATGCCTATCAATATAGTCTTCATTATTTTTTACTGAAAGTATTTGTGCAGCTTACATAAAACTCGTGGTTTTATTTAGTTGATGAAGTTAATTTGGGCAAATGGCATGTAGAAGTTGGCTTTTACTGGATTCCCTAACCACTATACTCTCTAACATATTAGAAGAAGGGAGGAAAAGTGTTCGACTGAGCTGTTGTTTGCCTAAGATGGAAAGCTGACTAGATACATGGATTCCTAACATATTAAAAACTGGATGAGTGGTGTTTTAGACCTAAGAGATTGATGTCCATGGATTCCTTTCAGGAAATGAAAGTATAGAACTTAGGCAAGATATGTGGACTTGGGGAAAAGGTCAATTGTGGTTGTGTTTTATAGTGTGCATCCTATTATTGGAGGGAACAAAATCTCATAATAGTGGATTCATGAAAGATGGAACTATGTGCTTTTTCTCCCTTGTTAATGGACAGGTACAGGACTAATTGGACACATATCACCAGGATAATGTAATTTTTCACCTTCAAAATCCATGCACCTACTTAGTGCAGCTTTCATCACATACCCTGAATGAGATTTGAACCCATTTCTAGTGCATGATGATTTTGCAAGTTCTATTGTTTAAATATTGTAAAATTGATGTTTTGTGGGTCCTTATTGAAGGGGGTGCCGCCTAATTGTTTTGGCTACCTGCCTAACTCCAGGATACTTTAATCATCATCCTTGGCAATTTATGTACCTGCTTTATTAAGCTCGCCATTTAGGTACCATGAATGGGATTTGAGTTCCTTTCTGACCCAAGATGTATTTACTAGATAATTTGTCCAAACAGTGTAAATCTGCTGTCTGGTGGGTCCCAAGTGCATGGCTGCATCCTAACTGGATGGGCTACCACTGGAATACTTGAACCATCATCCGTTGAAACCCATGCACCTCCATACTTCAGCTTGTGCCATGTACTTAATAGTTCCATATCTTGTTGATACAAATACTAATATTACTTTGCAAACTGTTGTAATCGAATGTTGACTATCTCCTGTTACATGCCTCCAGTTTTTGTGGAAACTCTTGACAAGTGCTTCAAAAATGTATGTGAGCTAGATATTGTGTTCAACTATAGTAAGGTAACGTAAAGTGTTATGAATGCTAATTTTATTTATTTATTTTTGGTTATGAATGCTGTTTTGGCTTACAATTCCAATTGATATTGCTTCAGATGCAAACCATCCTCGATGAGATAATTTTTGGTGGTCAGGTGCTGGAAACTAACTCAACAGAAGTCATGAAGGCTTTTGAAGAAATATCAAAGTATCCCCTTCCTCCTTGTTCCATGCATAAGCTGCAATCATCTGCTAAGACAATAGCACAATAAGTTTCATGGATTGTGACACAGCTTTACATAGTCATGTGTGCATGGATGCACAGAAGTAGAAACACACGCATGTAGTTATGCACATAAGTATGACTAAAATGCAAAAAATAAGCCCTTGAAACTTTCACAACTGCACAATGTGACTTTAAAAATTGATTTGTTCATATTACCTTAGAAGTTTCAAAATATGTTCTATGTACCTCAATATCATTGTATTATCCAATGTTGCCCTTTAAATTTTGATATTATTCGATGTTACCCTTAAAATCATAGAATTATTCAAGTGAAAGGTGGATGGAGCCTTGAACCACCTATCTTTAACAATACCTTTCATTGGAGGTGTAATGCATACGAAAAAGAGATTTATACACTAAAAATGGTGCATGCATGGCTATTTTATGTGCCACAGCTTTAATGGAGGGAGTTGATGGAAATAGGTGGTTCAGGGAGCACCCATTTGGTTTTTGATTATTCAATGTTGCCCTATAAGTTTTGATGTTATCCATGCTGTCCTTTGAAGTTTCAAATTTATCAATTTAGCCTTCAAATCCACCTGATACAAATTCATAAAATGTTTAACATGTATATAGCATTTGAACATTAGTGTAGCATCCATCAATTATCTAATGACATAGTAAATGTATTTGTATTGCCATATAATCAAATTATTAGCTGACCATGCAATAATTACATAAATGACATCGCAAGTCTTGCAAATTTGTATGTTAATGTCAGTGAAGCCTATATTGAACCATTTTAAAGCTCAAGGGCAACATTTAGGAAGGCAATATATGAAGGCCACATTAAGTAATTGTGAGAGCTGCAGGGCTTATTTAAGCATGTTGGCCCATAGATGAATAATAGGGAGAAGAAGAAAAAGTAAAAATAAAAATAAAAAACCCTAAGGTATGTGTCATGCTTTCCTCCAAACTATGAGGAAACCTTCAGATGAAGCATCTACCCCACATGGCATGATCTGTTGATGCCAGATCTCTGTAGCTTTTGTCAAATGAAACTTAAGTTTTTGAGATACCCCAGCCAGATTATATAGGTGATAAAATTTGTCTCTTCAGGAGACCCAACTCTCAGTACGGAAGAAAGTTTGCCTAGGCAATGCCAGAAAAAGTAATTGTTGATAGATGAGGTGTAGCACAAAATTTTAACCAAATATTGGATGTATCTGCATGTCCTACATGAGTGCAAGTATTTCTTGTCTGCTTTCTTTATGTATGTTGCTTCTAAGCTCCCCATTATTGTGAAACCTCCTTGATCAAGGGTGGGTTCTGTAAATGTAATGGGTGTATGTGTTTGTGCATGCACTGGAATTTCATTGATGATCCATGCTTGAATGGGATGCAGGCTAGAAGCTGCCTCAAATTCTTTAATGCTGGTCCCAAAGTCTGTTTCTGGTTGGCGGAGCCGCTGACATCTTCTGAAATTATAGAAATGATACACTTTACTGTGTGTGCTGGATGCCATTCTTCCAAATAGTCAATCAAGTGGAGATTGTGGAGAAGCATTTACATGAATCATGCATTTGTAATTGGTGTAAAACTCCATTCGCATTTACCTGGAGAAACATGAGGTGTAAGCATGGGAATTTGGCTGCGTTTAGTTAGCTTGGTAGAATTTGGGGGCAATAAGGCTCTGCCTCAGCACAAGCTGGTGTCCCATCATGAGTTATTTTGGATGGGAGTGCAGACCAGTGATCTGATGTATTGAAGTACCTGGTCATCATGTTCCTTTCATGATTTTAAAGTAATTCATTTACAATTTAGTCTTTTGTTTTTGTCTGAACTTGTGAATGACTTTGCAACTATTATAACAATTGAATTTGCCATTTGAAGCTTTACCATTACTTTGTTTCATACGAGTTAGAGTATTCAATGAATATAAATACATCTCAGAGTGGTTTTAGCATCAAATGCATACGATTTTAGAGAAATGATTGAGAGTATCTGGACCAAGAAAATTCCTCCCACCTTTTACTCCTGTACAAGATATGTTTCAAAGTGCTGTCTTTGAAAATTTGTATACTTTGTTTTCCTGAGAGTATTTTTGCGCACCACTGCCATCCGTTCAAGTTCTGTACGCAAGACCATCTTGTTAATACTTCTTTCTGCTTTAGCTACAAATAATAGGAAGCTTGCTGATATGCTTTGACATGCATATTTTTGACATCTGAGAGGTGCATCTTCTTTTTCACCTGTTATGCAAATCTCTTAATTGGAGAAATCCCTTCATCCGAAGTTGAATCGTTCCAGTTTTAAAATAGATGCTTAGAAAGGTTGTTCTATCTTGATGAAATTAGTTGATTACTGTATTTCATTATCTATAATATTCGAACCAAGCATTTTTTTATCATATATAATTGAAAAAACTACCTGATTTATAAAGCCAACACAACTTCCCTAACCACTACTTTACTATACTCTCTACTTTTTTACTATCACAACTTCAAAAAACTAAATTCCAACTTCCCTCAATGACATCTTGAAACTATTGCATACATATGAAAAAAACAGTGTGTGTTATTTTAGTGTTAATTCAATAAATATTAACTTTGTACGATAATTAAATAATTCCAAAAGTATAAATTTAATCTTTAACTTAGTTGTCTTTCCATATTTGAATCCTTTGAATATTGGAAATGAACAAAATATATCATTCCGTTAAACTCTTAAAAGATCTATTATATCATCTTCATCTCTAGTGGATCCACATGTAAGCCTAGCATGGCCATGCAAGCCCTAAGCTCCCACGTGCTTTTACGGCTGACATCCTCTCCAATGGTGGTTAACAATGCTTCCAAAACGGATAGCTCTTCTCCATATCATCGAGGGATGGTGGTGGTGAGGTGCACACTAAGGATAGGGGCGATTAGAGTAGTGTTTGTTGGCTTAAACTTGCTCTTGTTGGGTTTAGATGTATTGTTAATTACCCAAGGTTTTTTTGGCGTGATTCTCTTTGTTGTCTTGGGAATGATGAAGAGTGGTGGGTGGCCTTAGTGTATATGTAAGGGAGAGGAAATTGGCCAAGCATGAGATGGCGGGAGGGTGCTTAGGTGGCATGATGAGGATGATCTTGGTGTAAAGAAGTCCTTGATGTGGTACAATCTAAGAGGGCTCAGTGGCGATTCCATTATGATGTGTCATTCTCCTAAAGTGTCTTGGTGTCAAGAAGAGCATAATGTAGTTTTATAGGGTGTAAAGTGGCACAAAAACAAGAAATTAGGTGTCCTTGCACGTTGATGTAACACTAACTCATCCTTGTAGTTTATGGGTTAGTTAATTTGAAGTACCTTTACCTTATTGGTCCTAATGTCTTTTAGGAGCTTGATGTAACAAATTCCTATAGGAAGCAAGGGTCTAGACAACATTGGTACAAGAAGCTTAATATAGTAAAATTTTATTAATTCTTGTAGTTTTGAATTTGCACAATCTTGTTGACTTTTAACGTTATAAAATGGTGCTTGCCTATTGGCTCTAAAAGCTTGGGATGTGACAATTTTACCACTCTCTAAGAGTTTAAAGTGTTTTGGTATTAGCTTAGCTTAAGAGAAGAATGAGCAGGAGGTGATGCTATTGAGTCCTAGTAGCACAATCTAGGCTTTAGCTTAAAGATGGTGATTGATGGTGCAAATTTTGAGTAATTAGGTGGATTGATCAAGCTTGAAGTGTGAACTTGAAGGAGGAGATGGAAACATGTTGGTGATTAAGCACTTAAGGAAAATAGAAATGGTTAAAACTTTAGGGTGTTTGTTAAGAAGTTAAAGTTAACTTTTATGGGGCATTATGTAAACAAGTAAGGTTTAGGAGTATCTATCTATGGTTTGGATTAGGTTTTGAAAGCTTTTGGGGACTTGGGATCTATATCTCATATTTTCATTGAGAAGTATATCCGATGCATCTTTTGAATGACCTAATTCCAATCTCTTTCTAAGGTTAAGTGATTTCTTGAAACATCTCTTGAGATCTTATCTCCCACCTCCTTTAAGGGTTCACTTAACTTTCCGTACTTTGTAATCCAAGTTATAACTTACATCTACTAGAGTTTTCTTAATCTAAAAGTAGGGTTAGGCTAAAAAAATATGTAGTATTTTTGTTATATATATTGCTATAGTTTTCAAATTGATTAAAATCTTCTTTTCTTTTTATCGGCTATATATATTTGTAGGAGATGGAGCAAAAGATCGAACCTATCCCATTTAAGTAAGAGAGATACTTACAACTTATAGATTATAAAGCATTAACAAATGGAGAGCCTAAAAAAAAAGTTTTTAAAAGTTGAAAAAAGAAATTGAAAATTAAGGAAAAAAGTTGAAAACTAAACACATAATACAAACGAAACTACAAGAAAGTTCAATATATTAATGTAGAATGATTGAACTTAATAGTGTACTTGATTCGAATTATAATTTGCTCATGCTCCCTTGAACATAGCCAGTTTTATTACCAACACTATGCTATCACAAGGTTTAATTACACAACATTTTGCAGATTTAGACCTAACAAAATTCATATCATCAATAAAACAATATTTTCAATGTTAGAAAAAAGCACTCTCTATGCGTCACAAATTTATTATTATTTTTTTTTTTTAACATAGAAGATTTGCACTTGATCACATTATATAACATATTTAAGCAAATATTAACTAGGTAACAAAGGGCTTGCTTAGACAAAAGCAAAGAAAACAAAACATTCAGAAATCAGCCAATAATAATAACACCAGTATTTCCATTCAACTATCATGTCCCATTCTTTAATTAGTGTTCAAGTGATGAAGTTCACCAATCTCACAGTATCAACTCTAATCACGTATTGTCATATCTCTGAATCACAAGCCTTTTGTCCCACTTACTTACTTACTTACTCCTCCACCACTTGCCCTCATCCCAATGGAGGTGAGCCCTCAACTTGGAGCTAGAAACGACCATCTCCTCTCCACTTGTCCGGAAAAACACTACAAATTCCGATCCTCTTTTCTCCATAATCTTCCCTTTCCACCACCCATCATTATGGAACACATCCACTCCATCTCCAGCTTTGAAACCCTCCGCCGGAGCCGCCACTTGCGGTGGTGAAGGCCGCATTTCGTCCGCACAAATCACCTCCCTCAGGGGACCGGACTCGTCTTCTTTTAGGAGGTTCTTGTACTCCACTACATATACATTGCAACCCAGATGACCATCCACTCTGGCTTCGTAGTATGAGCCGAGGAACTCTTCTTCTTTGTTGCATACCTCGACTATGGCTCCTTGCTTGAACTTGACCCTCTTGGACGCCATTTGCTGGTTTTGTATACTATATTATGTATCAACGAGAGCTTTGTTCTTGATAATTAGGGCTTCATGGACTCTATCCGTCTCGGTTTACGACGAGTTTGGATATAAAATAGAAGTCCTTCTAAAGGGTATTTGGGTAAAATGGCACTGGAACACTTTATCTTAGTGCTTGTCACGTGAGTATAGCAAGGGTGGGAATGTTTGTTTACTTTTTCCTGTCGAAGAAGTGAGCGGTCTCATCTCTCAGCACATAACACAACTGGCATATCTTCATTTCTTCAAAGCACGCGCTACAGCTGCTCCAGTAACCATGCCTGTCAACTTCAAGGTCCATTCACAATTCTCTACCTTATTGACACTACAATACCAAAATTACTACCCAAACTGAACCTTTTTTTTTTTTTTTTCAGTTTCACATAAAGTTGCTAAAATGTCGTGTTGAATCCCATTTATATTTGTCAATTTTACTCCCTTACTTTGTACATGATATTTAGCAGCTCGAGTGGAAATTTTGACTTTGACTGGGAATAACATTTAGCATTTTCAAGAACTTCAAGTATGAATTACATATATGTTACAGCCTATCTTCAGTATGCTATAGATTTCGTTCTTCTTTATGTATATATATATATATATCATTGCACATGGAAGCATATAGTTGAAGAAGAAAATGTATATAGCTTCTAATCACAGACATAATATAACTGTATATATATATATATATTTTGTTAATGTAACAGATAATATTGGGCTCATCTTCAATGGCACGGCGCCAAATTTTAGCTGACATGGGATATGAGTTCACTGTAATGGTAAGTTCATTGTTGCGTGTATGATAAATCATGATGCTTCTTGTTTGTGAGGTAAATTTAGGAAGATGCTGATACTTGAGTAAGTGAAGTTATGGTGATTATCTTAGACTGCAGATATAGATGAGAAAGCTATTAGGAAGGAGAAGCCTGAAGAATTAGTCATGGCTTTGGCTGAGGCTAAGGTATTTCACTGTTTTCGAAGTTTGTGACGTTATTCATTATAAGATTTGCATTTTAGTCTTCGTAGAATTTTGAAGAAAGAGTTGGTTGGTACGAGAAAACTAAGAAATTTACTAAGCGAGTGAAATACAAGTTTTGGTTTCGGGACCGCCCAACTATCTGTTGGTTCAGGGAGACAGTTTTGTCTTTAGAAGAAGCATATTGTATAACCAGGCTCATTGCAGTGCGTGTGAACTGGCTGTAAAATTAGGATTTTGCTATTGGTGAACTGGCCTATATGGACCCTGTTAAAGCTTAATACCCATTCTATGTAATATACAAATACTATGCTCTATTTTGTCTATATGGATAATTTGTATGTCTGGATTTCCCTTAAAATTAGATGTGCTATATGTATGCAATTTTTCAGCTATATTCATTTTCCTTTGTTCTTTAAACCTTGTTCCTCCCAATCATTTTTGTCTCATTTGGTGATTGAATGAGCAAGATCTGTTCAATAGAGTGTATTTCATGTTGGTTTTCAAATAATGATAGTGAGAGGGGATAGTATTTGCTTATCAAACTTTGTTAAATAATTCATGCTCACTGTTTGCTCGGTGAAGTCAGATAATGAAGCAATGAAACTAAAAGAAGTTGCATTAGTCATGCTTTCTATCCTTCAGTCAGTAAAAATTGAGCTTGAAATGGTTAAATGAACAAGCTTGCTACAGAGAAAGCTTCCAAATACTTTAGTTAGCTCACGCTTAAGCTGGCTTGTCTCAAATATTACTCCAGGACAAGGCATTGGCACAATTAGATAAGTGCAACTTAGCACCTTATTCAAATTGTTCTGTCCAAACAGATCTTTAGGATATTATGATACAAGCTAATTGGAAGTTTGCATGCGCCTCTTGTGGTTTTTTCCTTCATCAATAAACGTGAGCTAAAGGATCATAAGATTGACTTTAGACCTTATGATTTTGTAGGCTGATGCCATTATATCCCAGCTCCTAATTGAAGGTTCTGCACTTAGGGAGGATAATCCTGCAACACTGCTTATCACAGCAGACACAGTATGCCCATTATCTTCATGTCTCTGTTTGTCTTTCCCTTAAATTTTCCAGAAAAACTTGTAAGGAAAATTTTTCATCTATTCTGATGGGGGAGTTTCATGTAGACCTATATACACACACGATGATAATGAAAGGAAATGCTTAGAGTTGTGTTCTTGTCATGTTAGTACTTGTAGATGAAGGGAAGGGAAAATGAATTAGATCCCAGTTTTCTGCTTCAGCATGCAATAATACTTTTCTCCTGATAAAACTCATTCTTTAAAAGAACGTGCTAGTATTCTCCAACAAACTATAGTGCTATCTATAGTCATCAGCTAATTGTTGCCTTGCTTAGTTTGAGAATTGAAACTCAAAAGTAATAGTATGACTATATGTTCATCTTGCAAATCCTAGTGCATAAACGAGAAAATTCATCTTCTCTTTATTGCTTTGATGTGCTTCAGTTTTTTGGTTAAATCTTTGATATGCCTCTTTGATAGCGCTGGGTAGCAGTGTAACTCCACATTTGAGTCCTCAAGAAACATGCTAGCTAGTAAAGATTCTTCTGCATTCTCTCTTAAGATGTCTTCTAGAGTTTCTTATTTAAAAACCTAATTGATTTTGAGGTGGTCGTATATGAAGGAAGGATAAGGGAAAAACCTTCCAGCAAAGAAGAAGCACGAGAGTTCATTAAAGGTTTAATTGATGTCTGCTCATTACACCTCTTCATGGTATAAGAATACCACATCCAATATTGAGATCCTGTTCATTGTAGGATATTCGGGACATCATGCAGCTGTTATAGGATCTATACTTGTGACCAACCTAAAGACCGGGATAAGGCAAGGGGGATGGGAGAGTGCAGAGGTATTATTTTGCCCCGTTTCTGTCCTTCCTATTTGTTGCTTGTATTACTTGGTCAAACCTGTAAAAATATCACGGGGATAAACGAATGATGATATTGAGATGCCTTATCAAGCAAGAAATAAAATCCTTTGCCTCTTTAACTCTTTCTCTAATTGTATGAGTGCAACTGCATCTACCTATCCATGCACTTCAAGATGCAGCTTGAATTGTATGTGTTTGACAATTTGAATTTGAATACTTTTTTTCTCGTCATTAAGTTATGGAGTTGTAATTTTGCTGTTATACAGGTATATTTCCACGATATACCAGGGGAAATCATCGATGGCCTGGTACACAATCTTGAAATATATTCCATATCTAGTGTTTGATCAATCGTTATTGAGTTCATCATCATGGCAGTTTTCTTCTTCAGATTGATGAGGCAATTACACTTAATGTTGCTGGAGGATTGATGCTTGAGCATCCCCTAACTTCACCTTTTGTAAAAGAAGTGGTTTGTCCCAGCTCCTTCCCTTTTATCTCCTGCACTTTTTAACCATATTGCGAAGTGTAAACTAAGTTCTCTGTTTTCTGCAGATAGGGACCGATGATACCATCATGGGACTTTCTAAAACTCTAGCCAAAAACCTCATTCACAAAGTGCTATAATGCCTTCTTATTTACTCAAAGCGTTTGTACTGCAACTTTGATTTTGCGAACCCTTTATTTGTCATTTGCAAATTGCATGATTTTATACTCGATTGAACTTTATGCATGGCCTTCCGCATTACAATATACAATTCTGTGTCTCTATTTATTGCTGAACCTGAAATTATGCTCTGTAAATCGAGATTTTTGGCATATCAAAGTGGAGGATATGGAGTAATTTGGGTAATCCTAACCAATTTTCACAGCAACAGATTTTTTTTCCGCAAATACTAAAAGCTGCACTCTTTACTAATCTTAATAAAAGATTTTTTTTAAAAAAGAAGGAAATGGTGGTCTCATGTGGTTTCAAATTCAAGCTTTGTTTCCATGTGCAAGATCAGGAATTGTGCTTTTCAACAAGGAAATATTGAGTTTGGAGAAAGTTTTACTTTTGCTTGTTCCTATTGTTTACTGGTAAAATTCTCTTTGCATATGGTGCAAAATTTTATATATGAAGCTATCCATAATTAAGCCTACACTTTAATCTAAGTTATTCTAACATTGGAGCAATGTTGAATTTCGGGTTTGTTTGTTCCTCATGAAACGTGTTTACAAACTTTCAATGCATCTGTTAGGGCAGAAGCTTTTCCAAACCATTTCAGTGAAACCCTTAGAATTATCATAATAATATCAAAAAGTTAATGGTGAGATGCAAATATAATAGCGATGACCAGTGATGGGTTTACCAACTTGGATATTGTCTATGGAATATGAGGAATATGACTTTCAGTTTAAGAAGAGAAAATCATTTTCTTTATTATTTATTAAGGGTATATTTGAATTGTCTATATTTGATCTCTATTTATTTGAAAATTGGTATTTGATTAAACTGTTTAATTTATATCTGATTTATTTATATTTTAAAATATGATTTAGGGATTCAGTTTTTCTAATATAGGTTATGTAATTGTATCTTGTTTTTTTTTTTTTTTCATTTGAATTCCATTTGATTTTAGTCAAATACTCATATTTGAATAGATATAAAATAGATATCCAATGGACAAAAATAAGATGAATCTAATAGGTGCTAAGATTCTCTAAACCGGTTGCTATCATTCTATTAACTTCACGTTGTTATCATTTACATCTACTTAGATTGCTAAGATGTCTTTTGACTATGCAGAGTTTTAATTTTTAATTGTTACAATTGATAATATTTAAAAGTGATGAAGGCAAAAATTATGTGATCGGCAAATATTATCAATTGATAATATTGTTCACTCATAATTGAAGGCAAATATTATCAATTGTAATAATATTTGATAATATTATCAATTTTTATCAAATTATAATAATATTTGATAATAATTTGTTATCAAATTATAATAATATTATCAATTGTTATCAAATTATTATCAATTGATAATAATATTTAGAGTAAGTGATGGAGGCAAGAATTATGAGTGAACCGATAGATGTTTCAAAAGAAGATATTGGTATAAATGAACAACGCAACCAAAATTGTCATGCTCCTAATAGTGGAAGTCAATCATCTTCCAATAATCATCTAAAACTCTTTTAGTTGCATCTACTAATAAGAGACAATGGCCTCCAATGTGAGATCATATGACATTGGAACCAGCAGATAAACATGGAAATTAGATGGCAAAATGTAATTATTGTCATAGAACTTTTAAATATACTAGGGTAAACGAAACTAGTGCACTTCGCACTCATTTGAGTAGATACGATGAGTAGACAAAAAAATTCTTCCAAGTATCTTAGAAAGTAAGTAGCTTTCTATGAAAATAAATAATCAATTTGATGAAAGACAGTGTAGGAAAGAGCTTGCTATGATGTTTATTGTTGTTGAGTTGCCATTTAAATTTGTGAAGCATGAAGCATTCATTAGTTATTCTAAAGTACTACAACCAAAGTTTTTAGTTCCTTCTCATACAACTTTGAAATGTGATTGTGTAAACTTGTACATAAAGGAAAGGGGGGAATTAAAACGGTATTTCTCTTAGTTTGATGGTAGGGTATGTTTAATTACTGATACGTGGACTTCTTGTTATAATTTAATTTATATGTGTCTTACTTGTCATTTCATTGATGAGAATTGGAAGCTGTAAAAGAAGATTTTAAATTTTTGTCAAATACCTAGCCACTTTGGTGAGGCTATTGGAAACACTGTTAAGACATGTTTGAAATGTTGGGATGTCACAAAGATTCTTACAATCATCATTAACTATACTAGTTCTAATGATCTTTGCATCTAGTATTTGAAAAAAAAAAATAATGATGGGGGAACACTCATGCTGAAGGGAGAGTTTCTTCATATGAGATCTTACACTCCCATCTTGAGTTTGACTATTAAGGAGGGGCTGAAAGATATAGATGATTCAATCTTTAGAATTCGTTCAGTGGCAAGATATGTAAGGTCTTCTCCATCTAGATTGGCTAAGTTTAAGAGTTGCGTGCAAGAAGAAAACATTAAAAGTAAGGCATTGTTAAGTTTAGATGTTGATACTAGATGGAACTTAACTTATTTAATGTTAGAGTCTATTGTGAAATTTTAGAAAGCATTTGAATTGTTAGAGATTAAGGATAAGAAGTATAGGGTAGAATTTTAGAAAGAAAAAATGAGGGGAGTTCCTTTAGAGAAAGATTAGGCATATGCCCATTATATTTTGTCATTCTTGAAGACGCTTTATGATGCTACATTAAGCATCTCTAGATCTCTTTATGCCACTTGCAATCAATTTGTTGAAGAAATTTTAGGTGTTGGATATCAAATTAATGAGCAATGCAAAAGCAATGATATGTATATGATGATGATGGTTGAAAGAATGAAAAGAAAACATGAGAAGTATTGGGGAAATATTAACAATATCAATGTATTATCTTTTGTTAATCCGATTCTTGATCCTTGCCAAAAATTATTTTATGTGGATTAGATGGTGAGACATGTTTATGATATTGAAAAGGCAAGCTAGTTAATGAATAAAATCCAAAATTCCCGTTCTAGTTTGTATAATTATTATGGTTCTAGGTTTGAGCACATAGAGGAAAGCCCCAATACAAATTCTCATAGTTGTATGAGCGAACCTTAACCATAAGTGAGAAAGGAAGATCATAAACCATGAAGATCGGTTTTCTATTGTGAGATGGGAAGGGAAAAAGAGGTACAAAAAAAAAAGAATTAGATAAGTATTTAGGAGAAGAGCATGAAGATTTTGATAAGGATTTTAACATATTAAATTGGTGGAAAAAAAATCCTCTTACAGATACCTTATCCTTTCCTTAATGGCAAAAGATGTTTTAATAATTCCATTGTCAATTGTAGCTTCAAAGAGTGCTTTTAGCACTGGTGGTCGAGTTCTTGGACTCCATATACGGTGAAAGCCCTTATTTACACACAAGATTGGCTTAAAAAATCTACAACAGTATTATCCATTGAGGAAGACATTGAAGCACTAGAATTATTTGACTCATGTTTGAAATTATTCATTTGAGATGTAAAACTATTAATGTTATCTATATTATTATTTTTTTCCATATGTTTATTATGCACTAATAGTAAGCTATTTCTTTTAAATCTTTTTAGATGCAAGAGTTGTTAGAATGGTGGATTCAACTACCATAAATATTACTCTAGATTGAAAGGCCTTTTTTTTTTTTGTTTAGGTTTTAGCTTGCTTAAGTTATTTAAACCAATACACAATTAACTTGTTTTATTTTTGTTTTTATTTCAGGTTCTAATTTAAAGTTCGTACTTGGAGATTTACTAAGGCGATTTGTTTATATTTAGTGTTTCTTTGTTTGCTAGAGCATTTGTCACCTAAGTGAAGTTGTTTACTAGAGATTTTATATTAGTGTATTAGCTTAAGTCTTGTACTTCTTTTTTTTCGTATGCTTTAGTTTTTATCGATATTTGCATCTCATCTCCTATAGACATATATCTTGTGGATGTTGAGTGGTGGAAATTTCAATTATGAAGTGTGAACAGGTTAATGTTGAGTGGTGGAACTTTGCATCTCATTCCCTACAGACATATGTCTTTTCGATGTTGAGTGGTGGAAATTTCAATTGTGAAGTGTGAATAGTTTAGTGTTTATAGCATAGCACTAAATAATTATTTCTTCTCTAGGTTCATGTTAATGGAGAAATATGTTTAAGTCTATGGAGAGTTGCGTTTTATTGTTTATCATATTTAAATAGGACTTTTATATCATTTTCATGTTCACAAGTTCATGTTATATGTAGCATTTGAATGTGCAATGAATATAACATTTGAATGAGGGATGGACATAAAGTAATTATCACAATAACAGTTCGAATTGTATAACAAATCGAATTGAACTGTTTTTAAAATGGTTAAAAAAATTCAAGAATTGAACCATAAAATTTGATTCAACTTAAAAGAAAAAAAAAAACGAATTGTACCGTACCCACCCCTAATCAGAATATTGGAATGCTTTTCCGAATAATGAAATAGTGAAACCTAAGGTAAAGAAGAAAAGATATATTATATTACATAATTGATATTTTTACTTAAGTGTGTAAAATTAAATAACGAAACATGTAAATTGTTTAGAACTATGTTAAACAAGTTTTGAAATATTACTTGAAAGATCATAATTATATTTTCTAAAGTACAACAAAAGTCGTTAACTTGCATGCCAAATGAAGAAACAACAGAACAATCTATTTCCAAAGAAAAAAACAAAGTTGGAATAAATTTTAAGAAAACAAAGAAATATATTCAAGGCTCATCTCCATTGGTTGAATATATTTGGATAATATATTTGATTCATTCCATTAAGTTGATTATAATATCATGGGGATGATAATTTTTAATGGCTCAAGTTGGAAGCATATTAATGGAAACATAATTATTTATTGGTTGACTAGGAAGGAAAGATGTTGAAGAGATTGTCAATATTAACTATACTTGATTGCTATGATCGAATTTTGTAAATTTAAATTGATAGAAGAGAATTGAAGAAGAGATATTTTTGACAAAATTGAAGAAATTAAAGTGAGGTCTTGATGAGTGTATGATCAAGGAAGAGGAGAATACGAATGGTTGTTGAGGGATGGAAGCAATAAAAGAAAAAAGGGGAAAAAATATTTAAAGAGATTTGAAGCAAATTGCAATCATTTTTATTGTATTTTGTTAAAGAATTACTCCTATAGATGAACATTAACTTTGCTTTTCTCATGATTACAAATTTTTTTTTGAAGTTGATTTATATTGATAGGTTATAGTTCATTGTGGTTTTATGTGATTAGCTTAAGTGAAGCTAAATGAGATAGAGCCGTGAGTGATCGTGGCAAGGAGGTCGATTGTTTGTAATTTTCAAGATTTGAATTTTTGATATAGTACAATAATATTGGTGAAAGCGATTGGGTTCATGGAGAGCGGAGGCTGGAAGAGTGGATTGATGTACAAAGCGAAACCGTTATAAACTGCTTGTTTGACCTTCTTAATCCTTACTATTTTTATGTTATTGTAATTTATTTATTCATCACTTTATACTTAGTATTTCTATCATAGAAATTCACTCCATTTTAGTTGCTAATTATTTTTCTAAAATGTGAAAATTTTCTCAAATAATTTTAAGGTAACACTTCCTTTTAACTAATCTAATGCCACCATTTTTGCATCTTGTCTTTATTGTCACCACATATTAATATTGTTAGCATAATTACAACATATTATCTAACAACTTTCAACCTGTTCATTTTGTTGAATTGCAATTTCTAGATTAACCTAAAAATTGCAATTTAGCAAAAAAGAAAAAGAAAAAAACCCATTGCCTTTGTCTTCTTTTTCCTCTTCATAACCAATATCAACACACCACCACCATTCAACACACTATGCAACCACTAATAGACCACCACCACCACTAGACCCACCCACAAGCATACCACCATCATGTAACCTACCCACACACCACTACTAGACTCACTAACCCACACAACTAAACCCAAAAGATCTACCTACATCTTTGTCATTGTTCATTACGAAAGAGAGGGAGAGAGAGATTCAGGCAAGAAGAATTTAGGCTTGACTCATTGTGACTATCATGAGTGTAGTGCAATTCATCACATCTCCATCATTTTCCATGGGTTTATTAGTCAAGAGAGAGCTTGACTCATCATGAATATCAATGTTGTCCTGATTAAGGTATGTGTTTGACATTTTAGAGAGAAAAATTAAGAGGAATTGGTAGAGAGAGAATGGATGGAAGAAGTTTGTTTAATAGATCAAAATGTGAAAAAGAATGAGAGATGAAAATGGTGTTGTAATTATAAGTCCCATATAAGTATTACGTGAAAGGATAGAGAGAGAGACTAATGAAAGGATGAGAAAGAAAAGATAAATGAAGAATATTAAGGTAATATGGTCATTTGATTTGTATTATAGGTCCATTCCTCATGGTTATTATGGGTTATTCATTTCTTAATAAATAAGAATTCCATTACAAGTTTATGTAATTCAATAGAGTGAATGAGCCGTAAAAATATATAAGAAAAAGTACCCAAAACCAAAGATTTTTCATATGTTTATAGTTAATGGCAAACCACATACTATATAATTTTTATTGAATTCCTTCTCTAATGGAACTTTTTCTTATTAAATTTACTACCTTATACTTAATTTTTTGCACTTCTAATATTTATCCAACAATAATTTACCATGTCATAGTTTTCAAGATAATGAAGGTTATAAAACTAACAAGTAAAAGTTCAATTGTAATGACCATCAACAACCTTAAACTTTAGTATAAAATTTGACAAGAAAAAATTGAATTGAATATGCGAGTTGATAATTCAAATTTCAAACATAAAATTAAGGAAATTAATATTTAAACTCAAGTTTAAATAGAAAATCGAATTTTTAAGTGGTTAAAATAAATTATCAAAGTTACTTTTAGCTCATTAAAATAGAAAATCAATATTGTAATAAATGATTCAAATAAAAAATTAAAAATTTCATAATTTCCCTAATTCTAATCCTTTAAATGATGATAATTTATTTCAACCATTTGAAAGTTTGATATTCTATTGAAATAATTTATCATAATATTGATTTTTATTTTAATCATTTAAAAATTTGATCCTTTATTTGAACTTGAGCTCAAATATTATTCCTTTTGTATGTAATTTTCTCTATAAAAATTATAAAAACACCACATTATAAATATACTTACTAGTTTGTTATTTATTTATTTTTTAATATATACATAGTAATATTCACTTCTTAGGTCAAACAATTTTTCTATTTTTCTTTTTTTTTAATTATAATAAAAGAAGGAGATTCAATTTTGATCCATCTAACTTGAAAACCGATGTTTATACTAATAAGCTCTAAGAATCTAGCAAATGATGTATCTTTTACCACATCAAAGATTTGCACTTGATCACATCAAAAGACATAATCAAACGAAACATTAAAAAATAAGCCATAATAACATCAATATATTCAACAATAGTATTGATAGCTTAATTTAGTGGGAAAAAAGAAGAAGAAGAAGTGAATCACTAATAGTAATACCACTTCACTTAATTAAATTCAACTACAATAAGAAATTCTTCTCCATCCTTCATCTCTCATTCATTTAAGTAAAGCTATAAATGATAAAGAGTTTGCTTGTCTCCTGATGAGACATTTATTTGTACTGCCTTTGATGATATGCTACATCGGAGTTAGAAACACCACTAAAAATGCTTGGTGCATATTGACAATTCCAAAAGCCCTTTTGTCTCACTTACTTACTCCCTCCTCCTAGTGAAGGCAAGCCCTCAACTTAGAACCAGAAACAACCATCTCCTTGCTTGAACTTGACCCTCTTGTTCTTAGACGCCATTTATTGGTTTTACATACTATATATCAATGAGAGCTTTGTTCTTGATAATAAAAGCTTCATGGACTTTGGAGAAATGTGTGAGTTTTCCAGTTTTGACAAAGTAATTTTTAAAATATGATTCCAGGAAAAGTATTTCCCAAAATACCATTTTAAAATTGCAAGATGGGACTACGATTTCTTCACATTTTAACTTGCAATTTCTTTCGAAAATCGTAGTCCTAACTTGTGATTTCTAGAAAAGTTGCATGTTTAATATCGATTTCTTTTGAATTGGGTGACATCTACTATTTCCCTATTCTTTAAAGCTAGGATTTGATGAAATAGGTTCTCGTGAAAATGAATGATCCAACTCTAAAAATATTTCAAACCCGTGACATCATGTACCTTTAAGAAAAAGTCCTTGATTATTTTTTAAGTCCATGACAAATATCAAATTCTATATAACACCATGAACCTATTAAGAGGATAAACTGTGATACTTCTGAAGTTCATAACATGAATCAATTAGAGAAACAAAATGATTTCATCAATTCATTCAAACTGCATAAGCAAAATTACATAGCTAAAGCAAATGAAGTTAGAAACATATATACATTTCAAGAAAATGGAAAAAGTAGTGTATAATTATGTAGCTAAATATTCTTTAACGTCATCTCTCATAATGTCTCTGTTCATATCATGGTGAACTCTCTCCAATCTGGAAAAAGCTATTAGGTCCTCTAACATCAGGATAGGTCTGGGCCTAAAATAGTGACTCATCTTACGAAATATATCGAGGATCTACTTACGTAAGTCCATCCTCCATATCTTGTGTACCTAAATATCTTTCCTTATGAGGAGCAGGTAGAGTAACCACAGACGTATACCGTATATCAACATTAGGCATATAAAACTCCATCAAATCGACACTAAAGGTTGGATCATCATAATATGGGGAAAGATGAGTTGCTGGTGAGTAGTGAGTGGGTGGGGAATCTACAAGAGGACTTGGAACCAATCTTACACTATTTGCTAACGACAACCCCTAGCATGAACCTGTCCTCTCCCTCAAGTAGCACGAGGTGGAGGCATCTCCTGATGGTGCTCCTAATAATCCAGAGGGAATGATATAACACCACCATGGCCTTAGAGAAGATGCCTCCTAGTAGCTACTACAACTCGGGGACTTTTCTAGGAAATTTGCCACCTTAATGTGAAAGAAGCAATCCGACTACATGGAAAGTAAAGTATGTTAATAATATAATGTAGAAAACATAAAAGTATAATGATATGGTTAAAGCAACTTACTAAAGCATTGAGTATGGCTTCAATCCAGCTAATGTACTATCATGTAACACTATGGTACGAAGGGTAATTCCTGATATCTACCTCACTTAGCAATGTGTCATCGAACTCTAGCTGAATGATAGAGAATACCACATGTCTCTTCCTCCAATCCTCATCGATTCTTCCTTTAAAATCAATCCTATGGAGGGAAAGAGATGTGTCACACTATTATGGTATCCTTTGGATACCACCCAATTGTTACATCGCCTGACCAGGATGGTGTTACTCCATAATATGGAAGCAAATCAACAGCACCTAGGCACGCCCAATATCACTCCCTTCTTGACAAGAAGAGGGAAGTTGCTTTAAGAGCCCATGCATACATGATATCCAACGGATCTACAAGAAATGAAGTTATTTAGTGAACAGTAGACAAGTAAAGTAAACAATATTAAATCAACTAATATACCATATTATCGAGTCTAATTTTTGATTTTCCATTCCTAAGCCGATCTATACTAGACCCTATGCTTATCTAATGTAGACAGGAATTTCATTTTTATTTTGAAGTCGCCACTCAACAGTGGTTGGGAAATATTGAATTAAGACTAATTGAGCAGATTAATCCTAATTTGGACCACTAGTCAGCGAGATTTCCTCTTTTCGTTTTTGTGAAAGAGGAAATGGAAAACCAGAGTTGCTGGACTCGGAGGCTAACCTATTAAAACCTTAAAGTTACCACCCTATCTCCTAAAATCTAAACCTTTATCCAAATGTCTTTTATATTATTATTTTTTTATTGTCTTTTTATTGTGTTTTCGAGTAACTTATTCTAAGAAAACGATTTTTTTTTATTCTTTTTAGAGTTGCCTTAGACTGGTGTCTATGTACCTGCTATTCATGATCAAATGGGTCGTAGTTCGCTTTTCTTGAAAAACTTTAATATGTTTATGAATTTTAATTATGAAATTACTTTTGGTTTACGTTCTTATCATTTTAGTATATTTTTTGGAAAAGTCTAAGCTTAAGCTTGATCATTTGATTCTTTTAAAAAATAATGATTTTTAGGAAAAAACAAATTTTGGATTTATTTAAGAAAAGGGCTTTTTTAGATGATAAAAATTTTATTTCCCTATTTTTCAACTCACCTCTATTATTATAAAATTTTATTAATTTTTCTAGTTTTTTATTTTTATTTTATTATTTTTTATTAATTTCTATTAATTAATTAATTAATTAATTTTCTATTATATTATTTATCTACCCTAAACTAATAATATAAATTTTACCATTTTTTTCTAACATATCTTTATCATTTTATTACTATTTTATAATAAATTTTTTTATTGTTTTTATTATTATTTTGTTATTTTTATTATTTTTTCATTATTATTTTCTATTATTTACTCTAAACTAAATCCTAAAAGAAAATTTAAATTCTAATATTCTTTTCTATTTTTTTAATTATAAATAAAAAATAGATAAATAAATAAATAAATTCAAAAAAATAAATAAAATAACTAAATAAATAATAAATAAATAATAAATAAAAAATAAAAAAAAAATCGAAAAATTTGACTTACCTAGATCCGACTTGGTGCGCGGGTCGGGTCGGGTCGACGGTCATGGCGGCTGGAGGCGTTCGTTAACGGCGTTCCAGTGGCCTTTCGAGGAGGTTGAGGAGTCGTTTCCTAGGTTTTCAGGGGTGAGGAACTCAATCATGATGGTGGATTGCTCCAAAAGTGCCACCTAGTGGTGGTTCAGTGCTTGATCGAGGGTCGCGACTTGGGAACTCCGGCGAAGCTTCGATTTTCTCTCTTTTTCTCACTTTTGATCCGTAATTCTACTTCCTCCCTTCCTTCTCTATTTATAGCCGCAAGGAATCGAGCTGGATAAGCTCGAATTTCCTCTGATTGAGACGAATCGGATTTGCGATTAAAACCCTCCTCTGATTTATGCAAATCCATCAATTTGTTGCGATTTGATTATAATTGGATAATGTTTATCCTATTTTAGTTAAAGATCTGTTGGATTTGTGCAAAAAAATCGAATCAAAACGGCCGAAATGCGATTTTTCCCCTACCGGCGATGATCTCGGAAGAAGGAGGAAGACGATCATGCGCTCGGCGCATACGTCCGTTCCAGCGAATCAGCTACTGACACGTGTCCTAGGCGAGGAAAAAAATTGCAAAACGCGGAATCTACCTCCCTCGCGTTTTGAACCCGTGACCGAGCCCCTTCCCCGGCGCCTTAGGCCATGGTTCGGACCAGCTGGGCTAGCCTACTTACTCGATTTTTTTATTTTCGCAATTTGCATACATGCAATGCGATATTTTATTATTTTTGTATTTTTTGAAATTCCAAAAATTTGTAAAAATTATTTAATCCCTTTTATTACTATTTCTACAATTACTTTCCAAAATTGATGTATTTTTCCTATTTATTTTATTTTTTGAATATTTTTCCTATTTTTGCTAAATTAGAAAAAAATGTAAAAAATTTGATAATTGATAATTATTGATTATTAGGGCAAAAATGAGGTGTTTACACATACCTACTCAGGTATTCGTCGATCCAAAGCATCTTGATACTGCGCAAGAACATGAGTGGCCACCTCATGCCAGTGACATGCCAAAAAAGCATCATGGGGAATGTAGACCTAGTGCTGAGTTGGAGTAATGTGTAGAAATTTATCTTAGGCTTAGATTTGTAGAAGAATCATAGCACCTCTAATCTCCTACGTAGATGCATCAGCTGCATAGCATCGGAATCTATACAACCGAGCTAAGCAGCTACTCCCCAGCTATATTGCCTTGCTACTTGAAAATCCTTTAGAAGTGGGGATGATGGAGGACCATCTCAAGGTTCGAGTGTTGAAGAGGATAAATGCTTTCAAAGTGGAATTGAGGAACTACAATCGACTTGTGCATTCTCTCTGAACACCACATGCACGCGCTCGAACTGTTGCTGCAAAGCCCTCAAAAGAAAGGACTAATTGGGTTCATCCCCTTGATTCTCGTGTTTTGACATGATGATAATCCTGAAAGAAATTCAGTTAAGAAGTCCTCACACACTCCCTCAAGCATTTGCACTCAAAAGTCTATCTACACTCGTGTTGCACACAGATTAATGGCTTTTACCCTCTATTATGTTCACCCACTCTCGCCTTTTACCACTCTTGTTTTCCCCTACCAAGTTCTTTAAGAACACAGCAATTGAAAGACCAGAGTAGTCACTTGTAAAACTCAAATATCAGTTCATATAATTAGCTCAAAAAGGGGCTAAGAAGATAGTGATTAAGAAAACACAAAGAAGATGGGAAGAAACAACACTGTTGAGGTAATGCTCAACAAAAGAATAGACACATCGTGGAGTTTAGGATTTAAAGAATCAACTTGAGCATTGATGATGATAGAAGACAACACAAGAATTTTTTTTTTTAACTTTTGTTTGTTGATTTTTTTTTCTTCGAAATGACACTAAATAGAAATAGTAGAACAAGATTATTGAAGAAATAAATGAAATTTCAACAAGGAATATGAATGATAAAGGATAATAACCTGATTGAGGACCAACTTGACTATGATACAAAAAATGATGCGAAATCCCACGAATAGATTTATGAGACCCAGCAACAAACGACTGATTTCCTAGACCACTCAAATCCCAATTTTGAATTAAAAAAAAAAATTATTGACTCATTGTTTATGGAGACAAAAACTGGTAATATATATATATATATATATAAAGAAATTATTAACCCATTGCCTGTAAGAGACAAGAACCAATAATATAAACTGAGCTCGAACCCACAAGGTCAAAACCTCGATTGCTTGTTCAAAAAGAACAGATATGAGAAAATATCTCTTCAATTGAAAAATTCATCCAACCTCCATAACACAAGTTTTGATTCCTTATTTATAGAGTTCCAAGGCTAATTAATGAAAAAAAAAAAAACCATCTACATTCCCATCAATAACCCACTACCAAAGCATAAATGTGTTTCTCTTAGCTACACTAATAACTATCCACTACCAAAGCATATTAAATGTGTTTCTCTTAACTACACTAATAACTATTTTGTTGATGTAAGCAATGACCTCAACTATCTTCTAGAATCCCTGCTTACTGTCTTGGCTGATTTGGGATCCATTTTCTTGGGCGTGGATGACATTAATGGATTTGGTTTCAACCAAGCTCCATGTTTCTAAGGTCATTCTAGACTTGACCTCATTTTCAAAAACAATCTTCACAAATCCTTGCATGGCTTGCTTGATTTGTTTTAATTGCGCCCCTGTGATTGGTCCTTCAAGTATTTGTAGTTCCTCAATTCCACTTCGAATGCATTTGTCCTCTTCAACATCTGAACCTTGAGATTGTATATGGTTTTAATCCTTTGACTCCATTGGATTTGATTCCTTTGCTTGTGAATGAGATTACTAGTTTTGATGGTAAAAAGAAGGCTGAGATGGTGAAAAAGATTCATGAAGAAGCAAGACATCACATCATAAAGCAGAATGAGAAGAATGCTACCTAAGCTAACAAAGGCAGAAAGAAAGTTACTTTTGAATCTGGAGATTGGGTATGGGCTCATATGAGGAAAGAAAGGTTTCCAACTCAAAGGCGGACTAAATTAGATCCAAGAGGAGATGGGCCACTTCGAGTGGTGGCTAAAATCAATGACAATGCATATACATTGGATTTTCCAAGTGAGTATAATGTTAGTGCCACATTTAATGTGTTTGATCTTACTCCCTTTAATACAGGTTCAAATTCGAGGACGAATCCTTTTGAAGAGAGGGAGGATAATGGAGGACCATCTTAAGGTTCGGGTGTTGAAGAGGACAAATGCATTCGAAATGGAATTGAGGAACTACAAATACCTGAAAGGCCAATCACAAGGGTGCGAGCAAAATAGATTAAGCAAGCCATGCAAGGCTTTGTGAAGATTATTTTTGAAAATAAGGTCAAGTTTGGAATGACCTTGGAGACATGGAGCTGGGCTAAACCCAAATCTATTAATGTCATCTGAGCTCAAGAAAATAGAGCCCAAATCAGCCAAGACAGTAAGCAGAGATTCTAGAAGATAATTGAGGTCATTGCTTACATCAACAAAATAGTTATTAGTGTAGTTAAGGGAAACATATTTAATATGCTTTGGTAGTAGGTAGTTATTAGTAAAGAAAGGTTTCCAACTCAAAGGCGGACTAAATTAGATCCAAGAGGAGATGGGCCACTTCGAGTGGTGGCTAAAATCAATGACAATGCATATACATTGGATTTTCCAAGTGAGTATAATGTTAGTGCCACATTTAATGTGTTTGATCTTACTCCCTTTAATACAGGTTCAAATTCGAGGACGAATCCTTTTGAAGAGAGGGAGGATAATGGAGGACCATCTTAAGGTTCGGGTGTTGAAGAGGACAAATGCATTCGAAATGGAATTGAGGAACTACAAATACCTGAAAGGCCAATCACAAGGGTGCGAGCAAAATAGATTAAGCAAGCCATGCAAGGCTTTGTGAAGATTATTTTTGAAAATAAGGTCAAGTTTGGAATGACCTTGGAGACATGGAGCTGGGCTAAACCCAAATCTATTAATGTCATCTGAGCTCAAGAAAATAGAGCCCAAATCAGCCAAGACAGTAAGCAGAGATTCTAGAAGATAATTGAGGTCATTGCTTACATCAACAAAATAGTTATTAGTGTAGTTAAGGGAAACATATTTAATATGCTTTGGTAGTAGGTAGTTATTAGTGTAGTTAAGAGAAACACATTTATGCTTTGGTAGTGGGTTGTTGATGGCATTGTGGATTTTTTTTTTCATTAATTAGCCTTGGTACTCTATAAATAAGGTATCAAAACTTGTGTTATGGAGGTTAGACAAATTTTTTAATTGAAGAGATATTTTATCATATCTGTTCTTTTTTAACAAGCAGCCGGGGTTTTGACCTTATGAGTTCGGGCTCGGTTTATATTATTGGTTCTTGTCTCTTATAGACAGTGGGTCAATAATTTCTTTATATATATATATATATATATTACCGGTTTTTGTCTCTATAAACAATAGATTAATAATTTTTTTTTATTCAAAATTGGGATTTGGGCGGTCTAGGAAATTGATCATTTGTTGCTAGGTCTCACAACTCTATTCTTGGGATTTTACATCAGGGGCACTTTTGAACTTTGAATTAAAGTTACTAGCCACATGTTAAATGCATAATTGCCAATGCGCAAAGGGGTTTTGCCAATCAACATTGCAGTGCTTAATTGCCTTGACTATCCCTACATGTTGGTCGGATATGAGACATAATGTTTTCCAATCACGACGATAACTAATAACGTGCTCTTTCAACAACACTAAAAGCCATGACTAGAAGGCGAACGATTCCTTATCCACCAATGCAAATGCTAAGGGTACTATGTGGTTAGCACCATCCATGCTGCATGCAATGAGAAATTTGTGGTCATATTTCCTATAACAAAAGGTTTCGTCAATGTTGACAATTGGCCTACAATACTGGAATGCCTCGATGCATGGCCCAAATGTCCAAAGCATTCTTTGGAAGATCACTTCACTTTTTATCATGGTTGACCAACCTTGCCACTCGACATGCAAACCTGGGTTACTCGTCTAGATGGCATTTAATAGTTTGGGTAACTCCATGTATGATTTATCCTAATCGTTGTATACAGCTTCGATTGCTCTTCGTTTACCATCCTATACTCGTCTTCTTATCACTAAATACTCGAATGTGTTGCGGATATTTAATTTTAGCACAGACACCATTACGTCAGGTTCATTCCTAACTTGACCCAAGAAACAATGTGCCATAAAGCTTGAATTCAACTATGGATGGGCTTGATTCAAGGTAGGATTGATACATGTGTGCAGCCCTTCAATAATGGTAATTACAAAATCTCGATCCATCCGTTTTTGGCATGCATGAAGTTGCCATTTGCATCCCTTGTCCCTCTCAGTGCAAACAACATGCCATACCTTCCTATCAAAGTTGTCGATTTGATAATTGTTGTGATGCTTTATATGGTATGCCTTCACCGCGTATATCAAATTAAACTTCATAGCGAACCGCATTCCTTTCTTTAACTCATCACTAAAGCTCAAGTCATCTAAAGATAGAGCAATCTCCATAAACGTTATGTACCCATCACCACCACCCCTCCTATTAAAGAATGGAATAGGATGCTTGAAGGACGAAGTTATGGGATCAATGATTGAAGAGCTAAACACAACAGTGTATGCGATGGTAACCTCTAGGGACACTGGAGGTTGAGGATCCTTAGATGTGTCAAATCAATGTTTATGTAGGGCTTACCAATTTCATCATCCTTGTTTATAGCTTCTTTTTTCTGAATCAACAGATACATTATTATGAACCTCTTCAATATGCTTTTTAAGAGCATCTCTGATATGTAAATCTATATCATTGTCTTTTGTATATTTCTCTTGAAAATCATTGTTTTTTTTCAAACGTTGCCACATCATTCGTACATTCCTGACCCTACGGGGGAGGTTGGTTGGGGAGGCATTTTAGTCTCATAACCTATGGTTTCACCTTGAGTGAGAACAGGATTAGTTTCTAATTTAATGAATAGCTCCTAGATGAACAATCGACCTGCAACTTGAGCAAATTCAACAAGAGTTCTTACATCATCATCATCTGTGATTGGGATCAAAGAATATTGTGGCTAGACAGAACCTGATTTAAAAATTGTTGACTACTTGTAGAACACCTCCACTTAAAAGGAAGGTAGGATCAATTTTAATGACTGCACATATCTTAATCAACAATTTTGTATACTCCACATTCATCTTCACTTTAATTTTCTTAACAATCTTCTTATCATAATATGGTCCATCTTCACCATACATGAAATTTCCATGGGCAAATATCGCAAATCTCACAAAATCTATTATCTCCACAAAATTGGGTTGAATTCTTCAAGTTAGGGAAAAATCCACAAAATTAGAGCAAATCCTACACATTAGGGAAAATTCTATATATTGGGGCAATGTCCTTTGAATTGAGGAAATTCTACAAATTAGAATAAATTTAATAAAATTGAGGTAAATCCTACAAATTACGACAAATTGTATAAAGTTTGGCCAAATCCTACAAATTAGGGCAAAGTCCTCAAAATCGCATTAAAATTGGTTACAAATGACGTTTTGTTGGTATAGGAGATTTATAAAGATCGCGGTTGAATCATAAGTTAAGATTACGATTTTAGTTTGATGCATTACAATTTACTCGAAACACACCGTATCACTTAAATGTAAATCACAATCTAACTTGCGATTTACATGGAGGTGAAATCGTATTCCTACTCTTCAATTTTGTAACAATATTTTGGGAGTTGTATTTTAAAAATTAGTTTGTATGGAGCCCGTAAACTCACTCATTTCTCATAAAATGAAGGTCCCTCTAAAGGGTATTTTGGTAAAATGGCATTGGAACACTTTATCTCTGTGCTTGTCGCGTGGGCGTAGAATAGGGTTTGTTTACTTTACTTCCTGTCCATAGAATTGAGTAGTTTTCCACGGCATAAACCCAACGGGCATATCATATCTTCATTTCTTCCAAGCAAGCTTCACCAATAATGGCTGCCAACTTCAAGGTTTATTGACAGTTCTCTACCTATACCTCAATTGACTACGCTAAAATACCAGAATTACTAAGTCATTTTTTTGTTTTCCTGAAGTTAAATGTCATATTGAATCGAATATATGTTTGTCAATTTTACTACCTTAACTCCCATCCCATGGATTGTACATGATATTTAGCAGCCTCAAGTGGAAATTTTGCTTCTGTCGGGAATAACATCTACGACTTTCGAGAACTTCCAACTTTAAAACTAAGAAAGCACGTGTAGAATTTCGATAGTGATTTTTTTGGGGTAAACATCCCGATGATGAATTTGACATTGTCCCAAATAATTATTGTACAGTGTTATAAAGTTGTATACATGAACAAGCCTGTCTTTCATATGCTACAGATTTTTCCTTTTTTTTTCATCGCATATGGAAGCATATAGTAGAGAAGAGCGACAAGAAATTGTATATAGCTTCTAATTACAAACGTGATATAACTGTTTTTTTTTTTTTTAATGTTACAGATAATATTGGGCTCATCTTCAACGGCACGGCGCCAAATTCTAGCTGACATGGGATATGAGTTCACTATAATGGTAAGCTCATTGTTAGTATGAAAATTCATGGTGCTTCTTGTTTGTGAGGGAAATATGGGAAGATGCTGATACTTGAGTAGGTGAAGTTATGGTGATTATTTTAGACTGCAGATATAGATGAGAGAACTATTCGGAAGGATAAGCCTGAAGAATTGGTCATGGCTTTGGCTGAGGCTAAGGTATTTTGCTGTTCTTGGAGTTTGTGACGCTCGTTTATTAAAAGATTGCTCATTTATCTTTGTAAAATTTTCAAGAAAAAGTTGGTTGGTTGAGGAACACTAAAAGTTTACTAAGCATGTGAAAAACAAGTTCTTAGGCCTACCCAATCATTTGTCAGTTTCGAGAGACAGTTTTGTCTTAGAAGAAGCATATTGTACTATGAGGTTCATTGCGGTACATGAACTGGCATTAAAATTGGATTTCGCTTCAGTAAACCTGGTTTATATGGTCTCAATGAAAGCTTAATGTACTATGTATAGTACAAATGCGATGCTCTATTAGTCTT
The DNA here is from genome assembly GCA_037954665.1 of Laguncularia racemosa. Lineage (NCBI taxonomy): Eukaryota > Viridiplantae > Streptophyta > Magnoliopsida > Myrtales > Combretaceae > Laguncularia > Laguncularia racemosa. The sequence continues at coordinate 1,543,365 of JBBMOL010000166.1, forward strand.
CATTAACCATGTGTATGTTAAAATTTTCCTTTAAATTGTATAAATATGAAAATTTTTAGCTATGTTTGTTTACCTTTCTCCTTTAAACCCAGTTCTTTCTCTCCACATTTGTCTCATTTGGTGAATGCAAGCAAGCTACATTCATGAGCGTATTTTCATGTAGGTGTTCAAATAATGATGGTGAGAGGGGATGGACTATGCTTATCAAGCCTTCTTAAATAGTTCATGCCATCCGTCATCCCTTTTTGCATGTAATATCAGATAATGAACCAATGAAACTCAAAGAAATATAGTTGCAATTATCATAATACCTATCGCCTAATCAATCGAAATTGAGCTTGTAATGGTTAAAGAAATGAATTTGCTACATAGAAAATTTCCAGGTCTATTAGTTAGCTCAAGCTTTAGTTTGCTCATTTCAAATGTTATTCAAGTTCGAGGCATCTACACAAGAAAGGATGCTATTTCTAGTTAGATCAGTTATAACTAGCAACACAAAGAACTTTATTTAATTGTTTTGTCAAAACAGATCTTGATGTTATTATGATATAAGCTAACCTAGCTATCTGTTTTATTAGAAGTTTGTACGTGTCTCTTGTGGTTTTTTCCTTCAAGAATAAATGTGTGCTATGGGATCATTAGATTGATTTTAGACCTTGTGATTTTGTAGGCTGATGCCATTATATCCCGGCTCCAAACTGAAGGTTCTGCACTTAAGGAGGATGATCCTCCAACGCTGCTTATCACAGCAGACACAGTATGGCCATTATCTTCGTGCCTCTGTTTGTCCCTCCCTTAAATCTTCCAGAATAACTCTGCAGAAAAATTTTTCATCTATTCTGATGGGAAAGTTTCATGTAGATCTATATACATGCGATGATAATGAAGGGATATGCTCAGAGACATTGTTATCTCATGTTAGTATAATAGTACTTATAGATGACGAGATGGAAAAATTATTTACATCCCAGTTTTCCACTTCAGCAAGCAGTAATCCCTTTTTTTCCTGATAAAACTCATCCTTGAACAGAAAAGGCTAGTTTCCCCTTAAAAAACTATAGCATCTTCAGCAGTCATCAGCCTCATTGTTTCCTTTGCTTGGTTCCAAAGCAAAAACTCAAAAATAGTAGTATGAGTATACATTTATCTTACAACCCTTAATGCATGAACCAGTAGATTCATATGCTCTTTACTGCTTTGAGCTTCTTTGACAGTGCTGTACAGTTGTAACTCCACAATTGAGTCCTTGATGAATGCATTAGTTAGTAATAATTCTTTAGTTTTCTTTCTTAAGATATGCTTAGAGTTTCTTATTTGAAAATCTGATTGATTTTGAGGTGGTCGTATGTGAAGGGAGGATAAGGGAAAAACCATCCAGCAAAGAAGAAGCAAGAGAGTTCATAAAAGGTTTGCTTCCACCTCTTCATAACAGAAGAAAACCAGATCCAATCCTGATGTCCTGTTCATTGTAGGATACTCGGGCCATCATGCAGATGTCATAGGATCTGTACTTGTGACCAATTTAAAGACAAGGATGAGGCAAGGGGGATGGGAGAGAGCAGAGGTATTATTTTGCCCCCTTTCAGTCGTCCCCTATTTGTATTATGGGCACAAATAAATGATGATAGTGGCCTGCCTTATCAAGCAAGAAAATGAATTTTTGTGGCCTCTTATTCTTATTCTAATTTCATGAGTGCATCTACCTTTGCATGCACTTTGAGGTATAGCTTGAATTGTAGTGTGTTGTCTGACAAATTGAATTTGAATATTTTCCTTTGTTCTCATCATTGGGTTATGGAGTTGTAAATGTTGCTGTTATACAGGTACATTATCACGATATACCAGCGGAAATCATCAACAGCCTGGTACACAATCTTGAAAGATATCCCATACCTAGTGTTTAATCAATCGTTATTGAGTTCAACGTGGCAGTTTTCTTCTCTCAGGTTGATGACGCAATTATACTTCATGTTGCTGGAGCATTGATCCTTGAGCATCCCCTAACTTCACCTTTTGTAAAAGAAGTGGTTTGAGCTAGCTCCCTCTTTTTTTTCATGCGCTTTTTCACCATATTGTGTAGTGTAAATTAAGATCTCTGTTTTCTGCAGATAGGGACCGATGATAACGTCATGGGACTTTCCAAATCTCTAACGGAAAAACTCATTCAGAAAGTACTGTAACACCTTATTTACTCGAAGCATTCCAGCTGCAATTGCAAACTTCTAATTTGTCATTTGCAAATTGCATGATTGTATACTCATATTGAGAACTCAACAAAGAGCATGACCATACCCTTCTGCACTAGATCATGTCTCTATTCATTGCTGAACTCCTTATTTCAAGATTTTTGGCATGTTAAAGTGAAGGATATGGAGTGATTTGGATAATCCTCATCAATTTTCACCTGTGCGTATTCTTTTGGCAGAGAGTGCAATTTAGAAGCAATGCTTAATGATGGGATAGGTTGCTAGGATGATAGAAGCCAGCTGGTGCAAACTAATCTCCGGTTTTTATTTTTTATTTTTTCTCATTTTCTCAAAACAGACTCTTTATTTCACTAATCACCCCCATCAACTACTTTTTCTCCATTTGCTACTGCCAGTTGTACTATCTAAATCTAACCATCATAAACAATAAAAAAATGTCTCGAAAGAGTCCTCTGCGAAATAAATGAAATGTTCTGAATTTCATGGCTCATTATCGCGGGCAATATCTACTTGCTACATGAAAAGATTGGGTTTCGTGCCCTCTGTTATTGTGTTTACTGCCACCGTATGGTGGAATTTTTTTACTCCCTCAATTTAAGTATAGTAGAGTTACCATAATGTTATAGTGGTGGGACGTATACCGTAATACGTATGTTCAAAATAATTGGAAAAAAAAAATCAATTATTTAACCATCAGGCTGATAAAATATAATATAATTTGTGGGGGAAAATGGGATAGAGGTGGATAAGAGTAGAGATAGTTTCCTTTTAGTTGGGTTGAATAGAAGATTGGTCAGATAATATAAAATATAAAAAAAGTTCCCATATTACTTAAGGTACCAAAAAGGCTCTTTACGGTTTAATTTTTATAGATATTATACAACTTGTGCTTACTATAGTTATATTTTACATCTACAACAATACAGGTAATCATGTAAAATATTCAACATGTACTAAAGTTGTTTTTATGATTTTCAATGTTTGACATCAACCTCTTCATTTCCAAAAGAAAGCTTAAAGCCTACAATCAAAGGACAATATATATATATAATCCTATGTGACTGAACTTTTATGACAATTTCTGTAAACTTTAAGATTATCATTTTATATATTACATGTTATACTTTTTTCGACTCTTCTTTCACTCCAGGTATGTTCATCCACGTAAATTTTTTTAACAAGAAGTTTTGCTGCTATTTGATATGACAATACCGAAGTAGGAATGGATGTCATGGGTTATTATTTCTTTTTCTATATTTTTATATAATATGTTGAAAAACTTGATACTATAACCTTACCTTACGTCGTTAATCTAGAGGACAATCCTAATGCAGCAAATACAAACATATCAGATCTTTTATATGCACAATGAGTGTTTTTTAGGATTTATCAAACTATTATGGGTAGTTATCACCAATTCAATTATCAAACAGCTATTGTTATTGCTATTTTTTTTTTCTAGAAATATAATAATTACTTTAGCTTATTTGTTATGGTGGAATAAGTAATTGTCATGCGTTTCCATCAGTAGCAGCAACATTCCACTTTCTGAAAAAGATAAATTGTACTTTGATATTTTAATTAGTGAACTTTATTTTAGCTTATTTTGATAAGTAATTGTTGTGCAGTTCCATCAGTAGCAGCAACAACAATCTATTTTCTGAATAAGACAAATTGTATTTTGATATTTTAAAAAGCCAGAGAATATAAAAAATAAATAAATATTAATGCAACACCCTCACATGGCAACAATTGTCTGACATTCAACAGATCATTAAGGGGATCATCTTGTCGTTGGCTACATAAAAGTGCAAAGTTACAACAATCCAAGTGCATCTATTCTTAAAAACCTTACGCTACAGAGACATATACAGCATAAGCTATATTCCCTTTGTTAAGTTAAAATAAATACTCTTGTGAGTCATACACAAAAATCTTTTTCTAATCACCAATACTACTGTACCGAGCCGCTGCTACAAAAATTTGACGCTTTGATTTCGAATATGCTGTTGTTGAACCACAATGAACTCAAGCCACCTACTTCTTGAAGTGAGGCATGCAAGCTTGTCCAAATGGATCACAAGGCGCTGATGACATCTGTAGTATCAGCAAGCATGATCACTACCGTCATTTCCTTTACTGGACCTCGTAGAAACTTAAGACTTGCCATTCATGAGCCTTGGTGCTTTAATAAAATGTACAGACCGCACAAGCCCCTTTCCAATGTTACCAATATTTTTTAGCAGATCAATTGGATCATCATTCTCCTCAGTTTCCTGTCGCCCCCGCTTCTGTAAATTGCAAAAACAAACAAGATGGAAGAAGTACAATATTTCAATCTAGACAAATTAATAAATTATATACAAAAGGCGCAGCACCTTCAAATAAGATCTTTCCCATGTAAGACCTACTGCATCACCTCCAAAAATATCATGCCATATCTTGAATTTCTCAGGGAACCCTCTCTGTTGGAAGTATAGATTACAAATAAGAAAACACCACTTAGAAATTAATTAAGTGCCAAATCATAAGACACAGTCACACCTTTATATCCTTAAGGAAGCAATTCAGAGGATCAAAATTCACCAAAACCTTGCTTCTTATTTCATCCAAGCTCCCCTTCAAGTCCTCTTGCATCAAGGATGGGTGAAAAGCTTTGCTAGCTTTCCCACGAGCTACATGCCTCCCTGTCCAAAAAATTTAATGCCAAAATGTACCTTGGATGGGGAGATGAGGAAGAATGCACTGTCAAGTTCACTGTGTTAGATGCCAAAGACTACCTTGGTTAATTTCAGATGGGAAAAGAAGACGTTGGGGGTAAGGCAGTTTGTCTCTATGGAGAAGAACTACTGCATCATAGTTGCTTAAAGGAGTCCTGAAGAGACACTGCCAAAATATGCACTCCTTGTTAACATAATTATGTGTAAGTGTAATGTTCAACCATGCACAGGCTTGTATTACCGTCATTGACCATGTCTTACTCACCTCCCATCTATAAGTATTGATCTGATTATGTAACATGAGCCTGGTCAACAAGTCTGCACTGCTTCTCGCATAAGCCACCAATCTTTTCAGTCCCTTCACCACAAATTACTCAATCAACATAGATGAGAAAGAATTTAGATAGTGACACCTAGTTCTTTCCATTGAAAACTAGATACACCTTTCTATCAAGTTAAGGGAAAAAAATTTATAGAAGGTTAGCACTTGATCGAAGGCCTTTAGACCTGACAATTTATTATCTTCCTTCCACACGCAAACCCCACAACAACACCATAAACATCGTGCCCCCCTCCCCCCAACCTTAAAAAAAAAGAGAGAGAGAATGACTGACCGTGGAGTTGGGCGAAAACTTAGTCCACGCTTCAGATGTCTTGTCATAAGCTGTAGCAACAAACATTTCAGGTTCTACAGCCTCTAAATTTTCTTGTTGGTTTTTTCTGCTTTGCATAAACTTATCCTGTATAGTTGATAGATAACTGATGATACTTGGAAAATGACAGCAAGAATAAATTGCAAATTTTAAATATATAAGAAAATTTAGGCAACAACACATTGATTTCATGTAGCACTCACACTGATCTCTTTCCACTCTGCAGGGCTCAAATCATTATTTATGTCAACAACCAAAGGAGAAAAGGTCCAGTCATATTGTGATAGTAACCTCAGGAACCTGTTCAAGTATCCATGAAACCAAGTGCAATTAGGAAATGAACAGGAAATTGCTACCTAAGATCCTGAATCCAATAATAAATCCTATCCAGAAACTGAACAAGAACAAGTGTTTTACAACACATGCTTATCATCATTATCTTTCCAAATTTCAGATTTTTTTTTCCTTTTGTCTTCCAGAAAGCAATGCTGCTTTCAGATGACATAGCAATGCACTAAAAAGAAAAATATATCCTACCATGCCTTTTCCTCAGAATACTTAATATACATACACAATATACTATTATCCATACTTAAACCACCAAATTCATATAATAACCATAACATGCAACGTTTTGGCAGAATGAACAGAAATAACAGTGACACTGATGACTGCAAATGGAAAAGAAAACCATACACAAGCAGGAAAGAAATTCAAAGTTACACGTATGGTGGAAAGCATGAGAAAAGAAGAATTAATATTTACTTGATTTCCAAGTCAAGGAAGTTTATCGAAAACACTACCTTAAGAAACCTGTGATCCGTGAGCAGGGAGCAGAAAATGGAAAGGGCTTCAGGAAGAGATGCGCAACCAATAGCTCAACAGCTTCCTCAACCAGGCAAGCTGAAAAGAAATGGGATGCTAGCCATCGCTTGGCAAGCCTTCAACATTAGCAGAGTAAAAACCTCAAATTCAAGATCCTCTGTTAACTCCATATATAATCGAGAACAAAAAAAATAAAAAATTCAAACCATACCTGACAACTGGACCAAAAATAGGATAACGACCCTGCAATCCATTAATCATGCTAGCATGCTGGCCTTTTATGAAAAGCATCTTATCAGTGGAAGATATCTTCTTCATTTGATCACTTCCAACTACAAATTGAAATGCTGTGTAAGTTAAGGTCCTTCAGACAACTATATGTCAACAGTCAAAACATGAGAAGAATGCTTTTTCAGTCCATTACACTTGAATAACTTACTTTCCCTTTTCAGCAAGCTGAGGCCTCTCTCATGCAAAATCTTAAGATGAAATGCAAAGCCAGATGAAAAAATAACCACTTCATCTTCAGTTGCGGAACATAACATCCCATAAGTATTCTCAAGACTGCAAAAGGCATACAATTTTCAGGCTAAAAATGGACCATATTATTCGTGACTGAAAACCAAACAACCTACCTTCTTGGATCCAGAGATTTAGATTCCCAAAGTAATACAATATAGAACACACACAACTCAAGTTTTGGAAAGATAAGAATGATCTGCCAAGTAAAACTCAAAGAACCTACCTTTCTCCAATCTTTAGAAGAAAAGCAGTTTTAGTCTTCTCAACTGCTACATCATCCATTGGCCAGTTTCCAGATCCTTCCAACTGATCATAGAAAATAGCAGTTTGTCAGAACAAACTTACTTAGTGGTATATAAAGAGTGAAACTGGACAAACAGCATGCCTGAATCATAACTTCCACAGCATGAACACATGATGGGATGCGCTTAATTCGTCTTGGAAGCTCATCCTTCCCAAAAATCAAAGGGTGAGGTTCTGGAGGAAAGACAGAAGTGAACCTGAAAGCTGTACATATGAATAAGCACATGAGTTTCTTGTAATTCATATGCCCCAAAGAAAAAAACGGCAAAGGACAAAATATGTGAATCTTTACTCCAAATGAGAAGTTAGAATAGCTCTCTGCTAAAGTTCAGTAATGCTTATTCATCTGCAGAGCAAGCCCATCCCAAAAAGCAATGGAAGACACTCTAATCTTCCAAAGACAAGGACCTTAGGTAAATGCAAGACAGGTAATGTTCTGGAACCTTATTGTTCAATACTCTTATTACAATTTTTTTAATTGATTTTGTTAGAATCTGTTTGTTAGTGTGAAATAGCTAATATAGCTAGCTTGTTTCGTTTTTGGATTTGATTAGAAGATTAGCATATCCTCTAAATCCTCTTTTATGTATTTTTTGTTTTTACTCTGTAAAGTACCTGTATATATACATACACACACATATGCTGCTGAATAAAATTATGCCTCCACATTACAAATCTACATAGTACAAGAGCTAGATGGATCCCCTAATCTGATTTTGTACTAAGTGATAAAACACCACAATCCATTTGTGGAAGCATGCCACACTTTTGGAAGCACGACAGGAACTAAGCTCAAGTTTTGACCTTGAATAAACCATATAACTGAAACCCATTTCATAATTCCACTCATTCCACAATCCACCTTCATGTTACAATAGTTAGATGGATCCCCTAATCTGACCTTGTAATGAGTGATAAAACACCAAAATCCACTCCTGGAAGCATGCCAAGAACTAAACTCAAGTTTTTTCCTTGGATAAACCATATACCTGAAACCCATTTCCTAATTCCACACCATGCCTAGCACACTTTCCCTACAAACTACCCAGCATAAAATTAAAAATCAATTTGGATAAATGGTTACAGCCAGTGCACTAACAATCCAAGGATGAGGGAAGTTAGGCTGTCTCCATGGTGGTGCTATGCCAATGCCAGCTGCTAAGGATGAGGGAATGCAACCTGGGAAACAAAGAATTTCATTGGCATGGTTGATTAACTCCATGGAACCTTGGATACAATGCACATACTTGTTTAATGAGACGTGAAAGGACAGACCAGAAGCAGTTCAGAAAATGTACTCCAATTTGGAAAAGACTACATAGTGTATTAAACTTCTATGAAAAACCTGCATTATCACACAAGGAAATATGAGGGTGGCTGAATATTACAACCTCTTGGTTGAACTGCATCAAGAAATTGATTTGCCCTATAATGCTGAATGAAAATTAACAGATGATGGGACAAGGTATAGCCAAAAGTTAAAGAAAGAATGGGTTGTTGATTTTCTTCAAGGCCTTAGGTAGGAACTAGATGAAGTATAAGGACATCTCCCAGGTGAGAAACCTCTTCCTACACTCAGGAAAGCATTTGTCAGGTATGTATGAAGGGAGGAGATGCAAAAGAGGGACATTAGCATCCACTAGTTGTTACCATAATACCTAGAGGTCTGCATTGGTGGGAAAGAAATATAGTTTCAATAGTGAATGTGGATGATACCATAATCACTAGCGTTGAATTGATTGACATTGAAGCTCTAAAGGGGAAGTTTAAAGTTGAATTCAAAGTGAAGGAGCTAGGGGAATTATATAATTCTTGAGAATGGAGGTGGCTTGGGAGCAAGAAGAGAATACTTATAAAAAAATATGCTTGATCTATCACTGAATCTGGTAAACTTGGGCATAAACCAGTGAACAGACCCTTACAGTCAAATTGTACAAAAAATATGGGAAAATGTAGTCACATGGAGCAGTAAGAAGCATATTGCAATGAGCTTGTCAAGAGAATCGACCACAAATTGAAAGTTCAACTAACAAGTCCATTTGTGTGTGTGCGTGTGGCTTTTTTTTTTCCCTTCCTAATAACAAGCTTTTAGTCATTAGCTTTTATCCTTCCCAAGTTTGTCTTTAAGCAGATCTCAGCTTGTGGCATATGCTTCTTGGGATAAGGTCTGCACACGTAAGAATCAAGGACTTGGAATAATTGATCACATTGCAAGGAATAAGGCCACACAATTTAAGCCACGTCTGGAGACTTAGCAATCCCTTTGATGGAAGTGTCTTTGGGTAAGGTTGGGCAAACTCTACTCTTTGAAAGGGCGCAGCTTTAGGGTAGTAAAAGCACACTCTTTATGCTTGTGCGTACAGAGGAAACCTTTGAGACTTAGGCAAGTTTTTAAAGCCTTGGTGGCTAGGAATTGTAGCAACGGGAATGCTATTTACATTTAGTATGATGACTGGCATCCAAGGGGACCCCTTACTCACCTGTTTGCTCCCAATCAAATCTGTAGTTCAGGAGTTTCTTTAGATGCACGATTGTGCTAGATGATTGGTCCTAGCAGTTGGGAGTAGTCCCATGGAGCAATTGGAAGAGATCAATACCACTCGTATGGCTTACCCTATGGAAAGAGCTTCTTCCCCAAATCATCTCATATGGGAGAGGAAGCTAGGTGCCAGCTTTTCTATCAAGTTAGCATATGAAGCTTTGAGACAATCAAGGCCAAATGTTCCTTGGGCTCACTGTGTGTGGTTCAAAAAGCATATACCTCTCTTCTTGTTCATCCTTTGGCACACTATTCAAAGGAAATTGCTCACACAAGACAAGTTTTTATTTGGGACTTAATTCATCTAATACCCATTTTTGTGCCTAGAGCAACAGTATGTCCTATGAGCAATTGTTCTTGCACAGCCGCTTCTCTGCAGAAATATGGAGATTGATCAGATTGGAACGCAAAATTCCCTCCTCACTTTCAATGTGGGCAAGTCTTATCTATACTCTTCTCCCCGGGTGCTTTCAGTGCATTAGCTATGTCCAGGAAAATCACCGTTTCAGCCTTCATTAATTATTTATTGGAAGGAAAGACATGATCATACAGTGAGGAATAGCCCCTTAAGTGCCACATTACTAGGCCATGGTTAGTGATGACTTTGTAACTTGGGAAGGTCTTCTGGCTTGTATCTGTTTAGACATACCTTTCTTACTCAATAAATTAAAGAATTCTATGGAAGGGGAAAAAAAAAGCAATCATTAGATATTGTGCCATTGCATAAGGAATTTGTAAAATAATTTGGTTGCAGGGGCTTTTGAAGGACTAACTGATCTCTCTTTCACAATCAACATATGCATACATAATAAGTCAGCTATCAACATTGTCAAAAACCTGGTTCAGCATAACATGTGATGATTGATTGGAATTTTATTAAAAACTTGATATTGATGAAGACAGGATTCAAATGTTTATGTTACAACTAGAGATCATGAGGCAAACATTTGCACAAAATCAATGTCCAAGTAGATGTTTGATTCGAGTCTAAGCAAACTAGAAATGAAGGACACTCATCCCTTAGCTTGAGGGGGAGAGTTAGATATGCTTGTTAGATTTATACGTTTATTAGATTGATATAGCTATTATAGCTAGTTAGTTTCTATTTTAGATTTAATAGCATATTTGTACATTTTTATTTTCTTTTGATCAATCAAAGAAAGAAATATATTAATGAGGAAGTTAGAATATATGTGCTTATTCTTTTTTATCCTCTTTTCTATATTAGGAGTTATCTCTCCATGTGTACATTACATGTATATACACGAATGCCACTGAATAAAATTATGCTTCCATAATTTGCAATGGCAGAGCCACAACTATATCCATTCATTGCTTAGTTTACAATGGTTCCTTAGTCCCAAAATACATTCTGCTGGCTCATTTTTATATCACCTTCATCTCCTTCATCTTAGTGTCAAATCACAGTATAAAATGAGTTTGCTTTATATAAAGATCAAGATAAAAAGTTAGGGGAGTTAAGCCTCAAGCGGATGATCTTATGTAAGCAAACTGACCAACTTATAACAATTCAAAGTCCTTTTTCAACTAAGAAGTAAATAGTGGTCCTCAAAATTTACTCCCTAAATGGCAAAGACCTGAAGAGAGATGGATTACCCTAAGCACAGATGCTGCAAATTTTTTCTTGTAATTCAAAGAACCCATAAATGCAAACACTTGATCAGACCCTGCAGTTAACTCTTTTGAGTGCTGTAGTTCATAACAACACACACCAAACAGCTAAACTGAATTTATCAGATCTGCTCTCCCAAGGCTCACCTGAGTGAATATATCATTGAGGTTTAAAAATGAGATTTTCCCCTTGAAAATGATAGCTCAATTCAGTTCCTTCAAGTAGAGAGAAAGAAATACTCCCTTCACAGCAATCATTACAAGGAAATTGATAAGTAAAAGGTTGGACTAAAAATTAAGCACATCATGCCATACTCTAGCTGAATCCATGGCAATGAAACAAGGATTTTCCTGCACTACGTTTGAAGGTGGGGACAAAATGTTCTCCTGGAGTTATTCTTAGATTCTAAGCAAGGCATTATTAAAGGCTAATGCTGTTTCACTGGATTGTGAAGCATTAGTTACTGATCTTTTATCCCCCTTCTTCGAAATCATATGGTGTACATGGGCCCCAAGTGTAACTAAGCTGCTAGCGTTCTGTGTGCCAATTGATGGAAAATTCTAACCATTTTAGGCCATTAAGATACAATCTGCTGCCTAAGTTTGAAAAGCATGTCAGAAAGGACTGGAGATATATGAGTAAGTACAATAGTCAAGTGAGAGACTAAAAAGTGGCAGGCATGTTTGTTAAAAGAGACATGTGGGCTTTCATGTAAGAAAGCAATAATGATTAAAACCCAAGGAATGAATTCTAGCATAGAGCTGATGACAGGCATCGCATCATATTGTCAGAAAGCCTCTTCAGTGTTGTCTGACCTCAAAGAGCTTGAATGACAATCCACATAGCAAAATGAGCATATACAATGGGCCAAAAACTAAAAGCTCATGCAAGGATATTATATACTCATTCTGCAATAACTTGAGAAGAATAATGAACACATGCCTGTGGCCGGATATTCAAGAGAGAGAAAAATTGAAAAACAATACTTTGCTATTGCACACTCTACCTGAATCAAGAGGCTGCACACTAGATACTTTTAAAGGAATATCTTCAATAGCACGAAGACGGCTGGATAAGATGTCAAGCGCTTGGATCAAAGTTCCAGAAAATGAAATTGGATCTGCACAGTTAATAGTGTGCAACTTAGTTCTTCTTTTGAAAGGAAGGGAAAGTAAAAATTACAAGCGCAATACCTTTATCACCATGAAGCAAAGAAAAGTCAAGCTGATCCACAAAATATATTATATTATCCTTGGAGATAGAAAGATGTCGCAATAGTATGTACTCTGCTATGCTCTTCATAATTAGGTGTCTCATCCACTGCTCACTTTGCCACACTATCCAATGAAAAAAAATACTGTCAATTCATTCATAAACAACACAGAAAAGAATGCTATGGCTACAGACAGAAGGCAATATTTAACACCTTACCAGTGCTTTCTGCAATACTACCATCTTTAAATTTCCGAAGCTCTGATTTTTCTCCCCAAAACTTCCTGAATTTCTGGGCCTAACCAATTGTAAAAATTAAGTGATCTGAAAAGTAAGTGTCATAGCAGCATAAATGCAAATGTAAACTACCTCTTCTTTGTTTTCAGCACTGGGGCCAATATCAACAACTCTGAAAGCTTTTTCAGGGGAGCTAATTAGAACCCCTATAAATAAGGGCTCCTTATCAAGTGTTGAGAGACCCTGAAATTGAAGATGCATACAAATGAAGAGTAATTATCACAATAGTATAAAAATTATTAAAAGAATTTAAAGATTGAAAATAAAACTAATATCACAAAATTAATGGTAAGAAATATCAACTATTTTTATTTAATACATTCTCTATACTGCTTTCCGAAGGTGTATTTCTCCAGATAACACGAACAATCTTTGTCCTATCACTCAATCCTCTCTGCAGAACCTCTTGCACTTTCTGCTCATACAATCTCCAACACTCATTGTCCAAGCAGAATCCCGATGCATAAACTGATTTATTTCCCCTCATATTAAGCCTAAACAACAAACATATAAGAAATTAGACAATCTAGTGAACAGATGAAAATAACAATTGAAAGCATTGAACATTTTGTTGATTTTAGATCCACAAACAATCTAAAAGCTTAAACTTATAACTAAAGTGCTTTCTACCCACAACCACATGATCCAAAAGCTTTGAACTTAAAAATCTGGTAGAGATTTTTCTGTTCATTAAAAGACACATTTCACAAATAAAACAAGACAAGAAAAATCAAGTTCTCTCACCATCATGCATATATGAGCTTATACTGTCATAAAGGAATCAAGCTAAAAGACATTTTTAGTGAACCTGTTTTGGCAAAGATATGCTCAAGCAAAGCTTGTCTTAGCCTTTTTTCAAGCATTTATGTACAAGGAAAACTGCAATTTTACCCCGAAAAATATTGATCAAGTGCAGAAATACCATCAATTCCAAAACGAGATAATATCTTCCCAAACATGGGAAGAAAAAAATATCGCATTACCTCCCCAATTCCACTGAAGCTTACAAACTTTATCTGACAGTCACCATGAAAGCATCTAAGCTCAATATTTTTATTTGTGATTCTCAACCTTTTGCTATGGGGCACATAAAATTCAAGAAATGAATGTAGTAGAGGTGAAGTTGGAATAGTGCTAATTCATGAGAAAAACAAAGGGAAACACGATGGAGACAGTTCGGTCGTGCAGAGACAACCTAGGAGCATTTTAGAAACTACTCACTTTTGGGGGTAGGGGCGACCAAAAAAGATGTGGGAAGAAACATTTAGATGGCATACTTTCATATTAGGAGAGGGAAAGAGTGAGAAGAGAGGTGGTTTGGGGGTGGGGGGGTTGGTGTTGGCGTGGGTTGTGGAATAGTTCAGAAGATATCGTATATTAATTGTGACCCATTCTCAAAATCTTCACAATAATCACCATATTATCTTCCATATTATATATTATATTAATATACTGTTACGGTCATAGCTGCTAATGTGTTCAACGTGTAGCAAGTGTCTTAGTATTTGTGTTTTGGTCATGATTGTGCTGTGTTGTATGAGTCGTATGTTTGTGTTTTTGTGTTCAATATCTAGCCGTATGTTAGCGGCCAGCCTTCAATAACCCCATTGAAGGTTTATACCCGCAGACATAGGAGGACATCATCCTGCAACTAGTCCAACCTGTAAGGACAAGTAGTGTAGGACGTGTCGGTCTGATAGGATAGGCAGTAATAGTGTAGGGATTAGGGTAGTTATCGGGTCATGCCAGATAAGGAAGGTTGTTAGTGGCATGATGTAAGAGGTAGTGGGAGGAGGGAAAATAGGAGGCAGTTGCGAATAGCAAACAGCCCTTCTTACGCCTTGGAAAACTTGTAATTGAAAACGGAAACAAGGGAATGAAAATGGCAGACTTTGATTTCATCCAAAAACACTTGTGCAAGAGATTTGGGGTTCTCTCTAACAAGCCCTTTGTAATCACGCAATCACAGGTAAACAAGGAAGGGATTCCTGCACTAAGGGAATTGAAACAGATTCGAACACCCAACCCATAGTAACTAGGTCCTCTACAAGATCCGCTAACACCGTATGTTTGGGGTGCGTGTGTGTGCAATTATTTGTGTTTATGGGTTGTTTTGTGTAAGTGGCAGCAGGGACACATGTTGGTTATTGTGTAATATTTGGGAGTAAAATGAGGAATTTTAGTCCTATAACTGTTGGTTGTACCTATGTATGAGAGAAGGAAGTGAAAGAGAAGGTAACAAGTCCTACATTTTCCAGAAAATTAAAATTGCTAAATCCTAAGGAGATCATAAGATTCTCTCTAAAAAACGAGCCTTAATCAAGAGATTGTTGGATCCTCTCTTTGATTGAGCCCAAGAAGAGATTGACAGGTTCTCTTTATAAAGAGCACAGAAATTTATTTTAAATCAATCCTGTAACATTTACACAATCATAAGCTTGCATATCCATACTCATATTTCCCATCTAAGTACCTTGAATAATAATCTCATAGATAAAAACATGAAAATGGACATGTGCAATTCAATAGACTTGTTCATTAATTTTTGAAGGGAGTCTCCTACATCCATACTGAGTAATTTTTGGTTAAGTAAATGGAATATAGTTTACCTTATGCAACAATCGAATTTAGATGGGTAGTCAACCTTTGTCATAAAAATCTCTTCAAAACCACTGTCTTTGCATTTCTCCATGCATTTAAGTGTCAAAGCAGCCTCATCCTGAAGCTGAATTGTTCAGCAATAATTAATTAGTATAGATGATTGCGAGGATAAAGAAGGTGAAAAGGAAAACTAGAAGTTCATCTTCTACATAAAAAATCTGCATTTGATGTGCTGCCCAAATTTAATTACCTCATGAAATCCATTCTTTGACATACGGAAAGCCATATTAAGGTGGGATGACCTATGGCATATTGTTACAGGAAATATGTCAACATATTGCATTTTTTCCTGCAAAAACTCAATATCAATTAATTATTCAAGAAATTTAAAAGATATTAATCAGCCAAAAAGCACAAGCTTGATAACTGTGGCCTTCAAAGCATACTCAAGAAAGCCGGTTTCAATCCTCACAAAATATATATATATATTTTTTAATTCCACAATACTCCTTATTTCAATAATCTTATAATCTTCCAGAGAAGAAAACTACAACTCTTGAGTTCATGAACCAAGTAATATCTGATCCAGTGTCATGACTGTATAATATGAGTGTAGCAGACTAAAAGTCAAGTGAAACAATAATTGGAAAATTGGAAATAGTTTGGTAAGTCCTGTTAACAGTAAATATCGCCAGAAATGTGAGGGATACAAGAAGGAATTTCACATGGAATTCCAGAAGATCATACCTCTCTTGAGATACTGTTTTCTCCCTGTGCTCGAAAGTAAAGCCCAGTCTTCCACATTTTTGAAGTGGCTGCAAGGAAATGAAGCATCATAACAACACACCATAACTCTTCTCTAATTATAGAAGATTAAATTTTGGAAAGTGTCCAATAAGGCAAAACTGTTGAGCTTATTCATAAATGGGTTGTAACTAGATGATTTCCAAATTCTGAACTTTATTTTTCTTGAACGAGTCCTTTTCTTTTATTTGTGCAAGTAAGATCTGAACTTTGAAAATTGGTGTCAATTCAGGTCCTCCAGAAACGTCCATGATAATGGCATCTACTTAGAACCAAATGCATGGTGGTGAGCACATCAATAAACCCACAAATAATGCATTGGATTAACAGAAAACCCCCCCAAAACTAACAAGACCTTAAATCACTTACACCCCCCCCCCCCCCCCCAAAAAAAAAGGAAAAAGCAAAAAAGAAAACCCTAAATAAAATCCATCCATCTAACCAGCATTAAATTGATAAAGGTTAGATGAACAGGGGGCAACCTTGATTTTAACATCTTAATTTTTCAGTTATCCTCTTTTAATTCAGCAGATGGGTATTGGCTGTTCTTGACATCCAGATTACCATATAGGTGGAGCCATCAGTTACCACCCACCACCCATCCAACATCCATTATCATGGGTGTTGCCAGGCCCTCAATCCACTAATTTTTCAGCATTTGCACCCTCATTCACACATAATAAACCCCAGCCCCTAAAACGAAAAGGTAGGCAAACCACATAGCCATCAAGTGCACATTTCTCTTAAGTAAACAATTACTTCCTTAGAAATGGAACATCCCAAATTGATTCCAGGCTATTGCAACTTTAGAAGAGACCAGTTCAAATAGCAACAAGAATCTTTTGCCAATGAGAACATGTTACCTTTACAGATATCAGACTGCACGGACTTCCTAGGTGAAAAAGTTAATCAACAAGAAATAAAGAGGCTTCTAGCAGAATTTAAATGTTTATGGCAGAATGGGAAACTAAATTATCTCAGGTTGCTGAAACACCAGAGCTTGAGGGGTCCAATTATCCTCAAGAGGTTGTTTGTGGAAAAGTGCATTTGTGGAAGAAGAGAAAGTGCTAGACTAGATTTGAAAGTTGAAACCCTCCTCTCTTATCTCTCTTCAAATGCCCATTACCTTTTTTCATTCAGTTGTCTTGATTACTGCAGAACTTTAACTTACTCAAACATCTTCAAAAATTACTTACATTATGAACCTTCAGTGCAGACAAACTAAATGATTCATGTGAACAGATTTCAACTCCTTCCCCCCCCCCCCCCAAACTGCAAGTCACATTTCGAACACTGGAACAGGAGAGAGCAAGAACTAATAACATACCAATGAAGTCGAGTGTAACACGAAATATCTGAATGGGCTTCAATGTCTTGTTTATCTTTTCGTGACTCACGAGGTACGATAAGATGGCAGATATCAGGAAACCATTTAAGCAATCATGAACATACAAAGAACTTCTCTGTCGAGCCCAGATCTATAAAAAAGGACAATTCATGAACTTCTTTTATCAGGGAAGTAATTCTGAAAAAAAAATTAATTCACCAAGCTAAATCAGGGGGGACAATACCTTCAGCAAAATTAGTGCCTCTCTTAACTCCTTCCACCCAAGAAAACTTCTATGTACGACCTCTTCATTGTCCTCAATGAACATATCTTCCAGGATACTACTGTTGTATCTGGGTGTAGATTCAATCTTAATCTCTACACAAAGTAAAAAATAAGTGGTGTAACTGTCATTGACTTTTTTTTTTTTGGCCATGGTGTCACTTGTCAGTTGAAAAGGAAAAAAGAACCTTGATTTGGGGCATGGATATTACTCCTCTTCAAGATAAGTTTTGTAGTGTTAAACAAGGTTGCTGCTGTAGGGATTATTCTCACAAATACCTCAGGATTCTCTGCAGGCTTTGCACCTACAAAATAAAAAATTGTGAAAAATGGATAGATTAAAAAGAAAAGTAAAGTACGTACTGAATAAGTTTCTAACAATTTGATTCCACAAAAGGAGATGGTTAAGAAGAATATTATGCAGGGAAAAAAAAATACCAGGATAGACAACTAGGACAGGTTTCCGAGCCTCATTCTGTAGAGTGGACCACTCAATCTTGCCAACTGTAGATGATATCTGCAGGTATTTCTTGATGATGCAGAGGTATAAAAATCTTTTAGCGAAGTACCTATGGTTCAGATAATCTTTCTCGTGGAAACACTCCTGAAGCATTTAACCAAAAACATCTAGCACTGTTAGTACAGGTTCACTATCATCTACCAAGGTGAGAAACAAGGATTACCAAGCCACAGTACATCTATCATCTACCAGTTGAACTTCCAGCAAATTAATTTCCTTAGAATTTTCTCTATTGCATACAACAACAGCAATCAAGCCTTATTCTTTGTGAGTCCTAATTTGCCATTGAACCCTATTGGAAACCACATCCTCTGTGATACCTAAGTTTCTCATATTTCATTCAGAGACAACATTTATCTCGTAGTATGGTGGGAAACGACAGGCCCACCTTGTGTACTTTATTTGTATTCATGGAAGTGACAATTGATCTGATATAAAAGAAAAATTCTATTCTTCACTTGTTTGAATAAGAGGAGAAAACAGAAGGAGAACTTTTTTTCTTCACAGAACAATGCACACTTGAATAATAAAAAACTAATCATCTCTAAAGGACCCAGATTATGTACACGCTTAATAAAGTTAGCATTTCCAGTCCAAGGCTCACACCTGCAAATACATCAATTTAAAAAACAAGCTTTCTTCCCCACCAATTCATCAAACCCAGAATGCCCATGCTGCTAAAAGGATATCAAATTACTTGATAAATGGTGCTTAATTTGAATGCTCCAATATCCTACAAATTAATATTCAACATATACAAATATAGGGGAAACCCCAGTCTAGTATTTCAAAAGCTCGTATACTTACCAGCTTCCAACGACCCATAGAAACACCAAGAAACATAGGAACAAAAATGGAGGCAAGTAATAGATGCAATACCTTTGGCAATCGAACAAAAAGGTCCACGTTCACATCCGGTTTGACAATGCATTGAGTCACATAACTCCCCCCAATTTCAATAGATTTCGGCTTCTTGAACTTGAATTCAGCTTTATCAGCTCCAATATCCCTCACAAAACCCGGGGCTAAGTCTGTTGTAACCTGCTCAATTATATCTCATGTAAATACAACCCCTATATATTTCAGTGACACAACACCAATGACGGATAAACATAGTTTCAATGACTTCCAACCTATAAATTCTCTCTTCTTAGCTCCATAATATTGGAAGTTCGAAACTAGAAGTTTGCATTACTTAAACAACAAAGCAAATACACAGAAACGAATATCAAAACTTCAAAGATTTTTCTATAAACCTGCACACAGTGGAAATATCAAAACTCTAAATACAATGTAATGAAGAACCTGAAAGTCCTCAGGAATTTGGCCAATAGCTGTTTTAATAGCAGAAACGGTGTCGTCCACCACCTTTGTGAAGGAAGGTGAATAATCGAGCCGTACTTCCTTCAACAGTTCGTTCACCTTGAAGTCAATTGGGTGTGTCGACGTATCGAATTCCATATTTTTTAGGCTGGATATTGGCTTTTCCGCCGCCGGAATGGATTTTCCGGTGAGCTGAGAAGAGAAATTAGGGTTTTAGGTTTTGACAGGCTCTAACCAGGGTTTTAGAGGAAGAATCCGAGAAACGGGCCCACGATAACTTATAAATTCGGATTTAAAGCTTAGAATTTAGAAGTGAACATATAGTCCACTATTACGATTATCTTTCTCACTAAAAAATTGAAATAATATATCTTATATGTAATTACTTATACATATGATAATATAATAGAATTATTTTTGTACACTTTATAATGCATATATGTATATACTTTAACAAATCAGATTTCTTATTGTTATCTTTTGTGCTATTAGTCACATTTAATAATCATTTCCCCAAAATATTGCTATAAATTAATGTATTAAGTCATCCCTTTATTTAAAGTTTCAACTTACTCTTTTTATAGTCAATCCCCATTTTACTGTTAATACAATCGGTAAGTGGCAATCATCGTAGGCCTGTAGCAACTACTAACTTATAAGGAATGGCTAGCCACATAATCAACTTAAAATCTATTTGTGAGCAAGTCATACTCAAATTCTAGTTATATAAATAAATTATTGAATTAAACTCAAACTTTATGATATTTTACTCAATGAGTTTGTGAGTTGAATTAAACTTAAATGATAATCAAATTTTAGTTGAGTTTTAGGATCTATTTATTTTTTTTTCTTTTTTAATATCTGTTTGGCATTCATTTTAATATGTGTATTTAATAAAAATAAGATGCCAAAAAGATTAAAATAAAATATATATATTCATTTTAAAAAATTAAATACCTAACATATCATAAAAATTTATATTTATTTATTTATTATTTTATTCATTTTTATAAAAATATCAATTAATATCCTATTTTCTAATGCATAAAATATATTTTTTAAACCTTTTTATCTTATAAGTACATAAACTTTTATTTTTCAATACTCATTTTTCGATCACTATTTTCATTATAATTATTAAAATAAGATAATTTCCCAAATGTTAAATTTTTAATAAAATACAATTACATATGTATTTATTAGAAAAACCAAATTTCTAAATCCTATTTTAAAATATAAGTGAATTTGATACAAATCAGATAGTTTATCCAAATGCCAATTTTCAAACAAATACATATCGGATGTAAATCAAATATAGATCAAATACAAATAAAATACAAACAATTCAAATGAACCTTAATACTATCTTAATTTGAAGAAACATGTTTTTAAACAAATCTAGCCTAAAAGAGCTTAAATAACTCGAGTTCAAGCTCGTTGAGTGATAATTGGAGTTAAGATTAAACTCAAAATTTCAAGCTTGCTCAAGTTTAAATTTTAAAATTTTAAGTTAAGTCTTAACTTAGAAGTATATTGTGACTCTCGCACTAATTTTTTTGGGAATAATTTTTTTTTCCGACTTATTATTTTTAGTATGTATTTCTAATTCCTAAAAATTATTGTATCAAACTCTATTTCATTTTGCATGCCATAAGTAGGAAAAGGAAAAGGAAATAATTCTTTAAAAAAAATCCCTTAAAATATACAACTGTTAAAAATAATTTTAAGAATATACTACTTAAAATTGGGTTTTAAAAATCTAATTTTAAAATGTAAAAAAAATTGGTGTTGAAAACCTTATATTATCCGCATTAAAATCACATATTTCGGAATCCATTAAATACGTATTTTATTAAATGTAATTAAATCGGGTATTCAACTCCGATTTAATTTTCTTTTCTTCCTTTACCCGGCCATCCGTCTTTTTATTTTGTTTATAGTCGAATTGCTTGAAATTGAAAGAGACCCAAATATCCAAATAGTCAAGCAGAATGCTTTAAATTGCTTTTTATTCCTTCAATGTCTATTTTATTCTTCTTAGAAGTTATGCATATGCTTTTATAAGCCTTTTAGAAAGAAATTAAGTATTAAATAACTAGGATGAGAAAAGAAATGTCGTGAAACTAAATTCTTCTTCATATTATATATCACCAATAATTTACTAGATTAGTGGCTCTAATCCCTCGAAAATTTTATGTAGTCTTTTGTTAGGTAATATTTTGAAAAAATTATTAGGTTTCTTGTTAAAATGATATAAAATTTAAAATATTAATTATGAAATCATGAGTTATTGTTTTTAACTTTTATAGGTATTTTATGATATTAAATATCTTGCTTTTTGCATTTCAAATTAAAAATATCTTATAAATATAAATAAAATGTTTTGTAAATATATGAATTGTTTCTTGTGGGATCCCTTTAAATAGATTTCATGTACATAGTACTTTAGTGAGTGTCTATCTTTTATGTTATTAGGAATTCAATAATAATTATTTTTTTTTTTCGGTTAGCTAAGAAGAGAAAGTAAGGTTTTAGGTTTTGGCTGGCTCTAACTAGGGTTCTAGGGGAAGAGTACAAGAGAGAGGCGGGCCGGGCCCACTATAACTTTCGATTCAGATTTAAAGCTATATATATACTCAACTATTACTGTTATTTTTCTCACTAAAAAATGAAAATAATATATCTTATATGTAATTACTTATACATATGATAATAAAATAGAATTATTTTGTACACTTTATACTATTAATTTAAAAAATATATATACGCTTTTACAAATCAGATTGTTCTTATTATTAGTCAAATTTAATTATCATTTCCCCAAAATATTGCTATAAATTAATGTATTAAGTTATCCCTCTATTTCAATTCAACTCACTCTTCTTATAATCATCGCACATTTTATTCTCAATACAATTGTAAGTAGCAATCATCGTACTAACTTCTACAGGATTGGTTAGCTGCATAATTAGCTCAAACGCATTATGAGCTAATCATACTCAAATTCAAGTTACATAAATAAAATAAGCGAGTTTCAATATTAATATTATCTTAATTAGGACAAATATTTTTAAAACAAATCAAACCTAAACAAGTTTAAATGACTTGAGTTCAAGCACATTAAATGGCAATTGGAGTCAAGATTAAATTCAAAATTTTAAGTTTGATCATACTTGAGTTTTGAAATTTTAATTTGAGCTTTAACTCAATATTATATTATGTCTTTCTAATTCCTAAAAATATTATATTAAACTCTACCTTATTTTGATGCCATAAGTAAGAAAACTTTTCTAAAAAATAATTGCTAAAATATATCATTATTAAAAATAATTCAAAGAATACACCACTTAAAATCAAGTTATGAAAATCTGATCTTAAAATGCAAAAAAAAAAATTGGGTATTGAAAATGACGTTACTATCCATAATTAAACACTAGATTTTATTAAATGTGCATTAAATTGAGTGTTCAACGCTGAATTTTATTAAATGCAATAAAATCGGGTGTTTAACTTCCCATATTAGTGTAATTTAAAATTGGATAATAGTTTTGGAATTATTTTTAAATATGATATATTTTAAGAATTCTTTTTTTTAAAAAAAAGGAATATATTTTTCCTTTTCCCTACCATAAGTCGAGTTGGAGTCACATCAGTCCTTTAATTTTATTTTTACTGTTTGTAGGCAATTGATTAATTGTTTATAGTTCAATCATTCGAAATTAGAGAATTCAAATATCGAACAATTAACATGGAAATTGAAAGAGATCCAAATATCAAATTAATATTATCAGACTTGCTTCGGGTGGTTAATTCAAATATGTGAGGGTTCAAGGACTAAAGGAAAAAAATGAGTTTGATCAAAAGTTAAACCAAGGTCGAATCAAGTTAGACTGTAGAGGTCAATCCAAATACCCAAGTTACATCCTTTGAATTGCTTTTTACTCCGTTAATATCTATTTTATTTTTCTTAGTAGTTACAATTGTCCATGCTTTTTAAGCCTTTTAGAAAAAAAATTAAGTAATAGATAACTAGGATAAGAAACTAAATTCTCCTTCCTATTACATATCACCAACAATTTATTAGATAGTGGCTCTAATCCTTTATTGTATTCCCTTTATATTACAGTAAACATATCGTAAAAAAAATAAAATAAAATTATATAACTTCTCATTTGCAATGTTATTGCTTCTTCACCAAGTAAAATGCTTATGCTGCAATATAGAGTAACTCTAGTCATTCTAAAACACACAAATAAATGAATAATGATACAAGTTAAAGTGGAGTATAAATTACCACAAAATTTACCATTTTGGTCCCTTTACCTTACTTCTACTCTAGATTATATCACTACATCAATTTAAGTTTATGGCAACAAAACGGCAAAGATAAGAAACTTGTTTGGTAAATTGCACATATATCATAATTGTTAAAATTGTGATTCTACTCATACAATTTTACGAATTTACGATTTTAGGAAACTTTTTCGAATTGACTCGAGTATAAAATTGTTTTAATATATGCTCATAGTAAAATCACGGGTCTACATGTAAAATCGATAAAATCTTAAGTTTTTAACTAAGTTTGTCGATTCTACATATTTTAGTTAAATGAGCTAAAAATTAAAAAATAAACTTAAATTTTACAAGATATAAATATTATTAGTTCTTTAAAAGAATTGAAATTATAATATAAGGTAATTTTGATAATAATACCAGTAATAATATCGGTATTGATGGTGAAGATGACAATGATAATGATGATTGTGAAGAAAGAGCTGATGATAATTTTGACTTTTAATGATGATAAAGGGGTTGGTGATTTTGTTTAGCATTGTATTTTATTATTATAATTTATGTTGTAATTCATTTTATATTGGTATTGTTATTTATATTATATTTTTATATATTATCTTAAAAATTTATGCTAATTTATTTATACTATAAGTATATAATTTTTATTTATAAATTGTAACTAAAATTTATATTAAATTTCTTTATTCCATCTTATATTTTATGTTTTTTTATATGACTATAATAAACATATCTATAATTTTTAAAAGCTATTTTACATAGGTTATAGAAATTTATGTTTCTTTATTTCGATTCTATAAATCATTTAGTGATTTTAAGTAAAATTGCGTGTTTGACAACTTTACATATATCCCTAAATCTATTCAAGTAATGATAGATCTCTCAAACTCCCAAAGTAAGCTTTTTCCTCCCTATAGTTTTTAAAATATGTAAATACCTTAGATATGTTGTTAATTGTTACAATTTATGGTCATTTTTCAACAATTTTGAGATTCTAGGATCCGTGTGGAAAGTATGTAGATATATGTGAAAAGGTATAGGGGATGAAGTCACATTTTGAGAGCTTAGATGAAGTATCCACACTATACCTATGGCTATAGGATGTATTTACAATAATCTCTAACTTTTTTTATGCTAGTAGAGTCATAAATAGAAGGGTTAGAATTTGGTAAGTTTGTCAATATGAAAAACTAGCATATTTTATACATACATACATACATAAATGCATACATACAAGTGGGGAAGAAAAAAAAGTGAATAATTGTATTTATATCATCAAAGCTATTGATGTAGTACTTTGAAACCCATGAACTTCCAAAGCATGTAATGTTAGAGCTTTTAAAACTACCACTACAAGACTCATAAATAGCCACAACTTTGAAGGGTTTAGTAATTGTTTTGAAGGTAGATGCATATTTTCAAAACTATACAGAGGTAAATTTTCATTTAACAAATTTATGAGATTAATCTATACTTAACAAATAGTTATAGGAATGTATTTGTAATTGCTTTAGGAAAGAGTATAGATTGGCATGTCTAGAAAATATCCTTGATTACTCCAATCTCATTTTTCTTGGAGCATCTACCCTATGTAAAAAATGCCATTTTCTTATATACCATGCCCAAGAGCTTCTTCTTGGTCTCTTTCACTTTGGCTTCCTCTTTTTCCCCCTTTTAGTCCTACATCATCGAAAAAGAGCTTTAATTTGTAAGTGGATTTTCAAGTATTGTTTATCTCTAAAAAAATTGCATCTTTCACTAAAAAGCATCTTTAATATATTTTGCTAATAACCCTTTTTTCAATTTTGTTTTAACTTCATTTTCAACATATTGAATATTTATGAGAATATTCATGTTATAGATAGCTTAAATAGATTTGCAAGAGCTTAGGCTACACCTAATAATAACTTGGACTTGACTCCATTGACTAATGATAACACTTAAGACATTAGATGCATGACATATGATAACCTAGAGAGATCTAACATGGTAGGCTTTGAATAAGGATTGTTGGACTAATTGGTCCTTTTTTAGACGGGCTCATGCACTCAAAGATGCTCTTGATGGCTCAGATTGAAGAGGACCATGGAGGGATCCATTAAGAGGAAGACTCATCTTGGTTGTTGATTGCCAATGAAATCTAATAGATGTCATTGACTACAAATTCTATAAGTACTTAAGAACTTGTCCTCATATGAGATAATTCAGAGATCAAAAGAACAATATTTTGCTATCGGACTTTTGCTCTTGAACATCCAGCGAAGCTTAAACAAAAAACAAACCACTTTTACTTAAGAATAGTGAGGTTAATGTTCTAAACTCCATCAATCACTTATGTGTTTGAGCCTTTAAGACTACCTATCTGTCCTCCATATCTCTCTCTCTAAGCCATTCTTATATGTGTCATCTATGTTACTTCTCTATGGTCATATGAAGTGTGAGACTTATGCCGCATGTACATGATAGCATCAACTAGGTCCCTACATCTTTGTTTTTACAACTTCATTAGAGATTGAGAGAGTTTACAATAGAGCGATGACACCAAATGGAAGATGACAAGTAGCCTAACTAACAAACTACCCAATATCAAGAAATTAAGATTGAGAACACTAAGCAAAGCATGCCACTACAAAAAAAAAAAATCAATCAAGACAACTCAATTCAAGAAGGTTCTTTTAAAGCTGAGCGAATGATGTAGACAAAGCAAGGGAACCCTAAGGTCCTAAAATCAACTCTTAACAATATTCACTCAACTTATCCTAGGGTGGCTAGCATTTGACGTTGTGTAATAAGGTTCTTTGAAGCCTTGTCATTGCTGTACAATAAGGCATTGCCTTCTTAATTTGACCAACCAATCCTCCTATTGTTGATGAGGACATCCATCTATGAGATGAACGAATCCTTATGTCGAAAGATATTATTAGACAATATTTGGCACCTGAGACGAAAGAGCCAACCTAGTAGTTATTCGTTTCGCATTTTGCAATTAACACTATACTTAGTGGATCTACTAGCCATCCGAACACTCTTGCCACATTAGATGAAGTTGCAATGTTTATCCAAGATCTTCCTTCCTTACAAAAGAGGATCTAGATATTCACTTAAGGGAAACATGAGTTAAAACATTTGTGGGTATACTAAACCTTAAGCTCTCAAATCATGAACGTATAGCCATAAAGATATATCCTAAGGACTATATGGGTCTAGTTATTAGGAGGAGCTTACATATATAGCCTTGGTCATATAGTGAAAAGTGGGAACACTTATTCTATATGAAGTTACTAGCTTAGAGAAAAGTGTGTTCTATTATTGTCAATGGAGAAAGTTGTACTAATCTAGCTTATAGTACATGGTTTAAGAAAATAAGACTTTAAAAATCTATGCATTTAACTCCTTACGGACTCTAGTAGTTCAATGATCAAGGGCCTATATGTATCACCAAATAGGTATACATTCCCATTAAAAAATTTAATTATAATATGGTTGTCTGTGATGTAACTACTATAGAGGTTGCCCTACCTATATATCATTAGGTAGGCCTTGACAATTCAATAAAAGGGCTATTTATGATGGTCTCCACAACACCTACTCCTTCTATAAGGTACTCTTATTAACAACTGCAAAGTAGATTAAGTGCAATCAAATGGCACTTAGTAAGAAAAAGAATAGGAAGCAGTAGCAGAATTTATTTGTTGGCAAAGCTAGCCTACAATAGTAGAAAGTTCTAAGGTAGTAAGCAAGAAATGATTTAGATTTGAGGGCAAACCTTCCCCAACTTGGGGATGATGAGGGGTATGTAAGTGCAAGACGATGTCAAGGTCATTCAAGAGCACACGAAAGGAAGAGGGTAACTAAATGATCATATGGTGCAAGCTAGTCGAGGAAGCGTCAATTGAGGAGCTGATAATCCAGTCCATTTAATTTATTTTATTTTACTTAGCTAACTTATTTCAATTTGCATTATGCCCTCTTCCATATATATTTAGGTTTTCTTTTAATGGCTTATATAAAGGCTTTCATTGTAACAAACATTGTTATTCAAACCTTTTTTATATTGACTATCAACCAAACTTTATATCTTATATTGTTTTTATCAATTGACTCATATTGATTATGGTGAGCCCTTTTGATTTGTAGAATTATTGTGTCTCATATCAGTGATTTTATGAACCCTTCTAATTAATTCCTTGATTGTGTATAATATTGATTTTAATATTTGATCACAAAATCTAGATCATATTGTTAATTGGTGCATCAAATCCTATGAACAATCTATTTATATCCATTTTGATTTATTGTTAATTAACACAAAAACTAAAAAACATCCTTTTTTTTTTCATCATAACCATATAGAATATCCTAAAAATCCTTCTTTCAGTATTGAAACCTATACAAAACCCCTAAAGTTATCAATTGTAATTCCATGCTAATTGGGACTCGATATGACTTAGATTTTATCCTTACTAGAAATACTCATTATCTAACACATTACCTTAGTTATTATCCTCTTGTTCATATGATATACATACTAAACACCTTTTTGGTCAAAGAAAAGTTTCAACATAGGTGAAAGTGGGTTTTTCCAATATAGTCTTCAAGTGCATAGGGTTGCTAAGTAGTATATCTTGAAGACAGTTATAGAGTTTGACTTTCATAGCTATAGAAAATTTGCAAATTACTAAGTGTTTGTTACTTCTATTTTATTTGCAAAAATAAATTTAAAATTTTGTAAGGCAAAATCAACTAAAGAACTAAGCTAATAAAGATAAAGAGGAGAAAAAGTTTAAGACAATATCTAAAGACAAGGTTCATAATTTCATTTAACGACTTCACCTAAATGATGATCTTGTTTGATAAATGCATTGCAAGAAAACATAAGGACGTCAATGGTTCACTTAGCATTGAGTAATTTCTCTTTAATGCTAGTTAACCTAGTTAACAATCAAATAATCTAAGTTTCATTGAGTGTTGACAATTAATTCACCATAATAAGAGCGTAAAAATTATAATATTGCACTAAATAACTGCCATCCAAATTCATTTGTTGTTATTAAAAGTGAGACTAAATTATTAACTTACCTTGTGTTGTTAACAATTTACAAACCATATATCCTATTATACATAGCTTAAATAATATCATTGAGATAAACTCTACTTTTATACTATACCATGAACTCCTATTAAATTACTAATGTCATGCCCCAAGGGGGTACTTTCATCATAGCAATCCATCGTGTATTGTATAGAAACTCAGTACCAATACCTCTATTGCTCAAGAACTTCGATACAACACACAAGATGTCATTATCAATAGGTTACTCTAATAGATCATATCGTTCTATATAGTATACATAAAATATAGTTAAATACATTGAAAAGCTAAATAACAATAACTATAATGGATCAATTACAATACCTAGAAGTCCATGATAATAGCCATATAAGGCTTCTCACATTAGCCCCACAAGTCCCTAGAAAAAATACAACACAATATAACCAAATAAAGGTAAGGTATACAGATTAGCTATACCTCTCTCAACCATAGTTACATTTCTACTATCTCCTATCCCTCTCACCTACGCATAAGCTTTACTAGGATGATGCTAGTAAAGACCCTACAAGAGAGTAAAACTACAAGAATGTAAGCACTAAATAAGGTACAACGTAATATCTTTAAAATAGGGTATGACATAATGTCTCTATTTGGTACTACATTTCTAAAGAATGAGAATTTAGGTATTAAATTGTCTAAATTCGAAAGTAGAAATACTTTGTGTGCCTTTTTCTTGTCAAGGGTCTTCTCCTTGGATAAGTTTTAGATTAGCTTAAGAAAAAAATGGAAGTTGAGATAAGAAAGGAAGAATAAGAAGAAAATGCTTGAGAATAGTAGGTTGATATGGCTAATAATTTGATAAACATGAAATGCACTTGGTGATCATAATTGATTTGTAAAAAAAAAAAAGAAGAAGAAACTTTAATTAAATTTTGATAAACATGAAATGCACTTGATGAGTGGATAAGTTGATGTTTTCAATTGTTGTTTGGTTTGTGTAAATAAGAAACTTTAATTAAATATGGACAATATATACTTATAGTACTTGTTATTGATCTTGAGTGGATTGTTTAATTTAAAAAGTACATAAGTGGCTTTTGCTAGTGGCATTATGTGTAGTAGAGAGGAAGGAGAAATGATGGCCTAATCCATTTGGTTGCATTGGTTTAGTTAGTCTAATGCTTAGTTAAGAGAAATGGCCAAAGTTAATGTGTTAAATCAAATGAGAAAGGGAAAAGGGAAAAGGAAAAAGAATCATCTCCCTGTTGGGCTTGTGATGTCCTAAGGCTTCTTATAAGTCTAACACCATGCATCTTATTATGATTTGGTCATTTGACACTTATTATCTATATTAATGTGTTTGATTTAACTATCTTTACAATATTTTTATGCTAGAAAAAAGTTTTAGGGTCTTGTTTTAAATTTAGGAATGGAGTTTGAAAAAGAAGGGAAAAAATTAGGTTTTATTACCTCATATTAAGGATAAATAATATGGTCTTCTAGTTTAGGTTTTAGGAGTTTACCAAGTCTTAATAATATCTTTTTATTTCCAATAGTGATTTGGATTTATATCAAAAAAAGAAAAAAAAAAGTATAATGATCAAATCTTATTTTTGAAAAATTCAAAAGTTTACAACCTCCCTACCCCCACCCCCTATTCATACCTTTAAAATAAGTTTTGTCCCCAAAACTTAAAATCGTGCTTGGTTTTTCAAAAAGGTAGGGGGGCTTGTGCTTTATCTCATCTTCTAACTCCTAGGTTGCTTCTTCTTTATTGTGATTTTTCCATAATACTTTCACATACCAAATCTCTCTCTTTTGCAACTTTTGAACCTTTCAATCTAATATTTGAAAGGGATGCTCCTCATAAGTAAGATTTTCCTTTAGTCTTATAGGTTCGAGCTTCACAACTTTATCTAGGTCTATTATGTGCTTTCACAATAGTGATACATGGAATACATCATGTACTCTGGAAGGCTTTGGTGGCAAGGCCAGTTGATATGCTAGGTTTCCCACTAGCTTCGATATTTCAAATGGTTTGATCTACAATGACCTATACTAAATCATAACCTGCAAGAGTCCTAGGTAGTACACTCATGAAGTCTATGGTGATTTGATCCTATTTCCTTTTAGGGATTGTGAGTAGCTATAATAATCCTCTTAGCCTCTACCTTACTTTGTTGGCTAGTCTCACATTTTGATATAAACTCAGCTATGTCTCTTTTCATACCGTTTCAATAATATCCAACTTTAAGTTCTTGATACATTTTTGTTCCTCCAAGATGAATGATAAAGCTAGAATAGTGGGCTTCTTTCATAATTTCCTTTCCAAGCTCTTCAATTTCAAGTATGCATAACCTACCTTCCATGTATGTGTACTTGCCATTTTAATCTCCTACTTAACATGTTGTAGGACTAGATCAATTTTTTTTTTTTGGCTTCTTTAATCCTTTTGATCAATGTGAGTTTAACAACCAAATATGATAATTTAGAGTTAGTGTCACACTAAGTGAATTCCAAATTCAACCTTTCAAATTCTTTAATTAATTCTTTATGCTTAGTTAGAAAATATGCTACTTCCACACAATTTTTATGATGTAAAGCATCTACTATTGCATTTGCCTTTCTAAGCAATAATTGATCGTTAACTTATAATCTTTAATCAATTCCAACTACCATAATTGCCTCCAATTTAATTCTTTCAAGGTAAATAAATACTTGAGGCTCTTGTAATTAGTGTAAATTTCACATCTTTGTCCATATAGGTAATGTCTTCAAATTTTATGAGCAAAAACCATGGTTACAAGCTCTATATCATGAGTTGGGTAATTTTGCTTGTTCGGTCTTAATTGTGGGGAAGCATATGTAATTACTTTTCCTCCTTGCATTAGTACACATCTTAGACCATTTTGCAAAGCATCATTGTATACCACAAATGATCTAATACTGTTGGGTAAGGTGAGTATCAACGTAAAAACCAATCTTTGCTTTAGTTCTTGGAAACTTTGCTCTCATTTCTCGTTCCAATCAAACTTTTCATTCTTTTGAGTTAATTGAGTGAGTGATCTAGTTATTTTAGAGAAATCTTTAACAAATTTCCTATAATAGCCTACTAAACCTAGAAAACTCCTTATTTTAGTAACTATTTTGAGCCTTTTTTAATCAACAATGGCCTTGATCTTTTTAGGATCTACTATGATTCCATCTCCCCATATGATATGTCTAAGAAATGAGATATTATGTAACCAAAAATCACATCTAGACAACTTGGCATAAAGTTGATGCTCCCTTAAAATTTGCAACACTATCCTTACATGTTCTTCATGCAAATTTAGTGTTGTAGAATACATCAAGATATTGTCAATAAAAACAATTACACACTTATCTAGCCATGATTGGAATATGTGATGCATTAAGTCCATAAATCCAATAGGAGCATTTGCCAACCCAAATGGCATGACAAAAAATTCATAGTGATTATAACAGGCTCTAAAAGTTGTCTTCAAAATATCTTCGGGCTTAATTCATAATTGATGGTATCTAGATGTTAAATCAATTCAGGAAAATGCACTTGCTTCTTGAAGTTGAATAAACAAGTCATCTATGCATGGCAAGGGATATTTATTCTTGATGGTTACTTTATTTAGCTCCCTATAATCAATGCAAAGCCTCATGGAACCATCTTTCTTCTTTATGAATAATATAGGGGCTCCCCATAGTGATGCACTTAATCTAACAAATCCTTTATCTAATAGCTCCTATAATTGCATCTTTAGCTCTTTTTCTTCCACTTGTACCATTCTATAAGGTGCCTCGAAAATTGGTGTTGTTCATAGCACTAATTCAATAGAAAAGTCAATTTCATGCCTTAGAGGCAATCCAAATAGGTCTTTTGGAAAAACATCTTTAACCTCATTTACCATGTGTATCTTTGTAATGGCCGGTGCTTCGGTGTCTACTTTTACTCCTTAAATAAAGCAACATCTCCTATTTAGGTGTTCATTACTTGTAGTTAATTCCATCAATCTCAATTCTCTATCTTGGCTTATGGCAGTTTGGCCCACAAATGTTACTCTAGACTCATCTAACACATTAAAAACCACTTCCTTCTTTCAATAGTCTACAATGGCCTAAATTGTTGACATCCAATTCATTCCCAGAATAACTTCATATTTATACACATTCAACAATATCAAATCTATACTTGTCTCTTGATTAGTGATAGAGATTGGACAATTTTTTACCATTTCCTTAGTAATCACCACACTTCCTATTGGCATTTTAACTACAAAGCTCGATGCAATAATGATTTTAGGAATTTCAATCCAATTAACTACTATAAAAGTGATAAAAGAATGCATTGCTCTAGTGTGAAATAGAGTGTAACAGGGGTGATTGGAGATTAAAACAGTTCCTATTGCAAAAATTCCATAATTATTGTTAAACATAAGTT
The DNA here is from genome assembly GCA_037954665.1 of Laguncularia racemosa. Classification (NCBI taxonomy): domain Eukaryota; kingdom Viridiplantae; phylum Streptophyta; class Magnoliopsida; order Myrtales; family Combretaceae; genus Laguncularia; species Laguncularia racemosa. The sequence goes on from JBBMOL010000166.1 coordinate 1,576,950, forward strand.
TTAATGTTTCTACGATCCATTTGAATTCTCTTAAGGATGTTTAATATTGGTAGCTTTATTGATTTATAAATCTTCTATATTATAAGCAGCCAAGTCATAGCCATACTTATATTCATCATCATAAGAGCTCTCAAGGGAAAAAACTCTAGTTGGTGTAGCTGGTCGGTGTCCTTCAATATTAGATTGCCCTGCACCATTCTTCGCTATTAGATTTCTTATTGAGGGTGTTAATAAGTGTGCCATCAGTCTTAGCAGATTTTGTCATCTCTAGTAATTGGTTGAAATCTGTTTGACTTGCTAGTAGAAGAAGCATGTGGTTGTGGTCTTCTTTAGGTAGTCCATTACCTTATGGCTATTAGATGCACAGAGATAGCATTTATTTCTTAGCTAGGGGTGGTCTCTTAGGTAGTGCTTGCCCTGACATTTTCAACATATCACCTCTTTTAAAGTTGTTGCTTGATTAGATGGATGTGTACCTCTAGCCTTAAGCGTAGGTCCTTTTTAACTCAATCCTACCATGTCAAAATTTCTCTCCCCAAATAACACTCCTCTATGTTTTAGCTACTTGATTTCTCTCTTCTTAGCTCTTTCTAATACCTAAGCTTTTTCCACTAGCACATTATAAGTAAGATTTCAAATTCCTCTAGTCTCCTCCTCATATCTAGCTCAAGTCCATGCATAAACATGTCTATTTTCACCTCATCATCATCTCTATAAGCTGTTAGAGCAAATTGTAATAATATGCTAAACTCATTTTCATATTGGTCTTGTTGCGAGTTCGTTATGCAATATTCATCAAATTTGCTCTCTATTTTGCTCCCAGACTACAAGGAAATTAGTTCTATAGAAACTCACTTCTAAACACCTCTCAAGTGATTGGCTATGGCAAAGTTCTCATCTTGGAGTCCCACCATGTCTTGGCCCAAAGTCTCAACAAGTGAGTGTCGTATGAAACTTGTAAATGTTGTGGCACTTTAAATGCTTCAAAAGATCTCTCTATCTAGGTAACCAATCTATAGCCTCTTTTGACTTCCCAATTGTACCATCAAAGAACTTGTTATATTCAATAAATTTAGGTAGCATAATCTTCCATTGTCTTGGTATCAGGGGTGGCAATGGTGTTAAGCCCTTTGGGTTGCCCAGAGCGTAACAACCCACCATGTACAATATTGAAGTAAGTGAGTAGTATTAAAATAAACTCATATCAATTTCAATAAAGTACATAAGGTAATGTTATTATAAAAAACTACCAACAATAGATAGTTTTTAAGAGGCAATATATTTAATAAATTACTTAATCAATACCTACTAAAATCATAAAATTTAAAGTCTCACAAATAACATCTTAAGTTTGGTTCCTTAATTATTACAGTAATCCATGAGTAAAAGTCCAAATAACATAACATCCTAATCTAGTATAAATTTCTTCTTATCCTCACTCGCCTGCAAAAATGGAAGGCTATAGGGGTGTAAATTACAACTACCTTAGTGAATATACCATCTTAAAACCACCGGTCATGCAAAACAATCACATTTTTCAATATTATATGAAATGCAAGGCAAGCATATGCAACATCTCATGAGATTATCCAAAAGATACAAGGAGTTTAAGAATATTTATTTATTTACCCCTTGTAAACACCCCATTTTTTACCCTAATAATTAATAATGATCAATTTTTATTTTTTTTTTCATTTTTTTTATAATTTTTCTTCTAATTTAGCAAAAATAGGAAAATATTCAAAAAAATAAAAATAAATAGGGAAAATATATCAATTTTGGAAAATAATAATAGAAATGGTAATAAAAGGAATTAGATGATTTTTACAACTTTTTAGAAATTCAAAATAATATAAAATTAATAAAAATGGCCATGGTTAAGTATAATATTTGCTTAACCTTAAACTGAGATTTGGGCCAACTTAGCTAGCTTGTGTGTGCGCCTGGAACGAGGGAAGAAAGGATGCGTCGTAGGTTCGAAACTAGGAAATGGCACTTTGTGCCGTTTTTGTTTTTGTTTTTTCTTTCAGCTGCCATTTGGTAGCACACGATTGGCCACAATAAGCACATGTGGGACATGTGATCTTCTCCTTCCTCCAGACAGCAATGACGACGATGGAACGGAATAAAAGCGAAGCAAATCCAGGCAAGGTTTAACGGATTTTTTTGAATCTTTTGGACTTATCACTAATAACAAGTCAGAGAAACCCCAAAACAACTCGAATATAAGGGATTTACATCGAGTATGAAGATAAGAACAAATCCCCCACCGTGGTTGAGATCCAAGCTTTTCTACCTCCGGTCTTCAATGCTTATAAATAGAGGTCGGAAGGGGAGGCCAGGGAGAGAGAGGCATAGAAGGAAAAAGGGGGAAAGGAATTGAAAGGAAAAGAAAGAAAAAAAAAACGCTGAGCCTTCGTCGGAGCTTCCTCTCTCAAACCCTCACCGTAGCTTCCAGACTACTGCATAGGGTGGTTTTCGACGGAAAATACAACCATCATCTGATCCCTCATCCTCAGAAACATACCTTATTTGACGAAAATGGACGCCAGAACGTCGTCGATGAGGACTTCCAGCCGCTGTGACCCAACCCGACCGACCCGATCTGACCCCACTCACGTACCGTATCCGGACCTAGGTAAGTCGGATTTTCCGATTTTTCCGATTATTTATTATTTAGTATTTATTTATTTATCGTATTTTATTTATTTATTCATTTGTTATTTATTTATCTATTCATTTGTTATTTATAATTCGAAAAATAATATTAGGAAAATGTTAGAATTTAGATTAGTGTTTTTAGGTTTAGTTTAGAATAGAATAAATAATAAAAGAATTATAAAAATCATAAAAATGTTGGAAAATAATAATAAAAATAATAATAAAAGAAAAGAAAAAAGAAAGAATAAAAAAAAATAATAGAAAAGTATAGAAATTAAAATAAAAACTAAAAAAAAGATGGAAAAATGTTAAAATAAAATAAAAAATAGAAAAATAATAAAAATAAAAATAAAAATAAGAAAGATAAAAAATAAAAATAAAAATAATAGATAGAAAAATAATAATAATAATAAAATATTTCCCCAATAATAACAAGTCATTTTATCACTTAGAAAACAAATTCTTTTCCTAAAATAAATCCAAAATTGGTTTTTCCTTAAAATAAGTTTTTCAATATAGAATAAAATAATGGAGTTTAGGCTTAGATTTTTTTCAAAAACTACTAAAATGATAAAAATATAAATTCGAGGTAATTTCATAATTAAAATTAACAAAACCCACTAAAGTTTTTCATGAAAAGCGAACTACGGCTTGTTTGATCTTGAATAGCAGGTATGTAGGCACCCGTTTGGGGCAACTCTAAAAAGAATAAAAAATCATTTTCCATATTATAATAAGTTGTTTTTTATCAATAAGCAAAAATACAACAAAAAAACAAAAAAAAAATAAAACAAAATAAATGACAATAAAAGACATTAGAATATGGTAGATTTCAGAAAAATAAGGTAGTAACTTTAAGGTTTTAATAAGTTAGCCTCCAAGTCCAGAAACTCTGGTTTTCCCTTTTCTCTTTCACAAAAATAAAAAGAGGAAATCTCGTTGACTAGTTGTTCAAATTAGGATTAATCTGCTCAATTAGTCCTAATTCAATAATCTTTCCCAACTTCAGTTGGGTGGCGACTCCAAAATAAAATGAAATTCCTAGTTCAAGTCGAGGATTTATATTAGATGAGCATAGGGTCTAGTATAAATTAGATTAGGAATAAAAATGAAAAAAATAAAAAATTAGACTCAACACCCCTCCTTTGACCTTGAGTTGAGGATCTTTATAGTTCCATCAAAGCCCAAGCAAGTCAAAAACTGAAAATCATTCAGCATACATCTTTAGCTACTCAAAATTTTTCAAGTTATCAGTTAAACTCTAAAGAATAATAATATGCCAGAATGAAAATTTTTAATGGCTAGCACCCTCGGAGAATAAAATACTCTCCCTGATTACTACATCTACAAATGTATGTAAGCCCAAAAATAGAATAATGAACATGGATTCAATCAATACACGACGATCCTCATGTCATTTAGTTTGTATTGATAGAATAGGACCCCGACTTAAGACATCCCTTCATTATCTATGTGATTATGATGGCAAAAGTTTTAAGATGCAAGGATGCTATGCATGATTCATCCTCGCTTTAGAATTTTGATATGCTTAACATAGATTGTTAGATGATCAACCACATTGTAGACGCACAACAAATGATTAAACATTAACAAGCACAAGGATAATTCTCTTTTGACAAGGTATCATTCAAGCAATTAAACAAGCACATACGTCACACACATGGGTTTATTTATTTATGATGTTTAGGTGCAACTACTAGTACAAGTACAAAAAAAGTGGCAATCATTGAGGTTACCTACCTGGCTATTATTCAAGAATCGTAATAATCCTCAAGAAGAGAGGAATTCTCGTCCAATTCACTTAATTGAATAAATATAAAAGAATACATATAAGAATAGATAAAATACACTAGAGTTAATTGATAATATCAAAATTTTAGGAGTCTTTTAGTATAGTTTTTATGGTTTAGTTTTGATTATTTGTCCAAAGTCTAAGATTGTCTATAAATCTATATCTTGATCCTTGCAATGGAAAGTCTTGTTCTCAAATCAAGTTTTTAAAGATTCTTCATATGTTTAAGATTAAGTTTTGTTATAAAATCTTTTATAAGTTTAAGAGATTTTTAAGAATAAGATCTTTAAGAATAAGGTCTCTTAGTAAACGTTTTGAGTATTTTCTTAAGAAGCCTCTTTATAAGTTGTGTTTTGGTTAGATCATAAAAAGTGTTTTGCCTTGATTATTAGAAACTTTTAACAACTTTAGTAGTTTTTATCATAAAAGCACTTTCAATCATAGGTATTAAAATAAGAGTTTATAGTCATCTTTGTAATAGGAAGAGTGGTTTTAGACTTCTTACAAGTCTTGATTCTACAAAACTTTAGAAAAACTTGAAAGTTAGTGATGTTGATTATATATTTAGATGAAAAGTATAATAGGACTAGTTTTGGATAATGATTAGGATGGATGAAAGTTACCTTACTATGTTGAAAAATTAAAGGATGTGCTAAGGAAAGTAACCTAGATCGTAAGAATTGGTTAGGATTAGTGACCTAATATTCTAGAATTAAGAATTGGTTAGAATTGTTTTCATCAATCATCAACCTTGTTGTTTTATGTGACTTAGTCAAGGCTTATGTTATCTAAAGGATAAGATTTTCCTCAAGTGTAATTGGTTAGAAATCTCCTTTCATGTTGATGACAAAGATGGAGAATATTCTAACTTGGAGTTATCAAAGTTTAAGCCTCCATTTTTTTACCTTTAGTTAGATGACTAATAGTTATGTTAGTTTGGTTAGATTTTAACTAGATTAGTTCCTTTTTAGTTACTTTAACTATGTAATTTTAGAAGTCATTTAACTTTTTTAGACACCCATTTTTACCCCATTTAATTTTAGTTTTCTTTTCTTTTATGAAAAATTGAAGAAAAATTAGTCATAGGTCAATTGGTGGTGTGCTTTTGAATTTCTTGAGGTTAAATGAAGTCATGGTGTGCATATGCAATTTGACAGTTTTCATGCTTTAAATGGGAATATTGAATTTTTCAACCTAGGGTCCAAATTAATTGTTTTTATCATAAAAATAAGGTTAGTTTAAGATGATAGTAGCTTCAAATGGCTCCTCAATTGGATTTCAATTAGCCAATTTGTAATAAAAATCGATAATTGACTTAATTGAATAAGCAATGAACTGAAGCATGTAAAATAGTCAAATTGAATTTGATTTAAAAATCATTTTTAGCATATGTGTACCAAACATTATTGCATTTTTAATATTTAGAAAACTGGTTAATTTTTGGCCTGAATCGAACTTAGTGCATAAAATTGGTTCGAGTTAGCATAAAGGACAAATTCAAATAAATGGCTGCAAATGCTAAGAACAAATGACTAGTTAAGTTGGTAAGTGCATGTGCATGAGGACCTGATGTCTTTGGTTTGAGCTTTAGCAAGTGCATCAGAAACATTTTAATTTGACTTTCTTCCCCTTACCACATGTCAATCACCCATTGGTCGGGAACTACTCATCATCTTTCTTCTTGGATAGCCACTTTCAAGCCATTTTTTTACCTTCTTTTCTTCATGATTTCACTAAATTAATGGTGTAATCACAAAGATCACATGGCCTACTGTGTATTTGAGCCAAAAATCAATTTAAATACACTTGATTACTTAGCTAAATTTGGAGTGGAAAATAGGAAAAAATCAGCTTGTGTGGATATAGCTCTTGCATATTTAGCTTAATTTGGACAAAATCGAAGCTTCCTGGTTCATTTTTAGGTAAGAGCAAATACTCAGGAATTGTGTATAATCATTTTTTTCCTCTAATCCAAACGAATTTAAGAAAATTTCTAATAGATGCCTAGCTTGAGATATTCTTAAATTCATAGCTTGTTGATATTTTCCATCTTTAAATTGAGCTGTAAAAGTATAACTAGGCCTTACTTCTTTGCATTGGGGGGCATAAGAGAACTAAATAAAAAACACTTCCACTCAAGTTCGATGTTCATGTTCTCTCTCTAAAAACACTAGCTAACCCCCTTTCTCTATCTACAAATCTATACTTTTGGTCGTCTTCAAGAGAAAATACCACCTCCATTAGATTCTCCATTCCAAAAAAACCCTAGAAAGCACTCTTTTTTAGCTTAGAACCACCAAGAAGAGTCTAAATCAAAGCGAGCCAAATCTCTACTATCGGCTACCACTTGAACAATCATCCATCACTGCTATCACACCACAATCACCATTAGAATCACCACCTTGGAAAAGGCTGGATCAACACCATCGTACCCTCTAAGAAGTTACTAGAACGAATTGCATAAGCTAGGAAAGCCACTACTCAATTACCTTTTAGTCCAACCCACCATTTGGAATTTGACTTGACTTGAAGTCCTATCCAGCTACCAATTATATTACATTTCAATTCCAAGGTCCATGTGAGTTCGTTGTTCTCATAATTTATCTTTCTTTTTTCTTTTTTCATTTTCCTTTAGAAAGGAGTATGTAATAATTAGAATTAACAAATAATGTGATTTACCCATTTTCATCTTGACCTAGTGTATTTTTTGAATTTTTTTATAGTATTAAAGTCCTTTTTCAAAAGTTTTTAATAAAAATTATATGCATATATATATATATAATACAATAAAAAATAATAAATAAAATAAAGTAAGAAATAGAAAAAAAACTTAAGAATTTGAATTACGTGAACTACGGCAGGTTTGATCTCGAATAATGGATATGTAGGCACTTATAGGGTAACCTTAACAAAAAAAAAAAAATCTTTTGTAGATAGAACAAATTTTTTTCTTCTTTTAAATATTTTGGAAAATAAATCTAAATTTGAAAGGTTAAAATGGTAACCGTAGTATTTTAAAAAGATAGTCCCTGAGCATTGAATCTTTGGATTTCTAAATATATTCGCAAGATTAGTGATTAAGTTAGAATTAATACTGCTATATTAATTCTAACTTAATTTTTTTTCTCGATTATAATTGGGTGGTGACTCATATTTTCAAAGGTAAAAATTTTTTAATCTTACTCGAGGGTTTATATTAAATGAGTATAGGGTTTAATGTAAATCAAGTTAGAGAAAAATGAAAAATTTAAGCTCGACAACTCTTAATTAAATTAGGCATCATTATGATAATCATCTCTTAGAGTTTTACAGGAGTTTATGGGAAGACAATTTGTCTTTTTCATCGAGAACTTGGTTATTTATATCAATTAGAACTTCTTATGCTCCTTGTAGCTTTAAGCCTTGGTTCGTTGGGAATAAGATAGAATTAAAGTTGGGTAAAAATTGGCTTAATTGAATCATTTAAACTTGATTTTAGTATTCTTTCTTTTGATAATGGTTTAGGTGTAGTGTAATACTATAATTTAGGTTAGGTTAACCTAGCTTAGATTTTTGTCTGGGTATCTTATAATTGGCATTGGGGTGTGTTTGGGAAAATGTCCACTTTCCTAAGCTAAGTCTAAGTCTTAAGTTCAATTGAGTCCCTTACAATTTTCAAATCCCATCTCATTCTAAGTCTTTTCCTTTGATGAGTTGGATTAGACTTTTTCATTACTTGAAATATAGTTTAATCTTATGGTTCTAGGTTGTACCTATGTTGATCTTAAAGTATTTCATTATCTAGATATTGGGAAAATTCTTAGGAGTTACAAATCGTGCCACTATTGCTGGAGCTATTGGGGGTAGTGGTGGTACAACCTCAGTGACAACCACTAGTGGTGGTGTTGGAATTGGTGTTGGTTGAGAATGTAATCTATCAATCAGAAGATGCATTAGATTATCATGTCTTTGGTTCATTTTTTGAATGGCTGCAAAAATTTCACTATCTTGGCCTTATTGCGATGGAGGTAGTTGATAATTATTTACAAGCTCATTTAATGTTGGAGTCTTTGGTTCATAGTCTTCTAAGTATCTTGGTTTATAGCATCAACACTTAGGTCATTTGTGTAAAGCAACTATATTGAGTAGTTTTTTTTTTTAAGTTAGCATAAAATAAGACAAAGAATATCATTCAAGTTACTATTACAATGACTTTACAAAAGCATTTCATCTCATTCATTTCATTACTTACTAAAATTAGTACATCAATCGTTTGTACATCAATGTTACTAACATTAATAATCCATATATCATGTCATCACCTAGCTATAGTCACATGGTTGTTAAAATCCCAATTCAACTCCCATGATTTTACAAGCCTTTTTCTAATTAAATCTCATAAAAAATCCTTTTTAGGTAAAATCCTAATTTTGTAAGAATTCTACAATTCTAAGTATTTTAGAATTTTTGACCTAATATTTTTATTTAATGGCTTTTAAACTAGCTTATTACATATTTCTATTACTTTTCCTTAGCCTCTTGTCACATTTTAACATGGGAAAATACAATTTTAACTTTCTATCTCCTTTCTCTAATTCGAACATTACAACCTCACTCTTTTTTCACCTTTTATTTTATTATTATTATTATTATGACTTTTTCAAGAACCTTTTAAATTTCACAAATTGGAGGACTTAAGGAACTATTACAATGCATGAAGCTTTAATAGCTTTCTTGTTGTTTCAAATAAAAGTGATATTGTGGAAGAAGTTGGTGTATATATAAATTTGGAGTTATGAGATTCAAGATGATTTGGAAATTCATCACATTGTCGATTCTAAAGATTAAGTACAAGTTAATATTTTAAAAGACTTAAAGTTGGAAGATCTGAATGTCATTGGTAGTAGTACCAATATCATTAATAATAGCATCAATATCATCAGTAACGGTACTAATAATGATTTTGACTATAACGGTGATGACAACAACAATGATGATTGTGGTGGTGGTGGTGAGAGAGATGGTAGTAGTTTTGGTGATAACAAGATAACAAATGATTATTTTTAGTTTTATATTTTAATTATAGTGATCTATGTTGCAATGTTTCGTATTGGTATTTGTGTTGTAGTTTTATGTAATTGGATAATGATTTATGCTTGATTATTTGTATTAAATTTATATTGTGACTAAAATTTATAATAAATTTCATTATTTCATTATGTATTGTAAGTTTTTCATTTATTATTGTAAGTATATTTGTAGTTTCTAAAAGCTAATTTACACAAGTTGTAGAATTTTATAATTTTACGATTCAATTCTATAATCCAATTTTATGAATCTTCTAACAATTTTAGATAAAATCTTGATTTTGACAACTATGTATAGCCACCATACATATATGCATCTAATCATAATTACATCATGATTAGCATACTTCCATATACATCAAAAGTATATGTCATGCATTCCTATATCTATATATATAATCATCTATGATTGTCAAAAACAGTCTATCTTAACCATCTACGATCATATCCAAAAAAAAATTATCTTATGCTTATTATTGATTTATGAGTCAATCATTATAATAGTCATATAAAATAGCTTAAATCTACTCTTACTAAAACCTCCTAGTATCATCCCCTACATTCTCTAGTAGCAAGGACATGATAAATACATGGTGGAATTGCATGCTATATGGGGCCTACTCTCGACTTTGCATTTGAAGAAGTATCAGATCTGATTATGTCCCAACCAATATCCATGAGCTACCACTCTAGATAATTTGATGCAATGTTAGATGCATCATGGTTACTAAACTTCAGCTAGTAAGCAAATCTCTCCATCCGGTCGTTGTACTCGAAGGAGAATTCCTCCTATTCCAACCACCGTTCCTCATCTAAAATGTTGAGCATCTCCCCATCTGTCTCCAAGATTGGCTCCTAAACCAATGCTAGGTTGGCTTAGATAATAGAAAGTCCATCATATCTATCTCTTCCGTAGCTTCGCATCCATCCACCCCCCCAATGAGGTGCGTCCTCGTATATTGCCAAACCCACATCAACCATCATGGGATCATAACTCGGTGTAACCAAACCTATCAAAGCCTGATCCTACTATTGACCTGTAATAATCGGAGGGAGGATCATAGTCCCAGGGTCAAACTCAAAAAAATTAGTTGGAACATCTGGAACATATGGTGGAATAATTGGCACTGGTCTCACATGTGCACTCTCTAAATGCCACATGGGACTCATATAGGGTCCTCTAACCTCAAATGTTCTAGGAGGAGCTCCAGTCGGCATCATAGGATCATATAAAAAGAATCCTGGTAATGAAAGGCCTAGTTCCCAGCTGTCTAACACTCGAAAGAGAACATATACGTGGAGTTGAATCTTAGACTCAGGTGACTATCCTATCTATCTCTCACAAAATGCAAATATCTGCCAATAGAGGTTCAATCCTGAAAGTCTGGAAAAGTTGGTCTTGATGAAGGTTGAATAATAAAGGCAACACCCTCTATATAAGTTTGTTGTCCTGCTCTTAAAGTGAATCCCTCCAACCTCTATATGTGCCCTACTTGGGATGCTGGAAACAAAAGGCCATGCTCCAACTAGTAAAACATAGATCTCCACTCATCACGAAGCCTTACCTTCCGCTTTGTCAATATCTCATATAGTGATTGAAGGACTCTCAAGAGGGCTAAGTCTTCACATAAAATATGTAAACGTCAACTGTAGTGCCATAAAGCCTCTCCCTTAATCATAGGAAATCTCTCCATAGCTCCCCTCCGATCAGCAAATTAAACTACAAAAGAAAAACAAAAATGTCTTAGTAGTTTATTTAATTAGGGTTTACTTCATAATATAATTTAAGATTACTACTATATATTTCCCAAGTTTTACCCACTCTTGGTCTTAACTTATTTGAATTTGGTTTCTTAATCATTAAATTCTACTATTAGGTCTAGAAATTTAGTTAAGTGTTTATATATATATACTAAACTATATGCGATCACTTAGATCTATCTTGCTCTAAAGGGTACTCTTGTTGTAACAATTTTCTGTATATTGTATAAAAACTCAATACCAATACTTTTATTGCCTACGAGCTTTGATACTACACACAAGGCATCATTACCGATAGGTTACTTCAATAGGTCGTATCATTCTATGTAGCATTAAGATACACACAACATGGTTAAATACATTGAAAAAGTTAAATAATAATAAATATAATAGTTTGATTACAGTACGCAAAGAGTCCATGATAATGAGGCAAAGGTATAGAAAGTGTGTACTTTCAACATTTTGACAATTTAATGTCTAAACTTTTAATTTTTGTGACTTAGTGCGTATTTTTTAATTTTGGTTTCAATTTAGTGTCTTTGTTAACAAGAAGTTACTGGTCATTATATATATATATATATATATATATATATTGCATTTTAGTGTTTATATCTCGTTTTGATTACATTTTAGTGTTTAATTACATATTAATTCATAAACAGTTAATTTTTAATTTTCTTAATTAATTAATTATATTGAAAATTTAATAAAAAATGTATATTTTTGCACTTGTAACTTCCATTATACATAACTTTTGCATGTAATGTCCTATTTTAGCAAACTTTATATACTTATGAAGTTCACAAAACATACTTTTATTTGAAAATAAGATATATCACACATCCCTTAATAACTTAAACTAGGTAAAATTTAAAATGTTTATAACTTTCAAATTGTGATTTAGCCTTGAAATGTAAATTTTTTGACTTCTCGAGTATTACACTTAAAATTGCATGTTTTCAATTGTGTAATTTTGAGTCAAAATAATAGTATTTAAGTAGCTCATAGCCTTAGCTTTCCAATGGTCATATGGTTGCAATCATGCGATGTTTGATTTGTAAGTTATAGGGTTGCAAAGTTATAAAAAAAAATGAATATCTAGTCACTACAGAAAATATAACAAAATAGTATAAGACATGAAAGTGTATTATTCGATAAGTCTAGAAATTCATGTTACAAAACTACACGACATTTGATTTAAAAGTTATGACCAATTTAAAATTTTACCTAGTCCACGTAGTCTCTTAATGTGTAGTAGATCATATTTAAAGTAAAAAAGCAAATATCAAGAGTTCTCCAACAATATAAAGTTCGTTAAAAATGAGTATCACATAAAAAAATTATGAATGGTTAAAATTATTGAATATAAATACTTTTCTTTTCATTTTAAAAATAATATTTAAATTAAGAAAAATCAAAATTGATTTTTTCATAAATTAATTAGTTAATAGACACTAAAATACATCAACACTAAAGTATATACACCAAAATGCAATATATATATAATGGCCATTAAATTTCCTATTAAGAAAGACACTAAATTAAAACTAAATTTAAGAAATAAGCACTAAATTACCTAAAATAAAACTTTAGATACTTAATTACCAAAAGTTGAAAATATAGGCACTTTTGTGCCTTTATCCCCCATGATAATAGTCATATAAGATTTGTCACACTAACCTCACAAGTTTATAAAAATTTCAAGTAACATAATACAATCAAATAAAGGTAAGGTATATAGATTAGCTATGTCTCTCAACTGTAACTATACTTGTTGTATCCCCCATCTCTCTCACATGAGGATAAGCTTTCCTAAGATGAAGCCAATAAGGACCTTGTGAGAAAGTAAAACTAGGGAGATGTAAGCTATAACTACTTAGTGAGATATCACTCATATCGCACATAAACAAATGCACATAATTTATCACACAATTAATATGCTATGCATCATAAATTACATGATGTAATAATACACATAGTTATTTGAAGGCTATGTATGGCATATATTTTCACTATCCGATACCCGAGGTTAGGAAATAAGTTCCTACTTGTTAGCTCTAAATGTTACCACTTTGAGCTAAATCACCATCGACCTAATAGCTTATTAATTATTTATATTATATTAAAAAATATTGCAAGTCTAGCCCATGCAAGATTTTATTTTATATGTTAAAAAAGATCTAATAGTACACATATGCTCAAGAGTGTAGGTAACCCTAAGTGGTTGTATCAATGGATAAAGTGCTAATCAAAAGATAGCATTCCTTGGTACGTGTTAGTTTCCAAAGGTCAGGTGAGGTTGCAGATGAAGCATCATCTTCATATGGCCTCTTCGCTATTGTATGATACTAACAACCTTCTTTGTGCAATTGTGTGATGTATGTTTGATTTATAATTTTAGTTATGATATTTAGTAAGTAATTTATAAGATGGTTAAGCAATCTTCATAATGTAACAAACAATTTGATTTTCTTATTTTAAGGTTTTGTTGGCTTTCAAAACAAAGCAATTCAATCACATGCATTTCCCAAAATAAACCCCACTCATATTTATTTCAAAAGTTATGATTTAAATGCAACTAAATTATAGGCACAAATAGTATGATAATCATTGAGAGTACTCCCTCATCCATAATGATCACTAGTTGTAGTAATCATTTGATAGCTTTGAAGTGTAATCACTATCATCTAAAGATGAAATAAGATATTTTAAGTACAAATAATTTAATGGAAGTTTCAACCTAACTAAAAATACTACTTAATATTTTCTTATTTTCCCATTAAACCCAATTTAGAAATTTAATCATAATTTCTTCATTTTACATTCGACTTTTGTGATCTTATACTCGTTTCAAAACTAACAAAAGTGTCCTTATTTAAGATGGTTAATTTAATCATTCTTAATTACTTGGTGGGCGAAATTCCTAATGGAAGTTGTGATGGCAAGGGTCATGTACTTTTCTTAAATCCTTCCAATCCGCTTTCGTTCTGGACTCATTAAAATGCTACCTTGTCATAGGAATTATCATAATGTTTCATAGTTCAATAATGACGAACTAGGGATCATGTGTATGTAAACAATATCTACTTCTCAACCTATTCACTTATTTGTTCTTTTGTGATCTCAATTGCACTCAATCATTACCCTTAACAATTCACTAATTTAATCTTCATAATCAATAAATCTCTTGTTTCATTATTTGATAACTACATTTTCTTTTCCATATAAGGTCACGGTTTTGCATAGCTGTAGCATATCACATGGTAATTTTCTCTAGTTAATTGATTAGCTTGTTAACATGTGCACCTAAAGCACCATACGGCATAATCACGTGCAATGGATTAAAATTATTCACCATATTTGCATCTTAAACCTCAATCCGCCTAAGTCAACAACAAAAAAATAATAATAATAATAAAAAAATTCAAGTCTTTTCTCTAGTTGTCATGGCATGAATTTAGAGGTGAGGTTAACTACGCTTGCCATACTTGAATATGTTCCATGATAGGCTCACTTAAATTTAATCATCAATTTTCCATTTCGTGTTCACTTCACAGGAGGGGATGACATCACCACATGTTAACTTGTTCTCAATTTCAATTACCATATTGATTTACTCTCCTAGGACCATTTAGCGCAAGGTTACACTAATATTTACAAATACCATCATCATTATCATTCATTCCTTAGTACCTTATGGCTACGTGCCTAAAAACGTGTTCATACATTTTCCTTTTCAAGCTTCAATGGTTATATACTTTGGCACTTTGTCTAATCTTATTTATAACATTAATTATTCAAGGAACCCCACAATTTAACCTACTCATGTAAGAGTTGCTTCAAACCTTATTTTACAAATTGAAGCTTAACCAAGCTAGGATGGATTTATACCAACAAAAGGGTACCACCCACACTAATGTGGCCTTTCAGCACTTTTTTTTTTTTTTTCTATCTTCCCCTTCCTCCACGTTGGGTGGAGCTTTTGAGCTATGCTTTGCTCCTTGACCCACTTCGTTATCTCCCTAACGCTAGCTCTAAATTAGTCTTGAGTCTTTGCCATTTTTAAAGAAATGTGAAGGATAGGCGTTGAGGGTTTAGGGTTACGGTGAGGCTAGGGTATAGGTTAAGAGTATTCTCCTTCAATAAGTTTTAGATTAGCTTAAGAAAAAAATGGAAGTTGAGACAAGAAGGGAAGAAGAAGAGGGAAATGCGTGAGATAGTAGGTTGATATAGCTAATTTTTTTGGTAAATGTGAAATGCACTTGATGATCTTAATTGATTTATTAAAAAAAAAAAAAGATAGTTAAGATTGGTGGGAGTAATGAGAGGTTACAGTTTTGGTGGAGATGAGTGGATGAGTTAGGGTTATTAATTGTTGTTTGGATTTTGTAAATAAGAAACTCTAATTAGACATATATAAGATATTGTATGGATTTTTGTATGTACTTATAGTACTTATTATTGATCTTGAGTGGATTGCTCAATTTAAAAAGTACATAGGTGGCTTTGGCTAGTGGCTTTACGTATAGTAGAGATGAAGGAGAAATGATGGCCTAGTCCATTTGATTGCATTGGTTTAGTTGGTGCTTAGTTAAGAGGAATGGTTAAGGTTAATGAGTTGGATCAAATGAGATAGAGAAAAGGAAAAAGAGTGGTTTACCTATTGGGCTTGTGATGTCCTAAGGCTTCTGATAAGTCTAACACCATGCATCTTATTATTATTTGAAAATTTGACACTTAATATCTATATTAATGTGTTTGATTTAATTATCTTTAAAATATTTGTATGATGAAAAAAAAATTTATGGTTTTGCTTTAAATTTAGGAATTGAGTTTGAAAAAGAAGGAAAAAAAAGGGTTTTGTTACCTCATCTTAGGAATAAATAAAATGGTCTTCTAGTTTAGGTTTTAGGGGTTTATCAATTCTTAATCATATCTTTTATATTTCTCGTACAATTTGGATTTATCTCCAAAAAAGAAAAAAAAAACTTATATAACAACTATTATTTTTTTGGGGGAAAAATTCAAGAGTTTACAACTAAGTTATGCCATTATAAGCACAACAACAAAATAACATAATAAAAATTATAGTGACTGCATATAGAGAGTTTGGAGAGTTACTAAAAGAAATAAAAACAAGGTAAGCGGCGGCAAGTTTAATTTGGGTGGTGTGCAAAGTGGCTTTTCAAAATAAGTTCTATATTGTAAGTTTTCTACTTAAAAGCCAATCCTTAGGATCCAAGTAACAATATAAACATACTTAACATAGCTTACTAGATTATCATATAACTAGGGTTTTCAACATAATCACAAGACTACATAAACTTGTTAACAATAAAATTAGTGGTGACTAGAGCTAACCTTCATTACATGATATAGATAATTGATCATCACAATGCCAAGTTGAGAGGATCAATATGTGCCATTCCACTAAGAGGACCCAGCACAAAGCATTACCACTTCAACCACCAAACTATGATTCATCTATGACAAAACATCTCAACCTATAGTATTCTTTATGCTACAACATACCAACAAGCCACCAACCTTAGTGCCACCACACTTAGGCACTAGCTTACTCATAGATTGAGTCAAATCAAAAGATTAGGGTTGAGAATTTGGAATTTCTCTAGAATCCTACGCACTACATAGTATATGGATTTATATTTAATTAACTATCTTGCTAGGATGAACTACACCTAATACATAAGCCTTTGTAGAATTAATAAAAATAGCATTAGGTTTGGATAATGAGAAAAATGAGTGCATAATGCACATAATAGCAAGGGGATAGGTCTACTTGAAGTTGGTATCAAGAGCATTGATTTGATGTGTTACTAAGACTTAAATCTTCTTTTAAACATGTGTCACCTTAGGGATATATCTCTTTATGTTTCGTTTGTCTTATAAATTTAAGAGAAAATTATAAGTGAGGGAATTAATATTTAGAGTCAAGTTTAAATAGATGATCGAACTTACAAGTGGTAAAAATAGAGGATCAATGCTATGTTAAGTGATTCAAATAGAAGATATCGTTATGGTACTAGTATAACACCGTCAAATTAAGCTGACATGGTGGATTTACAAAACATTAGCCGAATCATTTGTTTAAATTACTTAATATAGCATTGATTTTTATTTTAACCTTTTAAAAGTTCGATATTTTATTTTAACTACTTAATATAATATTAATCATTTATATTGATGATCCCATCAATTATAATTTTCCCTATCAAATTAATGGTCATATGTGAGCCTTTGAATTAGATAAATGGATGACTAGATATGTTTAGTCTCCACCATTCAAAATGATAAATCAAATACACATGTGAAACTCCTTACATGAGGTTGATCATTGGTTTAAGCTCATATGACTTCTTAATTAAAAAAAATTGAAGATAAAATGTAGGCACCCCCAATTAGCAAGGCCTTGGTGCCATCACTAATACATAAGCCGAAGTGGGCCATGTCTAATTTTCTTTTATTTGATTCTTGTATCATTTAATTAATTTCCCAAATTTAGGAGCACATTGATCTTTGATCAATTCTAACTTGAAAACCCTAATCAATTGATTTATTAAGAGCACCTTGATTTTTTAATCATTTAACTTTAAACTAAAATTTGTTAATTCTCAATGGTTCAACTTGGATGACCTTGCATCTTCCATTTATATCTAATCTAAACACTTATTGTATTATATGTGATCCTCTAGGTCCTCTTTGTAGTGGCCCTGCAATGTTTAGGCATTAACTCATACCTAGCTATTATATTACTTGAGCCGTTTGGCATTGTGGGAAAGATCTCCATGATCTAGATCAATGGTGAACCTATACGTATGACTTTATCTCTTAATTTCAATAATCCAAATCAATTCATACGTGAATGCATTATTATGAATTCCATTCTATGCTTGGTTTATTGAATTAGTTTAGATTTGATCGAGTCTTATCATGGATATAAACTATCAAGTCACTAATGTTCGATCAGGTGACCTAGGATATATAATCCTTAACAAAGAGGTAAACAGAACCTGTTTTGACATGTCAATAGCATTCATGAGTGGTTCAAGATATAACTAATAATTGACTTGATAATAACTTGAGAATAAGACGCGTTTCATTAACATTAAAAGTATGGCGGTCGACACACCACGTACACTATGATTTTAGGTCCAAAATCACATCGGTTTACCGGCTGGGTCCTCTATACTTGCTGGTTTATAAGAACATTGCTCATAGTACGAAGTGTGATATAGTCAGTAAATGTTCTAATTTTCGTTATAATTATTAATTTTTTTATGTTAACTTTGACTACATCATGAATAACTTAATTTACATGCCCTTCACGATTTTTCTTTATAATTATTGAATTATATTTTTAATTATAATGTACTATAATTTTTCATGTGTTTCTGAAATCATTCAGATCTTGTGAGAGTTGCTCTCATGAGTTTTTCCATTCATAAGTTGTTTTCCCATATGTCTTAGTTTTTTCTTGAATTATTACTATATATCTCGAAAAAATTCATAATGATCATCCCTGGAATGTGTGAGTTCTTAGGAAAAGGATATTATACCTCGATTTATTAAACATTTTGTAATTTCCCTTTTTTCCCGATAACTTTCATTCTTTTCATAAACCTACACATGCATATCTCGTAATTGTTTTTAAAATTTTCAAAAGATTACGGAAAATTCTGTGGATTTTGAATCAGGTAAAGATAGAAGCTCCTTGTACATATAGATCGTCATCTTCACTTTATTAGAACTTAGAAGGTACTTCTGTTACTAAATTTTATCATATGATCAAAACCAAAAGTATTATGGATTGGCTAGTACTTACATACAAATTTTGAGGAGTTGGCTGTCTTCAACTGTGGCGGTCAACATAGAGTGCCCTTGATAAGAAGGAAGATGTGAACGAGTATCCGATTATACTTGGTAACAAGTTTAATTAAACTTTTGATATCTTTTTTTATATTCGTTTTATTTATTTATTTATTTTGTAAATTGTATAAGTAATCCTAAAAAGCGTAATAATTTTTTTTAATGACATTTAACAGATGCTTGGAGGAAATATATTGGTTGGAATCTAATAAAAAAAAAAAAACTTCTTAAGGAAGATCAAGTGAAGGTTTCTAGCTAGGTTATAGCCTTCTTTATATATATATATATATATATATATATATATATATATATATATTCCTTTCCTTAGAAGGCTTATCAAATGGTTTTAATTAGTTTCGTCATCCGACACCTTTTCCAACAGCTACATTCTCTATTAGATTCTTGCTTTGTTCAAGTACATATATGCTTTGCCTTGTAAATAGTAAATACCTCTACTTTGTACTTACCATGAAAAGAATAATTATTTCTTCAATGGATACATTATCCCTAGACTAATCACGACACGTAAAGAGAGATTGATATAGAGAAGAAGCAGCAGTCGAATTTGTTGCTTTTGATGACGTACATTGATTCTCCATAGCTCGTTTTACGCATTTTCATGCATTTCATGCATGCCATGCACGCAAGTTCAATTCGATCCCTCCAATTGATTGTTCCCAATGTTGCATGCTCAAGTACATTTTTCTTAATTTTCTCATTTCATCGTTTTAGGTGTATATATGCAATCTTTCAAAGGTCTATCCGAGGCAAAGTGATTATATGCCTTTGACCAAAACATGTTTTCAAGGTGGTCTAGATGTGGAAGAGGGAGAACTTAATTTGCTTATGGAAGCCTTATTAAGAAAATCATATAGGTAAATAAAATAAACCATATATATCGGAGGTCGGATAATCTCCATTAGAAAATTTTGGTGAAACAAAAATTGATTAGAAAAAAAATATAAAAATTGTATCAATGTGACAGATCATGAATAAATGTTCAAATTTCAATATGAAAGAAGGTTAGTAGATAGTACGTCCATAATCATTGTTATTGTTGTTTTTGGGAATTTCAAGCTAGCTAGATTTATTGATACATCCTACATCATTCAGGAAATCAACTCAAATAAACAGAAGAAAGAAAAATTAATGGGTGATGAACCTCACTAGTGTCTTTTCTGTGTGCATGGATATGCCCCAAATGATACTATGCAAGACTTAATCTGGAAATTAAATGAAATCTATAGGGTTTAATTGGTGGATTAAACTATTCAAATTTGATCCTAACAAAAAATAGGATAAGAAAAGTTTTCTTCCTTATAAATCTCTTAACTTAGTATGGATTATAAATTTATTATTTTTGACTCGTTTTAGTATCTGTCATTAAAAAATAATAAAAAATATATAATATGCCTGTTCACATTGATATAAGATGAAATTATTGAGTTGATAAAGCTGGGTAGCATCTTTGGGGAAGCAGTGGATGTTCATCCAGTCTGTCAACCCTGAGAAGCACCAATCTCAAGAAGATCTGATTCTTCCCATTCTCTTTTCATGTTTTTTGAATCTCTTTGTCGGATGAGATGGACAGTACACATAGGAGTTTGTTTTGGGGTTTTGGCAGTTTCCCCTTAAGTGCTTAATCCTCACTTCTTCTCTCTTCTCTTTTGTTTTTGTTTTTGTTTTTTCACCTTTTCTTTTCTTGAGTTTCTATCTTTGACCGAGAAAAGATTTCTCATTCTACAAGCCAAGAAGCAAACAGGTGTTGCTTTTAATGATTATTCTCCTTACATCCTCAGTGTCTCTTTCGCTTTTTTAGGCAGGCAATATGACCAAAGCTACCAAGGCAATGTGTAGAGTGCAAGTAGTGGTGGTAGATCTAACAGATCTGATTTCGGTTTTTTTGATTCGGGACTCGAGGTCATTTCCTCCTTTGGTTTCGCGAGATTCCACGTACGGTACGGCAATCATTATGGTTAAAAAGATGGGACTACTGGCTTGTGTTGTGGGGTTATCTTTGGAGACTATGAATATGATGGATGGACACCCACACAAAAACTCGTCTTATCATACACACCAAACTCATGGATATTGGAGATGTGGTCAATTTACAAGAATAATAAATGTTGTTTATCATTCCAATAATGTATATCAATCAGGATCACAAGATAAAGAACTATTTAATTGTATCGATTTTAGGAGTTTGCACAATACATATTGAGATTGTGTGTGTTATATATATATAAAGAGAGAAAGAATGATTAAAATAAAATAAAAAGGGCTTATAGCATATATATTTCTTAAATTATTAGTTAGGTATAGATAAATTTTTTAATTTTTCAAAATATAACTTCATTGTCCGGTAAATTTTGAAGCATACAAATAACATTAAAATTATTACTATAATCCTAAAAGCATTGCTAAAAGTATTATACCTATTGGTGCTTTTAGTAATGCTTTGGGATATATATATATATACATATTTTTATGAAAATTATAAAGAGATGAACTCATATTTTAGAAATTTATAAATATTTCTACACTTAATCAATAGTACAAGAGGCATGTTTATAATTTTTCCAAAAAATGAATAACAATGGTTGAGCATATCCATTCAAGAATGTCATAATCAATAATGAGAAATCCATTTAAAATCGAAATTTACACATTAATATCATGATTGTTTCATTTATCATTCATGAAAGATATGGATTTTTTTTTGTTACTTGATTAACATGACTATACTTGTGAGCAAATTACACATAATTTTAAACACTTAAGTATTTGAATGCGTAATTACATATCTAATGGCAAAATTTTATAAAAAATTATACACTAAAAGATGAATATTTGTAGTCAACTTCAAATAAAGAATGAACATTACAAATTTGGTGCAAACAAAAAATGAACATTACTAAAGTGTTGCAAATAAAGGATGATATTATGCTCAAATAAAGAATGTGAATTACATACTAAAGATAAATGTGCTGTGTATTTTACATGCTGTGTTACCAAGGTCTAATAGCGTCATACTAGATTTATAATGTCATTATGTATTCATACTACTTTATACAATATTTGTTCTATATTTAAACTACTAAAAGATTTTATTCTCTATTTAAATACTAAAAAGTTTAATTTTAAAGAAAATGATAAATAAACTTAGGAAGATAAATTTTGAGATATTAAGCTCAAAATTGAATATTTCACTCGAGTCATTCCAAGAGTATACAGTGAATAACCCCTGATAATTATAATTTAGTGGATCAAGCTCTTCAAAGCCTAGATTGGTTCCTTTATACAAATAGTTGAGCATCAAAACCAATATGTTGACTGGGAGAATATTCCTGGTAGCCTAAATCCAGAAAGGAAGGGCCGGGGGTTTTTCGTGAACCCACTGTCCACTTCTCGATTAATTTTTTTTTTTCCCATAATAACCAATAATGTTTCGGAAAACTTCATTTATTAGGATTATTAAAAAATACTCGAATGCATTTGTTGGGAGGCAGTCTTTTTAGATTTTCAATGTCCGACTGTCCCTCGTAAAATGTGCAATTAATATTTTAAAAATTACACTTTTCAAAGTAACAAATATATATGAAGGCATTATCCAAATTTTGTCATGAAAAGTACCATAAGATACGTAGTCTTTACGTGAAAATGTTTAAGGCTTCGAAATTTCTAACAAAAGGTACATGAGTGAATGATGTGGTAATATTTTATTTTATATTAAATTATCGCATTATGTATCAAAACTTATATATATGTGTGTGTAAGGCGTAAGTGCTATATTGGTAAAGAGTTTTGGATTCGATATTCTTAGCCATGAAGTTAAGCTACAATGCCACCTAATAATTTTTTTTTTAAAAAAGGAAAAAAAAAAAGATAAAAAACCATGAAGGCCGAGTTTCGAAGAATGAATCTTGGGGCTTGATTCGGGAGAGAACAGAAAGCAGAATCTGAGTGGTCGTCCCATTGTGCTTTTGGAGGCTGCTGTGTTATACGGCCAAAGGCTTCAATGGATTCTAAGACCATATCATATGGATAGTGACAAATGCAATGTCCTGAGTTGGAGGGCTGTGTCCTCGTCCTCGTGATCGATGAATACATATGATCTCTCTTGAAGACTGTTCCTGCCTGCACTCCCTGTTTCCTCTTTTGACCACCCTACTATCATCCCTTCTTCCAACACTTCATGGTTTCCATTGCTTTACTAGACCCATGACCTTTTTCACAATCACAGTTTACTTGACAATTTTTCTCTAAAATTAACTTAATCATCATTCAGAGTACGGAATAATTTCATCACTATCCTTTTTTAAGTTATTGATCCATCTAATATATCTTTCAAAATTTTAAAAATACAATTTTATTTGGATATATTTTTTTTAAATTATTAAGTTTTATCTAAATAATTTTCTTTTAAAAACCATTGAGTTTCAAAGAAAAGTCATACATTTCAAATGTTTAATCTATCCATATACAATTGATAACTTCAAATTGAAGATCACATTGCAATTTTCCTAAAAATTATATCTTAAAAATTAATTTTATCTGATACTATTATAGAATATATAAATTATAAGTTGTATATTATTAGCATAATGAGTTTAGCTAACTAGTTATAATGCGTTATTTTGATTAATTAATCTTAAATGCGCACATTTTGAGCTATTAAAACTAAACTAATAGAAGTTTTCTCCATATCACTTTTGAGCTATATATGTATTCTTTTTATATCCATTTAAATATACAAGACAAGATTACTTCCAAAAGAAAAGGAAATCCGACGTGGACTCAGAACTATACTTACAGACTGTTCTTCGGACATTATAATAATAACCTCCAGAAAAGCTAGCAGACAACCAATCAACATCTAGGTTTTGTTCCCCCAATCCTAAGCTTTATGCTAGTTAACTGTTCAAGGACACTTACACGCAGATATATATAGCCCCCCACTCCGGCACCACCTTCATCATATGTTATTATACTCACTACTCAACCATTGCTTGAAACTCTCACTTTTTCTTTGTTTCTTACAACTTCCTATCATCTTCCTTCCCACCCAACTGAGATTACTATCAAAAGAAGAAAATGATTCAGGGTTATTGTAATTGTAGCTCTAATGGGTGCCAATGTGACTGGTCGTCATCATATCATAACCAGGGAAATTCCTTTTCCATGCTGTTTCCTCCCATGTCTTATTACCATCAACCACTGGACGAAGTCGACTACATGAATCACTCTACAGGCTACTCTTCATCTCCAGTCGACTGCACTCTCTCGCTAGGAACCCCATCCACGCGTTTGTGTGAAGATGACAATGACAGGGTCAGCCATGATCGAAGAGCCAAACATTCAAGCAAGACCAATCATCATGGTAGTAGAAACAGTAGCAGCTCGTCGAGTGACGGTTTTTTCGAGCGGCGTTGTGCCAATTGCGACACCACATCCACTCCTCTCTGGCGAAACGGTCCTAATGGCCCCAAGGTACTAATCGAATGTTTTCATATATGTATACATACGTTTATTTTCTACCCAGTGAACGCAATCTCTCATACATTTTGTTTATTTCTTGCAGTCACTTTGCAATGCTTGTGGCATTCGGTTCAAGAAGGAGAAGAGAAGAGCTGCAGCTGCTGCTGCTGCAGCCACCAATAATGCTGGTGGAGCCACCTCCGGAACGAATGAGACGTCGCAACAAATGTATTACAGCATCCCCAATAATTCCTGGGATCATCACCATTATTCTCAAGCACAGGAAATCCCTTACTACTTCCCCTCAGTAGGCAATGAGTTCAGGCTCATTGAGGATGACGGCCGCGACTCGGATAACGGCATTTCTTTCCTTTCTTGGCGCAGGCCGAGTCTTGTCCATGACTTTATCAGATGAGTATGGAAAATGACCACATATACCAAGCAGCTTTGGACAAAGTATAAGAAGATACAGAGCAATACATTTGAAAGTTGATGGCGATAGTTTACTAGTAGTCTTCGGGAATTTTTTTTGTTTTTTTTTTAGTTTGTTTTCTTTTTGTCTCTTTATTTTGGTTCTTCCATAGACCATAGATGGAGTGAAAATGAGAGATTCCATGTTGTCAGTTATTATATTGTTCCAATACTTGCTTTTTCTTCCACTCTTTTACTTTATTTTTTTTTCCCCTTTTGGTTTTTTATTGTGTAACCTACTTTCTGTTGTTCAGTTTCATATGACATCAATATCTTAAAGTTTATATCAAAATCGAATGACAGTTCCTTCCGTTTTGTATGGTACTCTTTCTCTCATGCATAAAAAAAAAAGTGACAACGATACTAGTCTGTCGAGATTAAGCTTTTAAATGATCTGATCGTGAATCCGATGCTGACCGAATGTCTTATTACATTACAAACATAGCAAAAATGGGGATTGACTGATTGGAAATTGGGATAAACTTGAGTTTTTGTCAGCAATTAGTGAAAATGCAAACGAGCAAACTGTACATGGCAACACAAGTGGTGCTCCATTATAACCAATGGGGATACATGGTGTTATCACGATCCTCTGCTTTCTGATAATGGGGATCGATAGGCCAGCTTTCATAGACAGATACCAATTACCAGCCAGAGGACAATTGCAGTGGCTAAAGATGGATGCTCGCTGCAGCTAGGTCTTGTGGTCAATCCTTAATAGTCGAAGGTGATATTGGTGATTGGGCCCATATACGCCGATAGGACATGTACGTTTCTATGGGGAATGAAACCGATTTGAAAAGACAAAGAATAATACAACATTACAAGAAAAAAAATTTACTCGTTAAAAAAAAAATGTTGTTCTTCATTGGACTATTTGAAAAGATAAAGAATAATACACCATAGCAAGAAAAAGAAATTTACTGGTAAAAAAAAATATTGTTATTCATTGGACAATGTAGTGTTCGTATATGATTATCTATGTAAAAATACTGTCATGCCTCATAAGCAGTTTTAAATGTGACAACTTATCATGATTGCCTAACTTCCATTAAACAACCACGAAGCATCTAAACAATCATTTCAAAACGATTTGTCAAAGTTATACACAAGACAAAAGGCCTTGTATAGGTTTTTATTTCAATATATTTTCCTCCACAAAACTTGGACATTTCAAAGTATAGAACCACAATGAGGTTTTATAACACTTGCTTGTCTTACACAATAATAAAAGTAGACCTTATTCAAGTCTCAAAACACAGTGAGCCTAAAAATATATAAAGTTGTCTAAAATAATCTTTATAAAACATATTACATTTGTCCAAAGTAGTTTAAGGAATTTCTACTCTATCTCTCGATCCTTGCTCCCAATCATTTTTCCTCTCATAGATGAATGAACTTATTTTGGTGATGATCCTACTTAAAAGATTCTCGTAATCGCGACTTGCATCATAAAGTCTATAGGGGAGTGGCAACCACCACTCAGTATGATGAAAGTGTAATATTTCAATACTAAATACACATAAGTAATTTAAGTAAGTTTTCAAACATATGCTATACATAAACAATCAAATCCAATGCAACATCGTACGCAGTTTTTCAGTAACCAAGATAAATTTTAGGGTTTAACATTCCTTTGACCTTAGGTTAAGGATTCTCATTTACCATCGGTGCTTAGGTATCCTATCTTGCTTATATCTCATCTTATCACTAAATTAATTATTTTAAGTCTTTTAAAATCTTAAGCTTCGGGTGCCTTAGATGCACACTAAGCACACACACTCTTAAGATAGGTAAGACCCTTAAACTTGATTCCATCAAAGGCTTGACAATCTTCTAAGTCATTTGGTTCACTAAAGGCGGAGTAGTAATCCTCAAATGGTTACTTCTTGCATATCCTGTAGTAGTGTTGGCCTTTTGCTCAATGCAATATATTGTAAAATGCATGTCAAGATTTATTTAAGTCTTATCATTTAATTAATTGAATTGAGGTGATCAAACAATGAATATTCACAAGTCAAGTCATAAGGCATAATAACCATCAATCATTCAAGTATTTAAGGAATTCAACATCTAAAATAACACCAAGAAAGATCATATCAATCATTAGTACGCTTCATTTGCAACATATCGAAAGCATAGGTTGTGATCACACACACACACACTTATATACATCCCCTTTAGTGCAATTGGATTCCAATTTATTTATATGTAATATTTTACAATAGCATTGGTATATTTGCATACCTAGTACTATTATTTTTATTATTATTACCATGGTTATGGTTATATATATGTACATATAATTATTATTACTATTTTTTTTTTTGCAAATGTGTATATAAGCATATACATAGACACTATATAAGGTATTAGCTCATACACTCACAACCACACTTGAGTCACACACACGCACCCACCCCTAAACTACCCTAAGGGTGCCTACCACTCACCCTTGAGCACATACACCAAGCACCCTGAGCACACACACAGTTCACCCTAAGCACATATACTCTTCACCTTATGAAACAACACATAACACATATACACTAGTGTATTACTCATACACACACGAATACCATATACACGCACACATAAAAGACAAACATCCAACACACAAGCAACATTCTACACACACACACACACACACACCAAACAATTACACTATACAACATAACATAATGCATGCACCACTCAACACGCACACATCCACACACATCTGCATAAGCACACTCACACATCAAATGTAGCTCACACACACACCAAAAGTACATAAGTCACACCTACACATATGCACACTATATTCACAAAACACTCAAGTCACACACACTCACACACACAAACACCTAGATTACACATACACACATAACACTCGAAGCATACACTCCACATACACACACACCTTACATACATAGAGTACACATACTCACACTTACTACCTCATACAATACACTCATGCATACATCTCAATCACATACACACTACATTATATATGTAAACACACAGCTCAAGCGCATACACTACACTATATGCATGCACGCACATAACTCAATCGCATACATACACTAAGCCTAACATATACATACCAACACACATGCTGCACTAGTTACACACGCACAAAGGTGCACTCGATACACACACAACTCACACAAAAACACATGCACACAACACTTGCTACATACACACAAATGCACACACGCTGTACACATAGATTACACATACACACACATAACTCAACAGAAACGCACACACATGGCACTTGCAATACACACACAAACACATACCCCTGCACATATAGATCACACATATATAGATGCATAATACACTCACAACTCTGATACATATACACACATTACACCATGTACACTCACACACATAACACAATCACACAACACTAAATACACATATGCAACAACATACCGCACTCCAAACACACCCAAATCACCTCCCTGTAATGTGGCAACACTCCACACAATTATACCACCAATTGCACCATCCACACTCTATATTTCCCTTCCCTTTTATCACAACACACGCACTAACAAAGCTCATAGCTAATACAACCAATATATACATACAATTAGAGTACAAACACAAAAATCATAAGAAATGTAGTATATTGTTGAGTCTTACTCATCTTGATCTCATTGTTCTACTGGGGTGCAAAATAATCATCAAGTTGTTGAGATATATTGACTTTTTTTGCCTAAAATTCAAGAAAAAAATATTACCATGTATTACTTTACACTAAGATTGCCTTAACTTACTTATTTCTAAAAGTTTCACTCTTTTCTAAGTTTAAAAGCCTTATATTGCACCACTAGGATTTTACTCAAAATTTTTTGTTGAGATTCTATCTTACAAGTGCAGTTTACATTTGTAAGGCTCATCTTAAGGATTGCATACATGTTCATGGATTTTTATTTGAAGCTCAAATGTGTAAGTTATGTGATTTTGAAATTTGAAATTGAAAAAAAAAATGTAGGAAGGAAAATTTAAGAGTATGGGAAGAGAAGGTGAAGAAAGAAGAGAGCAGAAGGAAAAGAAAAATGGAGGGAAGAGAAAAGGTGATTGAAATTTTACGGTTTAATGGAAAATTTGAATTTTCTTGGGTTCATTTAATATGCCTATAGTAATCTTAGTTAAAAATTCTAACTAACATATTTTTACGTGAAACTTTATGATTAAGTTAAATAAATTATCTTGAGTCTAAAATTTATTTAGAATTTCTATTTAACTAGCCTAAGTTGATGATTTAAATTTCACTCATTATTTTACTTATAATTCTTACTTAATTATCTATTATTACATTTGATTTCCCTAATTGTAAATTTATTCATGTTTAGAATCAGGATTTTAATTCAATTATTATACTAATTTGGTATTAATTATTGTCCAATTTTTATGGGTTTCATATACTCCCCCCTTCAAAAAGTTTTGTCCTCAAAACTTTAGAGTGTACTTGAGTCTTCAAATAGTTGGAGGTACTTCTCATTCATTTCATCCTTTTTTTCCTAGATAGCCTCTTGCTCTAAGTGTTTGCTCCACTAAACTTTGACGTATTGAATGCTTTTGTTGCATAGTTCCCGAGTTTAAGTATCAATGATTTTGATCAGACGTTCTTGATATGTCAGATTAGCTTAAAGCTTCAAGATATCCATTTCAATGGCTTGGTTTCGATATGATATATGCTTTCAGAATAATGATACGGAACACATTATGAATTCCTGACAATTGTGGGGGTAAAGCCAATCTATAAGCCACTTCACTAATCCTTTCTAAAACTTCATATAGCCCTACATATCTAGGACTTAATTTGCCTTTCGTTCTAAACCTCCTTGTCCCTTTAATTAGAGTGACCTTTAGGTAGATATGCTCGCTTGACAAACATTATATCTTACATCTTTTCAAATCAACCTAACTCTTTTGCCTATCTTGAGTCTCCCTCATTCCTTGCTTAATGGTGGTCACTTTGTCAATTATCTCTTATAACATGTCAAGTCCAACTGCAGCCTTTTTAATCTCATCCCAATATAATGAGGATTTGCATCTCCTTCCATTTAAGGTTTCATAAGGTACCGTTTTGATCAATGAATGATAGTTATTATTGTAAGCAAACTTAACTAATGACAAATGGCAATCCTATCTATCCTTAAAGTCCAATGCACAAGCTCTTAGCATATACTTTAGAGTTTAGATAGTGCGTTATGATTGCTCGTTGGTTTAAGGATGTTATCCTATATTGAATTGCAACTTGGTCTTGCACATAGTTGTTAAAATCGCGATTCTATTCATACGATACTACAAGTTTACGATTTTAGAAGACCTTTCTAAGTTGACTCAAGTATAAATCGTTTTCATATAAACTAGAGGTATAATAACAAGTTTACATGTAAAATCGATAAAATTTTACGTTTTAAACCAAGTTTACCGATTTTACATATCATAGTCAAATGGGCTAAAAATTGAAAAATACAACTAAACTTTCACAAGATATGAATATTATTAGTTCTTTAAAAGAATGGGAATTATGACATAAGGTAATGTTGATAGTAATACCAATAATGATGTTGATATTGATGATAAAGATGAAAACGATAATGATGATAGTAAAAAGAGAGTTGGTGATGATTTTGACCTTTGATGATCATAAAGGGGTTAGTGATTCTTTTTAGCATTGTATTTTATTATTATAATTTATGTTGTAATTCATTTCATATTAGTATTTTTATTTATATTATAGTTTTATATATTAGCTTAACTTATACTGATTTTTTTGTACTATAAGTATATAATTTATATTATAAATTATAACTAAAATTTATATTAAATTTCTTTATTCTATCTTATATTTCATTTTTTTTTATGATTATAGTAAACATATCTATAACTTTTGAAAGTTATTTTACATAGGTTGTAGAAACCTACATTTTTATATTTCGATTCTACATTTTGATTTTATAGACTCTCTAGCAATTTTAAGTAGAATCGCAAGTTTGATAACCTTGGTCTTGCAAGCTTGATGTAAACTTCTCCAAAATTTTGACACAAAACATTGATCTCTATTGACACTATACTAACTGATAGTCTATGAAGTGTTACAATCTCTTTAATGTAAATCCTGGCCAATTTATTCAAGAAGAAAGTCATATTGATGGGCAAAAAATGATTACCCATATTGCCTTATATCTAACTTTGGCCCTTGGTAAGGTAGTCACAAAGTTCATTATGATTCATTCTCACTTCCACTATAGGAATGGAAATGGTTGTAATAGTCCTTCTTTACTTGTTAGCATACGGAACATTGAGCAACAAATCATATTAAATCTCTTTTCATGCCTTTCCACTAATGACTTTTCTTAAGCTCTTGGGACATTTTAGTTTCTCCCGATTATATCATGTATACGAAGTTATGGACCTTGTTCATAATTTTATCTCTTAGATCCATATTTTCTGGTATACACAGGTGTCCCTTGATCCTCAAAGCTCTAATTGGATCCATTTCATAGTCGGTATAGGCTCCTTACTTCACCTTATTCCGAATATCCATCAAATTTGGAACACTTCCTTGCATCTCTTACATTTTATCTAAAAGAGTAGGTCGTACGATCAAGTTAACTATCTGTGCCTCTTCTCCATATCACTTAAACTCAATTCTTAATCTTTTAAAGTCTCTTATCAACTCTTATTATTCCATCAACAAGGCTACTACTTGACCATGATTCTTCCTACTAAAGGCATCGATTATTGCATTGGCTTTTCCTAGGTGGTAGTTGATATTGAGGTCATAATCCTTTATCAATTCAAGCCATCATCTTTACTGCATATTCAATTCCTTTTGCATAAATAGATGCTTTAAACTTTCGTGATTTATATAGATCTTGCATTTTTCCCATATAAATAATGCCTCCAAATATTTAAAGCAAACACAATGACTATAAACTCTAAATCATGTGTGGGATAGTTTTTTTTTCATATGGTTTCAATTTCCTAGAAGTATAAGATACCACTCTTCCATTTTGCATCAAAACACATCCTAATCTAATCTGTGATGCATCGCTATATACATAAAAGGGTTCTTCAAAATTAAGTAGGGTTAGAATAGGAGTTGAAACCAATCTCTGTATCAATTCCTGAAAGCCCCTTTCATACTTTTCTTCCCAATCAAACTTTACATTTTTCTAGGTTAATTTTGTTAATGGCTTTGAAATATGTGAAAAGTGCTTTACAAATCTTCGATAGTATCCTACCAATCCAAGAAAACTCTTACTTCTATAACTGTAGTAGGTTAATTCCACTCAACTATTGCTTTAATCTTTTCTGGATCCACGGACATTCCTTCTCTAGATATAAGGTATATAATAAGAAAGCCACTTGATTCATCTAGAACTCACACTTTGACAACTTTGCATATAACTTATATTTCTTCAACACTCTCAAAGCAATCCTTAAATGCTCCTCATGTTCTTGCTTCATCTTAGAATAAATCAAAATATCATCGATAAACACCATAATAACTTTATCCAAGAATAGCTTAAAGATTCTACTCATAAGGTCCATAAATGTGGTTGGTGCTTTTGTTAGTCCAAATGGCATTACCAAGAACTTATAGTGTCTATATCTAGTTTGAAAGGCTATCTTAGATATATCTTCTACCTTAATTCTTAGTTGATAATAGCCAGATCGTAGATCAATTTGCGAAAATACACTTGCTCCTTGTAACTAGTCAAATAAATCATCAAATCTTGGCAAAGGATATTTACTCTTGATGGTCAACTTGTTGGATTCCTGATAATCAATGCATAATCTCATAGATCCATCTTTTTTTTCACAAATAAAATTAAAGCTCCTTAAGGAGAAAAATTTGGGTGGGTGAATCCTTTCTCAATTAATTCTTGCAACTAAGTTTTCAACTCCAACTCTATTAGAGTTATTCAATAAGGCGCCTTTGAAATCATTTAGTACTAGGCTTTACTTCAATAGTGAAGTCCATTTCCCTTAGTGGAGATAGTCTCAGCAATTAATTGGGAAATGCTTTAGGGAATTCACTTACTATCGGTATCTCTTCTAATTAAGGCAACTTTACATCCACTTTTACCACAAATACCAAGCACATGGTCCAATCTCTAATCTCTCATTCTTTTATCTGCATAGCACTCAAAGGAACTTTTGAGTTTGTTTTTGGTTGTCCTCAATACACCATCAAGTCTATCCTAGGCTTTTTTAAATTGCACCTCTTTCTTTTTACAATCTACATTTGCAAAATGCCCCGATAATCAATCCATTCCCAATGTCACTTCATAACCACTCATAGATAATCTAGTGGGTGTACTTATTCTTAGGGTCATTGGAGATGTTTGAGCTTTTAACTTTCTTGTATTACAATTGAGCTTATATAAGAATGTATAACTCCCCTATTGAAAATCAAAATAGATCTTAAGAATTTATATATTATTAGTGTCAAATTCTAATTAAGTTCTCTTAAATCTTTTAATAGAAAGTCTTTTATGAGTCCAAAGTTTTCCAATTAATCTTGTTTAATTAAGTCTTAAATAAAACATTTGTACAAGAACAAGTTCAATCTTATGAACCTTATCGAGCCTAATTTTGAATTTTTCCGTAATTTAATCACTATTAAGCCCAACTCACTTAATACAAGTTACTCAACAATAAAATTAAGTAAAAACTATATTTTTATCATTTTAGAAATTTGGAACTGCCACTAACCTAAGTTAGAAAATAAAACAAGTTAAGGTTAATTGGTTGGATTAATCTTAACTAGTTACTAGTATACAAATTTTTCTAAAAAATTTTTGAAAAATATTAAGTAGAAAATCTGAGCTTGGGAGCTATCCTATTAGAACCTAAATGGTTACCACTTATTATTTTTTCAATAAAATAAACTAAAAACATCATATAAATTCCCTTTATAATTATGTATAAGAAAAATAACATTTCCATGCAAATAAGACACAAAATAAGTCAATATGATATTAAAGATCATTTATCTATTTTTGTGACGAATTCTCTTTTTTTTTATTATTATTATTTGATTAAAAACTTCATTTGGAAAATAATTTTTTTGCAATTTTTTATGGTTGTCTCATAGGTGCCTATGTGCGCACTAGTTGGGATCAAACCAACGTAGTTCTGTTTTTCATAAAACTTTAGCGATAGTTGTGGTTCCTCATCAATGGTGCTCTGATGGTCATTAGAAACAGCTAAAGAGTCAAATCCTAGTTTTTTTTTTTTTTTTGGGTATAGGGAGTTGATTGGTGGGGTTGCTTTTGCTTAAAAACTAGCTTAGGTGGTGGTTCGAGGGGTGGCCAACGGGGGTAGTTACCAAAGTTCTTCAACTTGAGCTCTCAGAGTGCAATTGAACCAAAAGAAGGGTCTTTTCCTAATCTATGCGAACTAAGGGTCTTGATGCCACCTAAATCTAAGCTGGATATTGTGTGCATGATAAATATTTTTAAAGAGAAGGTGGAGCCCTAGTTTTGACTATCTTAGAGAGAGAAAGTGGTTGTTTGAAGCTCCTAGGCATGTATTATTTGATTCTAAAGGTTTGTATCAACTTAACGTGGTTTGTTCTATCTATAAACTCCTTCTAATGAGCTTGATAAGCTTAAATTTGAGTCATATTAGATTTGGATCTCAACGAATAAAACCCTAATTTTATCTAATCTTAATTTAATGTGTTTTAATCAATATTGATGTTAATATGCAGTATAAAACAAATTTCTAGTTGAAAATGGATAAGACTTCATTAAGATTTGACCAAAAAAAAAATTCAATTTGCTTGAATATATACTCATTTGTTTGTTATCTCTCTCTCATTCTTTTCGCATGGCTGTTTGGCTAGGGAAGATGATCATGTGCATGACCCCGCCCAATCATGTGCTGCCGCATAGCGGCTTAGAAAGAAAATAAAATGCTCATCTCTTAGTCTCGAATCTATGATCCCTAAAGCTTCCCTGTGTGTGTGGCTTAGGCCTTAGCCAACTAGGTTTGGCTTATTCTCTTGATTTTTATTATAATCAATATTTATTTAAGCCTACACCACACTTCGAGCTAAAAATTATTTAACAAAAATCGAACTTAGGCTTAACTAAACTTGTACTATAAATTTTGAAAGTTAATATTTTTTTTTCTTTTTGGTTACTTTTCTATTTTTTTTCATAACTTTTTCAATAATAATTTTACTTCTATTGTTCTTTGTCACCATTTCTTACTTTATTTTCTATTTTTATTTTATAATGTTTATCGGGTTTTTTTCTTCATCTTAGTCTTGTTTTTAATTAATTATCTTAATGGGGGTAAAAATGGGGTGTCTTCAAACTTGTTACTACATTCCTTCATCCTTATATCCCATAGTCATTAGGTAATATCTTGATAGTTTCTGTCTCTCCTTTAGCCCAATACACAACATCGGTACTCTCAATGGCAAAAACTTTAACATTCGTGGTCTACTGGCTAGCTCCTTGACTCCCTTGTCTAAAAGGATGGCTAGCAAGTTTCCCAATGGTAGTACGAAGTGTTGTGGTCCTTACTCCAATTCCCTATTGCCTTGGTGGACAATGTTTGCATAATGCCCTTTTGGACAATAAGTGAAACATGTAGCAACCACGAGGGTAATGTCACCTATTTCATTTTGAATAAATCAGATTCTTAAGCTTTACTTTAGATGTTATGGTTAAGAATCTATTCGTTGGAAATCTCACATTGGCCTTTTACCCTTCTCACTTACACTTGAATTAAACAAGTTTTTTTTTTTTTTTTGCTAGTAGTCTCACCTCGACACTTGATCGAGCTTTGGCTCTTACCTCCTCACCTCTCTTCTTTATCTACTCTAAAGCTCTGGCTTTGCTCACCACTTTAGCGTATGTTTACAATTCAAACTCCATGATTCTTTCTTAGGTATCCACATCCAACCCATTCATAAATAACTACTTCCTCAACACATCTAAATCCTCGTATGCATTTGGGGTAAATTGCAACAATTTACTAAATTCATTCTCGTATTGATCTATGATCATGTTCCCCTTTTGCAGCTGGAATAACCGGCTACTTAACTTCATCTTTGATACGAACCATGCCCACGTGTGACGAAACCCAATACCAATACGTTCGGAATTGCTACCCAAGATGCCAAACACAATCAAGTGGAACCGTGACCCGTTGCCTATAAGTGAGGCAAGAACCTTGGTATATTATGTGGACGCCACAATCGGGATGAAAGACCGATTGATAAGTCAGGATGAACACCACGGAAGAAAATCCGATAAGTTCAAGAGAAGTTCTTTAAAAAACCAAGAGAGGAATTCTCTCAAATGTGATTCAACCTTGTATGTGTCTTTCTTTCTCTGTGCTCAACCCTAGACATTTATATTAGGGTTTACAACTCGTAATAATAAAGCCCAAAAAGACATAACATCATAAAGTCACGAAAAAAATAACAAACGGGGAATTAAAGGCCGGCGGCGTTGGAGCCGGCATAGTAGCCGGCGTAGAGAGTATACACGGCCGTGCCTTTCTGGACGTGTATGTTTCTATAGATATTCTTGACACCATACACGACCGTGCCTTTGAACCGTGTATACGGTCGTGTATGTTTCTGTAGAACCTCCAAGCTTACTACACGGCCGCGCCTTATAAAGACACGCCCCCTTCAACCCGTATCCATTATGACTTGTACAAGAGCAAGGGCTTTCTCATGGTTGCTCCAATCCTTTCCGACTTCATGGTTTCTCCAATCCTTTCTAGCTTTGTGGACATCCTTTATCAACCCGTTAAGTGCTTCCTTGAATCTTTTCGCTCGAGTTCTTGTGATCGGTCTAGGTGGCACTTTAAGAGGGTCCACATTCCATCTTCTGGCTTGGCTCCCATCATGGCTCTCATCATTCCCCTCCTCTTGAAAAGGATTTTTCCTCAAATCGTCGCCTACATCAAAAGGACTTAGATCAGTAACATTAAACGTAGCACTTACTTGATACTCACCTGGAAAATCGATCTTGTATGCATTATCATTGATACGCTCAAGAATTTGAAATGGTCCATCGCCTCTAGGAAGTAATTTAGATCGACGCTGCACAGGAAGCCGCTCTTTACGCATGTAAACCCAAACCCAGTCTCCAGGTTCAAAGAAAGCTTATCGGCGACCCTTGTTGGCTTGTTTCACAGACTGCTCTGTTCTTCGCTCAATGTTTAGCCTTGCCTTCTCATGGATTTGTTTAACAAATTCTGCTTTCTTCTTGCCATCTAGATTAACATACTCAGAAATAGGCAGAGGTGATAAATCCAAAGGAGTTAGTGGATTAAAACCATACACAATTTCAAAAGGAGTAAACTTAGTAGCAAAATGCATTATGCGATTATAGGCAAATTCAACATGCGGCAAACAATCCTCCCAACTTTTAATGTTCTTTTTAATGACAACCCTTAACAAAGTAGATAAAGTTCGATTTACTACCTCAGTTTGTGATACGGGATCGGTTTGATCGGATTCCTAACTGATACGAACCATGCCAACGTGTGACGAAACCCAATACCAATACATTCGGAATTCGTTACCTAAGATGCCAAATACCCTCAAGTGGAAACCGCGCGTTGTCTATAAGCGAGACAAGAACCTTGGTATAATATGAAGACACCACAATCGGGATGAAAGACTGATTGATAAGTCGGGATGAACACTACAGAAATAAAATTCGATAAGTTCTAGATTAGTTCTTAAAGAACTAAGAGAGAAATTCTCTCAAAAGTGTTTTCAAACTTTCAATGTTGTATATTCTATATTCTAACCCTAGGAGCTTTATATTAGGGTTTACGATTCGTAACAATAAAGCCCAAAACGACATAGCTTAGATAAGTTGTGTAAAAATAACAAAACAAGACATGAAGGTAGGCGTCGGGGAGATACACGACCGTGTATAATTCTGTGGAAATCTTGACAATGTACACGACCGTGTACTTTTAGTCGTGTATCTTTCTATGGAAATCTTGACAACATACACGGCCGTGCCTTTGAACCGTGTATACGACCGTGTATGATTCTGTGTAACCTCTAGACTCTTACACGACCGTGCCTTGTAAAGACACGCCCTTTTCACCCCGTATCTATTATGACTTGTACAAGAGCAAGGGCATTCCTATGGTTGTTCCAATCCATTCCAGCTTCATGATTGCTCCAATCCTTTCTGGCTTCGTGGACATCCTTTATCAACCCGTTAAGTGCTTCCTTAAATCGTTTCGCTCGATTTCTTGTGATTGGTCCAGGTGGCACTTCAAGAGGATGTACATTCCATCTTCTGGCTTGGCTCCCATCATGGCTCTCATCAGTTTGACCATCAGTCTGTGGATGACAAGTAGTAGAGAACAATAACTTAGTTCCTAACTTAGCCCACAGGGTCTTCTAGAAGTAGCTCAGGAACTTAGCATCTCTATCCGATACGATTGTTCTAGGCATACCATGCAATCTCATAACCTCCCTAAAGAACAAATTAGCAATATTGCAAGCATCATCTGTTTTGTGGCAAGGAATGAAATGTGCCATCTTAGAAAATCTATCAACAACTACAAAAATAAAATCTCGACCATGCCTAGACCTGGGTAATCCTAACACAAAATCCATGGAAATATCTACCTAAGGCTCATGAGGAATGGGAGGTGGGGTATAAAGCCCATGAGGTTGGACTCTAGATTTTGCTTGCTTATACGTGACACATCGCTTACAAAGCCTCTCAACATCTCGTTTCATGTGAGGCCAATAGAAGTGTTCCTGTAATACCCCTAAGGTTTTAGCTACTCCAAAATGCCCCATTAACCCTCCTCCATGAGACTCCCTCACTAGTAATTCTCTTAAAGAACAATTTGGAATGCATAGTTTATTCTCCCTAAACAAGAATCCTTCATGTTTATAAAATTTACCATGACCACTCTTCTCACAATGCACATACTCTTCACAAAAATCTCGATTAGCAGCATACAATTCCTTAATGTGCTCAAAACCAAGCAGTCTAGAACTAAGAGTAGAGATAAGAGCATACCTCCTAGAAAGTGCATCAGCAACGACATTCTCTTTACCTTACTTGTAGTGGATGACATAGGGAAATGTTTCGATGAACTCCACCCAACGAGCATGCCTTTTGTTTAGCTTATGTTGTCCCTTCAAGTACTTCAAGGATTCATGATCAGTGTGGATCACGAACTCTTTTGGCTAAAGATAGTGTTGCCAAGTCTCCAGTGCTCGAACCAATGCATATAACTCCTTGTCATAAGTAGGGTAGTTCAAGGTTGCCCCACTTAACTTCTCGCTAAAGAATGCAATTGGTCTTCACTCTTGCATGAGCACTACTCCAATACCTAATCCTGAAGCATCACACTCAATTTCAAACGTTTTAGAGAAATTAGGTAAAGCAAGTAATGGCACTTGAGTCAGCTTATTTTTAAGCGTCTGAAAGGCCTTCTCTTGTTGCTCTCCCCATTTGAACCGCACGTTCTTCTTAATTATCTCAGTAAGTGGTGCTGCAATGGTGCTCAAATCCTTCACAAACCTTCTGTAAAAGCTCGCTAGTCCATGGAAACTCCGCACATTACTTACATTAGTTGGACTAGGCCATTCTTAGATCGCACGAATCTTTTCTTCATCAACCTGTATTCCCTGTGCACTAACAATAAAACCAAGAAACACAAGTTTGTCTGTGCAAAAAGTGCACTTTTTGAGGTTAGCATATAATTGCTCCTTTCGAAGCACTTCTAAGACATCCCTCAAGTGAGATATATGGTCTTCCAAATTCTTACTGTAAATGAGGATATCATCAAAATAGACAACCACAAATTTGCCAATAAAAGTCCTCAAAACATGGTTCATAAGTCTCATAAAAGTACTAGGTGCGTTAGTTAAACCGAAAGGCATTACTAACCACTCATACAATCCATATTTTGTCTTAAATGCGGTTTTCCATTCATCACCTTCTTTTATTCTAATTTGGTGATATCCGCTTTTCAGATCAATTGTTCATATCAAGTTCATAGTGTTAATTGTCTATTGAAAGTGTAGTGCCTCCTATTCAATTTTGTTACAAAAAAAAAAAAAAACTGATACAAACGATTGGAGTGAGGGTTTTTATGTTACCTTCCTTAAACCGAACTGATGTTTTAACAAACCTAGGCTCTGATACCAAACTGATACGAATCACGCCCACGTGTGACGAAACCCAATGCCAATACGTTCGGAATTGCTACCCAAGATGCCAAACACAATCAAGTGGAACCGCGACCCGTTGCCTATAAGTGAGGCAAGAACCTTGGTATATTATGTGGATGCCACAATCGGGATGAAAGACCGATTAATAAGTCGGGATGAACGCCACGGAAGAAAATCCGATAAGTTCAAGAGAAGTTCTTTAAAGAACCAAGAGAGGAATTCTCTCAAATGTGTATTCAACCTTGTACGTGTCTTTCTTTCTCTGTTCTCAACCCTAGACATTTATATTAGGGTTTGCAACTCGTAATAATAAAGCCCAAAATGACATAACATCATAAAGTCGCGGAAAAATAACAAACAGGGAATTAAAGGCCGGCGGCTTTGGAGCCGGCGTAGTAGCCGGCGTAGAGAGTATACACGGCCGTGCCTTTCTGGACGTGTATGTTTCTGTAGATATTCTTGACACCATATACGGCCGTGCTTTTGAACCGTGTATACGGCCGTGTATGTTTCTGTGGAACCTCCAGGCTTACTACACGCCCGTGCCTTGTAAAGACACGCCTCCTTCAACCCGTATCCGTTATGACTTGTACAAGAGCAAGGGCATTCTCATGGTTGCTCTAATCCTTTCCGGCTTCGTGGACATCCTTTACCAACCTGTTAAGTGCTTCCTTAAATCGTTTCGCTCGAGTTCTTGTGATCGGTCCAGGTGGCACTTCAAGAGGGTCCACATCCCATCTTCTGGCTTGGCTCCCATTATGGCTCTCATCAATCTTCACACTTTCTAGAAAGTATTCTCTAAAGAATTCATCATGAAAAGTCTCCTATGTAATGGGTTGGAGCAATGCCCTTTGTCTTGCATCCCATAATACTCTTACACCCTTTGTCTTGCATCCCATAATACTTTTACTCTTATTTTCAACGTATAAACTATATATGCCACTTGTGGTGGTCTACCACTTTGTAAGCCACAAAAGATCTTTCTATCTATGCTATCCAATCTTTTGCATCCTTGGGTTTTTTTTTTCTAATGCTCCATCAAAATACCTATTAGATCGTACGAATTTTAAGAATATACTCCTTTGCACTCTTTGACTAGCTACCTTCTAATTGTGCTCATTCTGTCTCCCTACATGCATCATCGGGACAACCAAATTCAGGGGAGGTAGAAGTGGCACCTAAGGTTGTTGTGGAGCTTGTATAGGTGGTATATGCTATGGTTGAGGTGGAGGTGAAGGTAACTGTAATGGAGGATGTCTTGCTAACATCAAGTATTGCATTATTAATGTTTGTTGCTATGCTAACTATTGCATTGCCTCTTCTAATCTTGCAAAGCATTCTCCACTTCCTCATTAGAAGGATTTACACCCCTTGGTTTTGTTTGGGCACTTTCCTTGGCGTCCTAAGCTATATCTTTGGAGCCTCATGCTGGGCTAAGGAAGGGATCTCAGCACAAGGTGATGGGTCTCTTGTGTCATTATATTGAGTTAGCGTCATCTTTTTTCTTCTCCTACTCATACTACCACTATACCCCATTCACACAATACTTGAAATATATTAGGATATTTTCAATGATAAATATAAAGGTTGACATTAATATCAATAAGTCATACAATATGTATATATTCACACATAAAGTTAGAAGCACATAAAAGTTGCTATACTTAGTACACTTCACAAATTTTACAACTTTTAGGTTTCTAACATATACAATCATTAAGCTTGGAAAGATGCATATTTTATTACATTACAAAATTTCTCTCCAAAGTCTCTCAAACATACAATTTTCTTTAACATAATTATTGCTTCCCTAAAAAATTTATCCATATTCATTTCTACATCCTAAGTAGCACTTTCATAACCATTATCTATATTTTCATCATTTTTATTTGGTTTCTCTTCCTCTTCTTCTTCTTCTTCTTCTTCTTTCATGGTGTTAGAAGCCCCACTTTTAGTTTCTGGA
Organism: Laguncularia racemosa; assembly: GCA_037954665.1. Classification (NCBI taxonomy): domain Eukaryota; kingdom Viridiplantae; phylum Streptophyta; class Magnoliopsida; order Myrtales; family Combretaceae; genus Laguncularia; species Laguncularia racemosa. The sequence continues at coordinate 1,619,255 of JBBMOL010000166.1, forward strand.
GCACCTTCAAAGTTAGAATATTCCTCAGATAGTGGATCCTCCTCCTCCTCTATTTCCATTTCTTCTATGTCATCTTCCCCCATAAACTCAGCGGTTTTCCAATCCTCATCAAGGTACAACTTGAGGATTATGCCTTGATCCACAATCTTGTAATCCATATGATCAATTTAGTCTAAGGTTTCCCAAGAGTCCATTGAATATATTAAGCCATTGTTGAATCTAGGCTTCCAATCATAGATTTTCCTAACATGTATTAGTATCCTCCTTCTTGACTTGACTGGGGATGTTTAAACTTCCAAATGATACCTTATCCCTAAATTAAATATGGTTATAAACAAAATTTCCAGCAGGTCATCATCTTAACAAACCGAGCTTCCAAGGCTAGTATGATAAAATACCCGTTATACTTGTCACCTAGATCCTCACTTAACCTATCTAATTAATACTACCACTCTTTTGTTAATCCCATCCTCTAACTCTCAATTATGTCATCTATCATTATGTTCAAATAGTAGTAAGCATATTGAGCATGGAGATGTTGCATCCTCAACCTATACTCCACTAAGTTATATTCATTCTTAATGTGACATGTGCTCCATTTTTTTATCTAAGCACATGATAATTGATTGCACAAATTTTAAACACAAAATTTCATGAGTTGTTAGTCATTTATAATCTTACTCTCAAGTTCTAATCGCACTAGTCCATTCGGTTAGGTCTTTCCTATTTATTGAGTTATCAAGTCTATCTCTTAAAACATTGACCTTTAACTTGGTTTCTATCTAGTTTATAACTTATCTTAAGTTTAAACTTATTGTTCTAATACCACCAAAAGCTGCCATGCTCCATAGGGAACCTTAAACATGATAACCCGCCAAAATTATCTAACCCTCATTGGGCAACTGCAAAGCATTTAAACAATCATCTCAAAATGACTTATCAAGTTCATACATAAGATAAAAGGCCTTATACAGTTTTTCATTTCAATATATTTCCCTACTCAAAACTTGGACATTCCAGAGTATAAAATCATAATGAGGTTTTACAACACTTGCTTGTCTTATACAATAATAAAAGTGGAACTTATCTAGGTCTCAAAACATAATGGGTCCAAAAATACATAAAGTTGTACAAAATAATCATTACATTTGCCTTAAGTAGTTTAAGGAATTTCTACTTTGCCTCTCAATCCTTGCTCCCAATCCTTTTTCCTCCTATAGATGAATGAACTTACTTTTGTGCTGATTCTACCTAAAAGATTCTTGTAATCATGACCTATATCATAAAATCTAGAGGGATGTGAGCAACCACCGCTTAGTGAATTAGAGTGCAATATCTCAATACTACACAAGCATAAGCAATTTATGTAAGTTTTCTAATGTATGTTATGCATTTTCTAATGTATGTTATGCATGAATGACCAAATGCAATGCGACATTGCAAGCAGTCTTTCGGTAACCAACGTAAAGTTTAGGGTTTAACACCTATCTTGACCTTAGATTGGGGATTCTTATTTATCATCAATGCTTGGGTATCCCATCTTGTTTATTTCTCATCTATCACTAAATTAATTATTTTAAATCTTTTAAAGTCTTAAACTTTAGGTGCCTTAAATATACACTAAGCTCACACACCCTCAATGATAGGTAAGATTCTTAAACTCAATTGTGTCAAAAGTTCGACAACCCCCTAAATTACTTAGCTAACCAATAGCGGAGCAATGATTCTTAAATGATTATTTCTTACACATCTCGTAACAATGATGGCCTTCTACTTAATGCAATGTATCATGCAATGTATGTTAAGTTTTATTTAAGCCATATAATTTAATTAATTGATTTGGGGTGATCAAACAATGAGTATTCACAAGTCAAGTCATAAAGCATACTATCCATTGATCATTCAAGCATTCAAGGAATCCAACATCCAAAGTAACACTAAGAAAGACCAAAGAAATTATTAATGTACCACACATATTTGCACAAGTACACTCACACATCAAATGTAACTTACACACACACCAAAAGCACACAAGTCACACCTCCATACATGCACACTACATTCACAAAATACCCAAGTTGTACATACTCACACATATGCTACACACACAAAAACCCAAATTACACACACACTCACAAAACTTGCAACATACACCATACACATTACATACACAAAGTACACACACCCACACCCACTACCCATGCAATATACTCATGCACACATACACACACTACACTATATACACGCACCCACATACTACTTAATCACACACACTCTACACTGTATACACGTACACACACACACACAGCTCAATCACACACATACACTATGCCTAACATACGCACACCAACATACAGGCTGAACTAGTTACATGTACACACACGTGCACTAGTTATACACATGCACATGTACACTTAATACACACACAACTCACACAAAAACACACGCACACAACACTTGCAACACGCACATCGACACACACATGCTACATACACATATTACACATATACACATGTGCAACACATGCACAACTCACACAAAAACACTCACATACGGCACTTGCAATATACACATAAACACACACAACTTTGACATGTATACATATAACAAAAATTACACATACATTACACCATATACACACACAAAGCATAATCACACAACACCAAATTCACACACACATTAACATACTACACCCAAATCACCAACCTACAATGCAGCTATACTCTACATAATTATATAATCAATTGCACCATCCACACTCTATATTTCCCTTTTCTTTTATCACAACATAGCTACCAACAAAGCCTATGGCTAATACAACCAATACATACACATACAATCAAATTACAAGTACAAAAATCATAAGAAATGTAGTACATCATTGAGTCCCACTTATTTTGGCCTTATTTTTCCACTAGGGTGCAAAATAATCTAGAAATGTTGAGATAGATTGATTTCTTCACCTAAAATTCAAGAAAAAGGTGTTACTGCATTTTACTTTACACTAGAACTGCCTTAATTTATTTACTTCTAAATTTTTCACCCTTTTCTAAGCTCAAAAACCTTATATTGCACTATTAAGAATTTGCTCAAAATTTTTTGTTGATATTTTACATTCCAAGTGTTGTCTAAATTTGCAAAGCTTATCTCAAGGATCACATAAGTGTTCATGGATTTTTATGTGGAGCTCAAATGTGTAAGTTATGAGATTTTGAAGTTTGAAGTTTTTTTTTTTTTTTTTTAAAAAAAAACTTATGTAGGAAAGAAAAGATAGAATTTAGGAAGAGAAGGAGAAGAAAGAAGACAGAAGGAAAAGAAAATTAGAGGAGAGAGAAAAGGTGGCTAAGATTTTATAGTTTAGGGAAAATTTTAAATTTTTCTAAGTTTTTTTAACATGTATATAATAATCTTACTTAAAAATTCCACCAAAATATTTTTATGCAAAACTTTATGACTAAATTAAATAAACTATCTTGAGTCTAATTATTTATTTGGGATTTCTATTTAACTAGCTTAAGATAATAATAAAAATTTCACTCACCATTTTACTTATAAGTCTTACTTAATTATCTATTATTACATTTGATTTCCCTTAATGTAAATTTAGTTGTATTTAGGATTAGAATTGCAATAAATGAATTTTGTTTATTCTTTGCGTATTTACTAGCAATTTACAAGATCCCATAAAACCAACATATGATATTGCTCTCTAGGTGTAGCAGGTCATCCATGAAGGTTATTAGTATCACATAAATTTAAAAGAGGGAAATTCTGGGATGCAGTCACTCAAAAGTGACTGCACCATATAGTCACTCCCCCCTACTATAATTTTGTCTTCTCAAATACAGTTTAAATAAGGCCTTATTACAATATAAATAATTGTTGATAGCCTTAATATAATTGCCAACAACCCAATGTAACTGTCGATGATCTTCATCAAGGCTATAGGTCATTAACAGACTGTTTGATACAGTATAACACCCATGTTCATAGTAAAATAGGGGTCACTAATAGTACAAAGTGACTATATGATGCGATCATTTTTATATGACTATATCCTAGAATTTCCCTCTAAAAGAAGTTTAAAATATTCTAAAAATTCATTTTAAAATAAAGGGTGATTTGGTCTTTTTACCCTCATTTTTAGAATTTTCATAAAAAACTATGCTTAAAATTATCTTATAAGCTTATGACTGTAAATTGAGGTTTAGAACAATGCGATTAAGCTTTAAATCATTGATGGTTGTTGTTGATTAAATTTATTTATTTAATTATTGTTTAATTTTTTAATATTAGCAACTTGTAAAGTTTTGTGATTGAAGTTAGGATTTATTGATAAAGAGTTTGATTTGGTTTTACAGTAAGAAAGGTAGTTATGAGGTGTTACAGGATAAGTTCAAAGTTAGAACTCGAGCAAGGGTACCTAAGGTTAAGTCCTCAACAAGAAGTGAAAATTTGTATAAAAAAGAAAAAATGACCAAGCACACTATAAAGTGGTCGACCACCTTACTAATGTGGTCAAACATATTTCAATTAGGCACCACTTTGTAGGGCTAAGTAAAAATTGGTTGATTTCTTTGTTTCTTAAGAAGTTTTTGTTTGCTAAGCTTTAATGAGATTGACCAGTTTAGACTTTTTTAGGTTTTAAAGTTAAGAACATGATCTTTTAGCACAGTAAAGATGCTAATTGATTATTTTATGAATATTAATAAGATTTTCATCAAAGTTAGATTCCTTGCAAGACAGTGAGTGAACTCTAGGTATGCAAAATATTATTATTTACTAATCACGCATGTAAGACTAGTTAAGTAACCCAATAAATATTTAACCTTTAAATTGTGTTTTTCGTTTCTACTTTCCCTAGGGCTGGAAATCTAGATAGGTGGTTTATAGACTAGGTGTTCCTTACCTATCGTGGGATGGGCAATTAGGATGAAGTAGACGATACTTTAGGTGTTGAGACTACCATATCTAGACAAACAAGTTTTTGATATGGAAAAACTATAGTTGATATGAGTTAGTAAGCTAGATAAACCTATTTGGTGGGCTATCATAGTGGTATGAAACAAAATCCAATAATGGGCATTATTATTGATATAGGTAGTGAACCTAGTATGGGATGATTTTGACTTGTTGACTCTTTAAGTCATGGACTCGCAAACTCTATTTATGGCCCAAGATATCAACTTTATTTGTGTCTACTATTCCTCACCTTAAATAAGGTAACCAATCAACCTTGTGAATATTGCTTGTAATTGTATGTACATTAGTATAATTGCTTAAGTATGCATGAGATTTGTCATACATATATGCTTTACATAGTGTTTCATTATAGCACATTGTAGCCCAACCATATGTGGGCTTTGATTTCAAGTGAAGATGACTTGCACATGATTGATAAGTCATATGACTTAAGGTTTGGAAGTGGGAATGACATTATGTCCCATGTGTAACAATAAGTGATAGATTGTCACATCCTTTAAATTTAGGCTATGGCGATGTCTATGATCAATTGAGTGCCTCGAGAAGGCATGTGTGTAAGATGATCATAGGTATTGATCCTAAGTCACATTCATTAGCCAAGGAATCATGTGTATGAAAAATATGTACAGGGAAGCTTAAGTTGGTAGGTTACTAGACATGATTCAAAGTTCTATATATGTCACATTTTGCATCGTCAATTCTTTCCCTAGTGAATAGTTGAGACAAATCTTTAGACCTAAGATCATTTGTACTCTATACATAGGCTATCATGCTTTGATATTAGAAAAGCACGATTCCATTAGAAGTTGCTATCATGTCTATTATTAGAGATGACCCAAAGCACTCTAGAAGGAGCGTGATGAGTGAAAATGGAATTTGCTCACCTCCAATTCAATGATTGAATTCCCTAACCCACTTGGTCAAACATAAGTGACTTAGAAGCCTATGGCTATAACAAGTTCTAAGAGACTTAAAATTGTAACGATCAAATTCATAATGAAGCAATATCATGTACAAATTGTCTTAAATATCAAAATGGAGATCTATAATTACACATAAAATTACATTCGGTTTAGATTGTAGAGATCTTTCTTAAGCGTTTAGTAGCTTAACAAACATAGCTAGGTGTTTGGTAAGTTTGTACATGATTGTGGCCCTAATGCCATAAGGATTTTGATATTGAATCATAAATGGGTAAATACTAGAGAAACTAGGACCAAACTATTTGGAATTGATGGATTTGATCTCGAGTTAGAATTAATTTCTAATTTAGATGCCTTGAATAAATTGATGGGTCACATTGACCAACTTATAAAACTTATAAAATTATATTTATACCCCCATTTTTTGAAATTTTGTACTTTAAATCACTTATCAGTATTAAGAAAAAGCAACAAAGATAAAATATGAGCATGTTCTATTGCAATAGTAACTAATTATTGTTGTTTTAAGGCCAATTTATTCACTTATCGAGGCAATATTTTCCTTTGTCTCATGTCCACATGAGACCTATCATTCTTACATATGTTGATGCTTGAATGACATATAATCTAACATGCCATTTTTGCATATGCAGAATTGAGCTAAAATTATGGTGCATTAATTTAATTGGGTTTAGATGGCTAGATGTGATTTAGGATCTAAACAAATTAACTAGTTATGTTTATGTGAGACCTAGAATAATTATGGGCAAAACAAGTCTTGTATCATATCAATTTAGCTAAAATGGATGTTTTATGTGTTGTCCTAGTTATTATGCCTAACACGTGTAACATGAACTAATGAAAGTAATGTGGATGTGATGAATACGGAGCCTACAACTTGTCCTAATAAGGTAATTGAGATAACTATGTCTATGTCGCAAACGTTTGTAGGCTCTAACGAATTCTAACCAATTAAATATGATAAATGACCTTTGAAAGCTTTATGCATATGTTTATTTGCTAGTGAATTTGATTAAGAAGCAGATAACGGGCCATATTATAAAACCGACGACCTTTGCCTCTGCAATGTCAATAAATACGAGAGCTTAGAACCCACTAAAGTCCACATTGCATTAAAGGCGCCATATGTTTTTCAACGATATTTTCGTAAAAATATTACAAATGGCAATGTTATTTCCAAATCCATGGCCACATTCAAGTTGCTAGTCAATTTGTTCTTTTCTTTTATTCTTTCCAAATTTATGATACCATTGATTTCTTTCTCATTTTATCTATCTTATGTTTTGACAATATTTAAGAAATGAATCAATTTGCTATGCCAATTATGTAGAATTCAAATTAAAGACAGAAGAGAAAATGGAAAATTGGTTATAAAAAGATTGCATTCCATGCATAATTGTTAAAATCACGAGTCAATTGTACGATTCTACGAGTTTGCAATTTTATGAAGTTTTTCATAATCAAAATGGAAGAAAAATCATTTAGGTATAAACTTTTAATGTAATTATGAATTTAGATATACGATTCTACAAGTTATCGATTCTGCCGATTTTATACGATTCAATTCTAGGTAAAATCGTGATTTTAATAACCATAATTCCATGTGATACATTTTAATAGGCAATACAATATATTTATAGCATCCTTGGTACAACAAATTTTTGTCCACCAATCTAAACTATAACTTTTTAAATTCACAATAAAAATATACAATTAAGATTAGTAATGAGTTATATCATAATCATAACACCAATAACCATAGAAGGAAAACCTATAATCTAGAATTACTATTCGAAACCCTAAAATTCTTAGAATATGCAACAAGGGGTTAGAAATTATAGATAGAAGTGTATAGATCAATGAAAGAACAATTAAAAATCTTCCACTATAAGAAAGACTAAGTTTAAAGCTTGGTAAATAAAAATGAGTATTGAAATGGTGAGATTTCATTTAGGAATTATTTTAAGGTTTAAAATTTAAAAATTATTTTGAAATTACCATAAATATAAAGGGATGTTGATTTGAGCATTGGACTCGCTCTTAGTGGTATGTTACCAATAGTGAACACTATATCAAATGACGTGTTAGCAATGTGGATCAACATGAATGTTGTGTTGATTATGTGGTTAAATGACTCTTCACATTTAGTGATATGGAAAAAAAAAAATCTATATTTAACTTAAGTACACTAAAATTTTCAAAAACTTATTCATCGATTTTTTTTTCAAAAACCATGAAAATTAAAGAAAGTCGATATTTTAAGGTTTTTAGATTATATGATTTTTATAGGTTTTTTATTTAAAAAAAAGGAAAATAAATGATACGAACAGATTAAATTATTGGATATAACAATATCAATAACTAATTTGAACTAAGGTTTTGAAATCCTTAATTGACATGATAGCACATTTAAAGATAATAACGAGATTTGAAAATAATAAAATAATAAGACAACACAATTGATTAGATTTATAAAAGGTTTTAAAAATACTCAATCAATATGACAACACAATTAAATAATTTCAAGAGGGTGATTGCCACAATCAATTATGATTGATAAGATCTAGGGTTTGTAAGAAAGGTTCTCAAAGAGAGTTTTCAATATTTAAGAGTCAATCATAAAAGATGTCTTGTTAACAAGAATATAAACTAACAACCTTAGGGATATAAGCATCATGAAAAGGAAAAATAAGACTCTCCTAATAACCTATATATGGACAAGCCTGTCATAAAAAAGAAAATGAAACATAAATAAAAATCCACAAACCTAAAATAGGCCCTAATATCTAATACTTAAAATAATAGTATAAAAATAAAATAATTGCAAGTCCTAATAAATTTAAAAATTATATATATTTTATCTTGACTTTATACTATATTTATGTGTGTATATTTATTTATTTTTTTTTATGGGCAAATGTGCGCAATTGGAAAATATGCACACAAGATATTTTAAATACAAGAATTGCATCAAAGATAGACCAATTCATGCATCTATAGATCAAGCCATCTATTTTACATTTGCATGCCAATCTACACTGAAAACCAAAGCTCAACCTGTTCACGTAACATAGTCTAACACATGTCTACGGTCAAACTTTCATCCCAAGTGTCTAACATTTTCAATGACAATAATCTTCGGAAAGTAATATGCCTATAGTAATTTAATTAAAAATGAAGCCTATAGAGTATTGTGTTTATGATCAATGAGTCTAATTTTTTTAAATTTCCTTATAACCTATGCCAAGTCTGACCCACTTAATATAGACTACTCAACCAAATTAGGGGGGAAAAATCTGAAAGATCAATGGGTGAGAAAATCTTAACCCGCTACTAGTCTGTAATAATTCTTCAAAAATAAAAAATGTCAAGGTTTTTGGATTAACTTATTAAAACCCTAAAGGTTACCACTTAGAGTTTTCCAAAATAATAATTAAAAGGCTTTTATTGTAAATTTCCTTCATTTATTTTCACAAATAAATATAATAAACAAATAGTATATATTTTTATTTTTCCATTTTATTCTTTTTTTGGAAAATAAGTTTTTATTTTTATTGATCCCTCCATAGATATCTATGTATCCACTAATTGGAATAAGATACTCATAGTTCTTTTTTTATATATAAGTTGATTTTTATTTGTGAAAAGACCATGTTTACATTTTTTTTATCAAATTTTTTATTTAAAAAAGTCCTAAAAAGCCCTAATTTTTTAGGACATGACAAAAAAAAACCTATAAGTCCTCATTTTGGAAAAATGAAAAATTAAGAATTTTTATTTATATTTTACTTTTTAAATATTAAGTGTCTCAACAAAATGATTTTTATAAAACACCCTCAAATGCCTAAATGTTGATTTTTATGGAAAGAGCATGCAAATATGATGAAAAATCCAGCTTTTCTTTTTTATTTAAACATGAAAACAAACATAATTAGCCATACTGACCATGCAAATTCGATTAACTATATCAAACATGGGAATGACTTAATTAATTGTATCAAACTCATAAATAATGATGAGAGCCATGATGGGAGCCAAGCTAGAAGATGGAATGTGGATCCTCTTGAAGTGCCACCTGGACCAATCACAAGAAATTGAGTGAAACGATTTAAGGAAGCACTTAACGGGTTGATAAAGGATGTCCACGAAGCCGGAAAGGATTGGAGCAATCATGAAGCTGGAATGGATTGGAACAACCATGGGAATGCCCTTGCTCTTGTACAAGTCATAGTGGATACGGGGTGAAGAGGGCGTGTCTTTACAAGGCACGGCCGTGTAGGAGTCTGGAGGTTACACAGAATCATACACGGTCGTATACACGGTTCAAAGGCACAGCCGTGTATGTTGTCAAGATTTCCATAGAAAGATACAAGACTAGAAGTACACGGTCGTGTACATTGTCAAGATTTCCACAGAATTATACACGACCAAAGTATACGGCCATATATCTCCTCGACGTCGGCCTTCATGTCTTGTTTTGTTATTTTTACGCAACTTATCTAAGCTATGTCGTTTTGGGATTTATTGTTACGAATTGTAAACCCTAATATAAAGCTCCTAGGGTTAGAATATAGAATATACAACATTGAAAGTTTGAAAACACTTTTGAGAGAATTTCTCTCTTGGTTCTTTAAGAACTAATCTAGAACTTATCGGATTTTATTTCCGTAGCGTTCATCCCGACTTATCAATCGGTCTTTCATCCCGATTGTGGCGTCTTCATATTATACCAAGGTTCTTGTCTCGCTTATAGACAAAGGGTCGTGGTTTCCACTTGAGGGTGTTTGGCATCTTAGGTAACGAATTCCAAACGTATTGGTATTGGGTTTCGTCACACGTTGGCGTGGTTCGTATCAGTTAGGAATCCGATCAAACCGATCTCGTATCAGTTTGGTATCAGAGCTTAGGTTTGTCAAAACATCAGTTCGGTTTAAGGAAGGTAACATCAAAACCCTAACTCCAATCGTTCATATCAATTGTTAGTATTCAACTTCATAGTATAAATTGTCTATTGAAAGTGTAGTATCTACTAGTCGATTTGTTACCAAAAAAAAAAAAAAGAAGAAGAATCACGACACAAAAAAAAGGAGCGTGATCAAGAGCAACCAAAAAAAAAAAATTCGAAAAGAAAAGAGGAAATTTATGAACCCTAGAGTTGTTTTGAATTCTACGGAAGGGAATTGGTGTAGTTTAGGTTAGTTCCAAGAGAATTGAGAAGAGGAATTGGCGAGTTGATATCATCATTGTTTGTGAGAATACACGAGTGACTGTGTGATATCATCATTTGAGCGAAACACATAAGGGAGTGTATCTTGAGATTTAATCATATATATATATTTGTGTTAGTACTAATCTTTTCTACAGGAACTATGTCGAGGCAACATTCTCTTGAAGGTGAGAGGGGAAGGATTGATGCTAGGTTAGTGATTGAGGCGTTGAGGGGTGAGATGAAGAGAATGTTTCAGGAGGGCATGGAACAAATTCATGAGACGGTGGAACAAAGACTAAAGCAATCTGAAAACGTCTTCCAAGAGCGTAACAGGGAAAGTTGTTCTAGGAGAGTACAAAGGGGTGGAGATGAATTGTCGGATGATGAATTTGATGAGCCTTCTGTCAGGAATTATAGAGGTTATAGTGGTAGGAATAGAGGAACTAGGGATTGGGAAGATAGAGGAGATAAGAATAGAGAGGATAATCAATTGAGTAGTATAAAGATGAAGATTCCTCCTTTCCAAGGGAAGAATGATCCCGAGGCGTACTTAGAATGGGAGAAGAAGGTGGAGATGGTATTTGATTGCCATAACTATAGTGGGAGAAAGAAAGTGAAACTTGCTGCCATTGAATTTTCGGATTATGCCATAGTGTGGTGGGATCAACTAATGTTGAATAGAAGAAGGAATGGCGAACCACTTATTGAGTCTTGGGAAGAGATGAAAAGGGTGATGAAGAAGCGGTTTGTGCCTACGTATTACTATCGTAAATTGCACAATAAATTGCAAACTTTTAAGCAGGGAAGCCGAAGCGTGGATGAGTATTTCAAGGAGATGGAAGTAACGATGATCAGGGCGAATGTAGAGGAGGATAGAGAGGCTACCATGGCTAGGTTTCTTGCGGGATTGAATAGAGAAATTCAAAATGTCGTAGAATTGTAGCATTATGTAGAATTGGAAGATATGGTCCATATGGCTATAAAGGTTGAGAACCAGCATAGGAGGAAAGGTAGTAGTAATGCACGGTTTCAACAGGGTACTGGTTCATCCACCTAGAAGACTAACCAATGGAAGAAGGAAGAAAAGCCTTTACCCACCAAACCAAAAGGAGAGCTGAGACAAGCGAGTTCTACTCCTAGTAACCAAGGTAACCCTGATTCTTCTACTTCTAGAAATCGTGACATTAGATGCTTTAAATGCCAAGGTAGAGGCCATTTTACTAGTCAATGTCCAAATAGGCGTGTGATGATTCTGCGTGATGATGGTGAGTATGAGACTGAGGGGGATAGTGAAGAAGATGATATGCCTCCATTAGAGGATGCTAGTGATGATGAGGAGCCTACAGTAGGGAGGTTAGTGGCAGTAGTGAAGAGAGCTTTGAATGTGCAGGTGAAGGAAGAAGAGGAGGTGCAAAGAGAGAATATCTTTCATACTAGATGTTATCTAGGTGATCATATTTGCAGTGTGATCATTGATGGAGGAAGTTGCACTAATGTGGTGAGTAATTTTATTGTTGAAAGGCTGGGACTCAAGACTACTAAACACCCTAGTCCATATAAATTGCAGTGGTTGAATGATAGTGGCGAGACTAAGGTGAGTAAGCAAGCCTTGATTGCTTTTCGCATTGGTAGCTATGAGGATGAGGTGTTATGCGATGTAGTGCCAATGCAAGTGTGTCATGTGTTGTTAAGGAGGCCATGGCAGTTTGATAGGAAGGTTGTTCATGATGGCTTTTCTAACAAGTATACGCTTGTTCACCAAGGGAAAAGCTTTAATCTTAAACCTTTAACACCTAAGCAGGTGTATGAGGATCAGTTGCAGCTACAACAGTCTTTTGCAAAACATAAGGTGAGTGAAAAACAGAGAGAGAGTGAGAGAGCAAAAGACAATGAGAAAGAAAAAGAATACAAAAGTCGATCTCAAAAGGAAAAAGAGAGGAAGGCTGGAAAGAGTGTAAGAGACCAAGTTGAAGGGGGATCAACTTTGGTGGTGAGTGAAAAGGAGAGTGCAACCTTGCAAAAGGAGAGTTGTGTGGCAAGAGCGAGTATAGTGAGGAGAGCGTTAGTGATGAAGCAACCTATGTTGTTGCTGGTTTTTAAAGAAACATGTTTAAGTACTAACGAACTATCTAACTCTTTGCCTAGTGTGGTTGTGTCTATTGCGCAGGACTTTGAAGATGTCTTCCCTGAGGAGATTCCAAAGGGATTACCACCTATTCGTGGTATTGAGCACCAGATTGACCTTGTACCCGGAGCATCGATTCCAAACAAACCAGCTTATAGGAGTAATCCAGAGGAGACAAAGGAACTCCAAAGGCAGGTCGATGAATTAATGGAGAAGGGGTACGTGAGAGAAAGCATGAGTCCATGTGCAGTGCCTGTGATTTTGGTGCTTAAGAAGGATGGGTCATGGAGAATGTGTGTTGATTGCCACGCCATCAACAACATCACGGTAAAGTATCGTAATCCCATTCCTCGCTTAGATGACATGTTAGATGAGTTACATGGGTCTAGTGTCTTTTCCAAAATTGATCTGAAAAGTGGATATCACCAAATTAGAATGAAAGAAGGTGATGAATGGAAAACCGCATTCAAAACGAAATATGGATTGTATGAGTGGTTAGTAATACCTTTCGGTTTAACTAACGCACCTAATACTTTTATGAGACTTATGAACCATGTTTTGAGAACTTTTATTGGAAAATTTGTGGTTGTCTATTTTGATGATATTCTCATTTACCGCAAGAGTTTGGAAGACCATATATCTCACTTGAGGGATGTTTTAGAAGTGCTTCGAAAGGAGCAATTATATGCTAACCTCAAGAAGTGCACTTTTTGCACAGACAAACTTGTGTTTCTTGGTTTTGTTGTTAGTGCACAGGGAATACAGGTTGATGAAGAAAAGATTCGTGCGATCCAAGAATGGCCTAGTCCAACTAATGTAAGTAATGTGTGGAGTTTCCATGGACTAGCGAGTTTTTACAGGAGAATTGCGAAGGATTTTAGCACCATTGTAGCACCACTTACTGAGTGTCGATCTAAATTACTTCCTAGAGGTGATGGACCATTTCAAATTCTGGAGCGCATAAATGATAATGCATATAAGATAGATTTACCAGGTGAGTATCAAGTAAGTGCCACATTTAATGTTACTGATCTGAATCCTTTTGATGCAGGCGATGATTTGAGGACAAATCCTTTTCAAGAGGAAGGGAATGATGAGAGCCAAGCCAGAAGATGGAATGTGGATCCTCTTGAAGTGCCACCTAGACCAATCATAAGAAATCGAGTGAAACGATTCAAGGAAGCACTTAACAGGTTGATAAAGGATGTCCACGAAGCCGGAAAGGATTGGAGCAATCATGAAGCTGGAATGGATTGAAACAACCATGGGAATGCCATTGCTCTTGTACAAGTCATAATGGATACGGGGTGAAGAGGGCATGTCTTTACAAGGCACGGCCGTGTAAGAGTCTGGAGGTTACACAGAATCATACACGGTCGTATACACGGTTCAAAGGCACGGTCGTGTATGTTGTCAAGATTTCCACAAAAAGATACACGACTAGAAGTACATGGTCGTGTACATTGTCAAGATTTCCACAAAATTATACACGACCAAAGTACATGGCCGTATATCTCCCTGACGCTGGCCTTCATGTCTTGTTTTGTTATTTTTACGCAACTTATCTAAGCTATGTCGTTTTGGGCTTTATTGTTACGAATTGTAAACCCTAATATAAAGCTCCTAGGGTTAGAATATAGAATATACAACATTGAAAGTTTGAAAACACTTTTGAGAGAATTTCTCTCTTGGTTCTTTAAGAACTAATCTAGAACTTATCGGATTTTATTTCCGTGGCGTTCATCCCGACTTATCAATCGGTCTTTCATCCCGATTGTGGCGTCTTAATATTATACCAAGGTTCTTGTCTCGCTTATAGACAACGGGTCGCGGTTTCCACTTGAGGGTGTTTGGCATCTTAGGTAACGAATTCTGAACATATTGGTATTAGGTTTTGTTACACGTTGGCGTAGTTTGTATCAGTTAGGAATCCGATCAAACCGATCTCGTATCAAATAAGATGATTGATCATATTGAACACATAAGTGAGACGAATGTGATTTGGATTTGCCCAATGAGTGAGTGCCATATGGCACTCTTTTTTTGTTTTTTTTGAAAAACAAAAAAAGGCACCATGCACCTCACTAGCTCAAACCTACAACTTGAAATGTGAGAGAGAATAGAGATGCCACTAGGTAAGTCATTATAATGTACTTGACTCGTCTAACCTCAATAAAGATCCTATAAGGTTTGACCATATAGGGTTTTAGGATAAGTTCTATAATGGATTTCAAAATCTTATAGGGTTTCAAGTCAGATTTTAAAATAAAAAGAAAACTTGATGGGAAACCTAAACTCAATAATAAATACAATAATATATATATATATATATAATATTTAATAGTACATGTTAGTACATAGTGTGTAACTATACATTGTAATATATATATATATATATATATTAATTAAAGTAACATCTTGATTTTTGAAAAGAAAGATACCCTATCCCGTCTCGTTTATTCTCTCTCATCTCTACTCTCTTAGTCTCTCACCTCACTTTGTCTCTCAACCACCATGCATAGTGACTTAGTGATTCACTATCGACTATTCTCATCTTCTCTCTCAACTCCCAACTATCTCAACTCTTTATCTCTATGCTCTATCTCAACTAACAACGATCTTGAATCTTAGCTATCTCTCTATCTCTCATCCAACAACCATGACCCATTTACGCGGCACTACACACCACATCGAAGCTCTTGAGTCTCAACTATTTCACTCTCTTTAAGTCTCCCTTGGATTTGAAATTAGTGTGTCACTAAAATTGTACTTTATTCTTTTTTTTAATTTATTTTACTATGTTTATGGAAAAACCATTCATTTTTTTCCTCTTTTTTCTTTCGAATCTATGTTGAAATTGTAAGGAAAATCCCCTCTTCTTTTATGTTATTTGGCACACCATTGTGCAAATGATAAGTGCAATTTCTAGGAAAGTTTAGGAATTTTTGTATTTTCACTGTTTTTGTAAGAGTGTTCCTCTAATTAAAATTATTTAGTTATGCATTTTATTATCATAATATATTTATTTAGTGATCTAGGGCGAAATTTAGATTAAATGAAGATGATGAGTATGAATGCTCATAATGGATTTTTTTTTTAAATTTACTAATTCAATGTTGTTTATTTAGTTTTCCGAGGTGAAATTTAGATAATGCTATATTATTTCACCACACTGTTGTAATTTATTTTGAAATGATACTTCTTTACTCTTTAATAAATACTCATAATGGTTTATTAAAATTTATATTCATAATTGGAATTTTATGCTTTCAATTATTAATTATCAATTTGAAATTTAAAAAACTTAACTAGGCGTGATTAAAATTTATGGATTAAGTAACTTGATAGCCAATATTTTACTTTTAAGACCTTGTTATCCTTTATTGAGACATAATTGGAAAAATTGATATTATTGTGGATTGGGTTGGGTCGTTAACGTGTTTTAAAAAAACCTATGGGAGTAGATTTTAAGAACAGAGCAAAAATCCTATAAGGTCCGAGGGTAGGTTCTAAGAAGCCTTAAAGGTAATAGATTGGGTTCGAGTTTTGTAAAAACCATCCCAAACTTGCCTCGGTGACATCCCTAATAACGAATGCCTAAACTAACTAAGCTAGGTCTCATTCTTGCTTTAGATTGCAAACAAATTATTTGTGAAATTACCTTAACAATTTTTACTCATATAGGTTCAAGTTAAACTTTACCCCTAGCCTAAAAACCCATCTTGTTATTATTACTATATATATTTGGGCCAAAAATGATATTTTTATTCTCCCTCATATTTTTCATTTCTTTTGTATTTTTCATCAATTTTTCCTTTTTTATTTATTTCCATTTTTTAATATATATTTTTTAATTATAATTATAATTTTTTTATTTATTTGTATACTTGGCCTATTTTAAGAAAACTATTAAAAGGTAAAAATAGGGTGTCTACAATGATCAAATTACAAGAAAAGGCAATAGGAAATATGAGCCATTATTTTTTAGCAAACAATATCACCAAAGACTTTTGGTTTTAATTGATAAGGAGGCCAAAACATTCAAGAAGCACAGTTTATATTCTTTTTGTTTTCCATAGCCATAATAGAAAAAATCCTAAGGACACAGAGGTTCAAGAAATCAAAGAGTAAATATAGTTGATGGAATAGAAGATAAAATCATTCATAAATTCTATTAAATTCGTCGTTTCCTCTTGATTTTTATTAAATTAATGTTTCTTGTTAATCTTTGTGCTATACTCTTATTTGTTATGGATTAAATAGTTTTGTGGGATTTGGCATAACTTAATGGATAAATTTTAGGGAAAAGTATAAATTTTGTTCATCAATATTTGCTACCTTTTTTATTTTATCCCTAAATGTTTAATTTTTTACATTTCAGTTCTTAATATTTATAAAAGTTTACAAATGAGTCATTTATTAGTTTGCTGGCTATCTAATTGGTCTACTTATATTTATTAAATAAATAATATAAGAAAATATTAAAAAATAAATAAACTAATAAAAATTTTGAAAACTAAAGAAAAAAAAGAAAAAAATTTAAAAAATGCAACATTAAGTTAACTTAATAATATGTGTGTGTGTTTCTCTCTCTCTCTCTCTCGCTCTCTCTCTCTATGTATGTATGTATGTATGTATGTATGTATGTATGTATGTATAATTTTGTAAAATGAAAAATGAAAAAAAATAGAAAAAGCCAATAATAATAATAATAATAAAAGGTTTTAGGATTCCACTAAAAAATGAGGCAAATATTGAGAGCTAAATTTGCACTTTTCTCTAAATTTAATTATGAATCTTTTATATGTTATTATTTAATTATTTGAATATTTTTATTATTTGATTTTTATGGTTTATAAATATGTCATTAGATTTGTGATTTATTTGTAAAATAGAATCAGAAAAACTCGAAAGAGAATAAAAGATTTGAGTGAAAATTGAAATAGGTTTTATTTAACTATGACATAAATGAATGTATATCAAATTAAATGTAAGATTCATGAACTTAATGCGATTAAAATTGATTATCTTAACATAGAGATATCTAGGTTAATTGATTTTAATTAAAGTATTTAGATTTGTATGAGAAATTCTTTTACATAGCTGATAAATATGAATAGGCAACTCAAAAAGGAAGCCAAGGTTATAAATAGGATTACCAAAACTCAAAAGGGAAGGGGATCCTTATAAATCGAATGAAAACTCAAATAATTTATCTTAATATATACTAGATGCATATGTGAATTTTCCAAACGATAGCTTAGCCAATATCCCATTTGTTTAGTTCATTGATCTTTTGCTTTGTGGATTTTTTGGTATAATTAGATTTTATTAGTTTTAGTTCAATAATTTTTTTTACTTTTAAATTAGTTTGATTGCCTAGTTAAAAGCAAAGTTGATATAATTGGTACTTAGCATCTAGTCCTCGTGGGAACGACCTCTTCTCACCAATTCTTTTTTATTACTGCATGCACAACCTAATATATTAGTTGGTATAAGTTGCGCTTTATAAAGTTTACACGTCTTAAGTTTTTTGTGCTATTGCGAGGGAACACACAATACTAATATCGATTATTGATAATACTTTTAGATCGAGCATTGTATATTACTTCACCATATTTTCTTTTATCTTTTGCTTTGAGAAAAAAATAAAATTTAATAAAATTTCCTACCTTTTTGTTTGATTTGCTTTTATACAGATTTTGGTAGACTTTTCCTTTTTTGACTTTGTATATTAGTTTTTATTTAGTTTTATAGATTTATCTTCTTCTTCTTTTTTTTTTTTTTTGGTTACTATTGATTGTAACTTTCAGGTTGAAAATTTCTTTACTTGTGGATTTGAATAAATATTGGCTATCAATGTTAAAATGGAGTATAGTTGGTGAAGTCAAGGAAATAGCTATTGGAGTTTACTTAGTAGTAGTAAGGAACTTGTACCAATGAATTTCGATGATATAGCATGTTAGTATTATGGGGATAATCATGTCTCCTATGAGTACCTTGACCTATATCTTTATTATCTAAACCTTAATGCTTAACATACACAATATCCTATTATCCAAAAAGAGCAACTAAGCGAAAAATCTTCTAGAGAACTACTTATCAAGTATTTGATTAAAATAGGAAACAAGTGATACTTGGAGTGTCAATAATCCTATCATACCCTAGCTACTTTGCTATACCAACCTAACACACACATGAGTGACTATGAGAAAAGTCTATTGTTGATTTAGCTAGTGAGCATTAGGTAAAGTATGGTACTTTTGATCCTAACATCTTTGTCCCTATACAAAGCCCAACTACCCTATCACACCATCCTTGGAGTTTAAAGAAAGAGTCTTGACAAAAATCAATGTTAGAAGAGGCTATGGAATATGAAGCCCATTTTGGAGGTATGATAGCTAAACCGTTCCATGACCCTTTAGAAAATAGCCACCGAGGGTACATTAAACCCTCATACTAATACTCCTAAGGATTGTCTCAAGAGTAGACACCATAACTGACTACATCTTTAGAAACTCTTAACATACAAAGGGAAATGGTTAAGAATTTTAGGAGGCCTTATAATGAAAGGAGGGTAGAAAGAGTATGAAAAAATGTGGTAGATCTTGACAATTAAACAAATGAAGCAAAATTAAATGAGATTGGAGAAGAACTAAAGGAGAACATGGATGTGAACCTCGGTTCCTAGGATATAGACTTGCTTATGAGGAGATTGAGGATCATTAAAATTTCTTAAGCCCAGAGAAAGAGAGTAAAGAGGTTAACAAACAAATAGGCCTAAATTATTTAAAGCCTCTTTAATTTTTAATGATGTGATTGATGTAGGAGGAAATAAACCTAAGTTAAAGTGTGTAGAACCCAATGGACATATTTGAAATTGAGCAGGTACCGATCATAATAACATTTTCAAATGCTAAACCCATTTTTAGAAGGTTCAGGGGAGCTAAGCAGAAAATGGATGTTAATATATTGAGAAAGGAATTTGCCCCATCTTTGAGGCTTTAAATCAAGTGCTTGGTGAATGTAACCTACTATCATTTTATTTTTGCCATCATTTTCTTTTTTCTATCCCTTTTTTGTTTTCATATTTTTTTCATTCCCATTTTTCGTTTTGTTTTTTCTCCCTCTAATGTGCTTGTTAAGTGTGCAAGAAAATAGATATTTGATATATTGGAGAAATTGGCTACCATGGCATGGAAAGTGTTAACACAACTAGCAAGTTGATCACCATCCTTAAGGAGTATTACTATCTACCCTCTTATGTCTTTATCATATTAAAAAATGAGAACATTATTTTTCTAAAGTTAGGGGTAGGAGTTTGTCACAAAGTTGGGGGTGAATGAATTGGATTGGTTTTTTTTTTTTTTGTGGGATTGGTTTATATATATATATATATATTAGGCTTTCATTTAAAATAAAAAAATGCACTTGATATTACATTGTTGTATAAAAAATCATGTCATTGCACATTTCATAAAATCAATTTGCAATTTTGTATAAAAGTAACTTTTTTGAATTTTTTTTTTATTTTAACACTCAATTTGTCTAATCATTAATGAATTTTCAATACTTGATTAGAGTTTAATTATGGAATTTGTTTTAGGCTTAGTTACATGTTATTTAAGCTTTCATTTGAGACTTCAAATTAGGGTAATGTCACTAATTTGGAGTTGTTACTTATATTTTTAATTTTCTTTTAATGTATGTGCATTCCTTGTAAGTATTTAAAGCATTATACTCTTTAGTAAGTGAATAAAGGATGTTTGGCTCTTGAAAATTTTCTTAAAAAAAATAATAAGGTCAATTAAAGTTTGAGGATTAAAAAAAAAAAGAAAGAAAGAAAAAGGAAAAAAAAAAGAGAGAGAAAAATAAAGTTTAGCAATGGACCTCGTAGACTTAAGTAATTAAGCTTGTGAGATGCCCTTTAGGGAATAATGCTTGTTATCTTGGGTGACAAGGTTCTCAACTGAAAACTTGCTTCATGGATTAAGAGAAAAGTCTAAAAAAGATGAACTTAAAAAAATAACAATAAAATAAATAAATTAAAGAAGTGGATGTTTAAAAGGGTATCTTAAAATTTAATAGCTTAATGTCATCTGGTATAAGACAATTGACAAATAAAACTACTTTATGCAAAAGAAGAATAATAATAATTAAAAAAAAACAACTAAAAAAAATGGGAAACATTTTAGGAGACAAATTAATGTAATATGCATTTGCTTTAAATTATGACACTCAATGAGATGAAAGATGAGAGTGTATACATTTTTGCTAAATGTACAAACTATAAATGACTTTTTCTTGATTACTTAATGCTTTACCTTATTTAAAATTTAGAAATATTTGTTTGAATTATGTGGTATAACTTAATCTTAATTAACGATTGAACTTCAGCATTTAGTGCTCCTGGTGTATTTATGTGATTGATTAATTTGTGCATATAAAAGTTGTTAGGACTTGAATTTGGTATAAATTTGAATGCAAATTGATAAGATAGTTTCTCATGAGCTATGAACCAGTTATATGCAATACATGGTTAGTTATATATATATAATAATGTAATTAGTGTAGTATTTGTTGTCCTTAATTTTTTTTCATGATATATGTTTTACTTGAAGGCAAGCAAACTCTAATATTGGGGCTAGTCAATAAATGTGAAAAATTATACATATTTTATCTTGAATTTATACACATTTATGTGTGATGTTTATATTTTTATAGGAAATTGTGTGTATTTGAAAAATATACACAAAAGATATTTTAAGTGCAAGAATTATATAAATGATTGACCAATTCATGACTCTATGGATCAAGCCATCTATTTTACACTTGCATGCTAATCCATGCTAAGCCCGTTCACATAACACAGTCCAACACATGTCCATGGTCAAACTTCCATCATAAGCATCAAACGTTCAGTGACAATGATATTTGGAAAGTGAACATGCATACAATAATTTATTTCAATAGGAAGCTTGCAAGGTATTATGTGTTTATGATCAAAATACGAAAAAATGCAATAGAAGATATGAGCCAATGTTTTTTAGCAAACAATATCACCAGAGGCTTTTAGTTTTAATTGGAGGGAAGGCTAAAACATTTAAGAAGCATAGTTTATATTCCATTTCTTTTATGTAGCTATAACAAAAAAATTTCTAATGACATGAGGATTCAAGAAGCTAAAATGTAATTATAGATAATGGAATAGAAGACAAAATTGTTCATAAATTTCTATTAAGTTCTTCTTCTCCTCTTGATTTTCATTGAATTCATGTTTCTTGTTGATCATTTAGTTACACCCTTATTTTTTATGAATTAAATATTTTTGTGGGATTTGATATAACTTGATGATAAATTTTATTATGAATCTTTTATAAGTTACTATTTAATTATTTGAATGTGTTTATTATTTGATTTTCATGGTCTATAAATATGTCATTAAGCCTATACCTTATTTGTAAATTAGAATATGAAAAACTTAGAGGAGAATGAAAGATTTGCACAAAAATTGAAATAGGTTTAGTTTAACTATGACATAAACACATGCATGTTAGATTAAATCTAAGATTCACGAACTTAATGCGATTAAAATTAATTATCTTGACATAGGAATATGTAGGTTGAGGAATTTTTATACATAGTAGATAAATATGAATTAAGCAATTAAAAAGGGAAGCCAATGTCATAAATAAGACCACCAAGATTCGGAAGAGAAAGTGATCCTTGTGAATTTATTAAAAACTCAAATAATTAATCTTGATATATACTAGATGCATGTGTAAATTTTCCAAATGATAACTTAGTCAACATTCCACTTGTTTAATTAATTGATTTGCTATCTTGTGGATTGTTTGGTATAATTAGATTTTATTAGATTTAGTTCATTATTTTTATTCTTTTAAGTTAGAATTTGACTGCTTAGTTAAAAGTAGAGTTAATATAATTGGTACTTAGCATCCAATCCTCATAGGAAAACCTTGTCTCACCAATTCTTTTTATTATTGTATGCACAACTCAATATACTTACTAGTATAAATTGCATTTTTTTTAAAGTTCACAAATATCAAGTCCAACTTCAATAATCCATGCATAAGTTCTCTAAAGTAAGGATTAAGAAATTAATCCCTATCATCATCCTTGAGCTCAAAAAGAACTTTCTTCAAATCTCAAAAGTGTATCTCCATAGTAAAAAAACAGCCTATAAAAGTCAAAGAAAGCCAAATAAAAATACTCAACCATCTTAGCCTTAAGTATTACTATCACACTTCTTAACACATGCTATATGAAACCCTTCTAAACCTACAACATTGTAGAAGTACAATATCAACTCGCTCAACAACTCATAAACCATCTAAACCTAAGTAATCAACCCTAACAAATCCATGCCTAGTATCCTATGGCCTTAACCACAACCTTTTTAAGCATAACTTAACTTCCTTCCACTTATCATGTACTACATCAATCAAACCATATGAACTCATTGAACATCAAACTCATATAATGGTAGAACTAACATTTGATAAAAAGTTAACCCCCTCATAAGTTGGAACAATGCATGCTTATAACAACCCAAAGAAATCTAATCTCCCAAGTGCCATAAAGCCTTAAACTCCAATACACAGTTAACCCCCTTACACTATTAACAAGTGTAAGTAAAATACCACTCTAAGATAAATATAATCAACATAACTCCGATAAACTCTAAGAAAAATTTTATATGCTCTAACAAATACAGTAATACTTAAAAATTTTATTCATTGATTTATTTAATATATATATATTATCACAAAGAGCTAAGGATGGGGATGGGAATTTAATAAAATTCGAGAGGCAATTTGGAAATTTCACACAGAGGATATAAATATTGAAATAAACCTAAGAAACCTAATTGGCCATTATAAACAGTAAAATAGCTTTGATCTATAAAGCATAGGTTATTGATCTTAAAGAGCTTAGGTAATGATCCTTAGCACTAAGCGATGATCAATAGACATAAGCTCTAAACAAATGAGCCTAAGATATGATCTTTAGAAAGGTTAAGCACTGGATTTGTAAGATAGTGAGAAATGACAAGAGTGGGTAAATTATGGAACGTTTACTTAATTATGTAATTATTTTCTTGTATTATTACTTTACTTGCACTCTTCTAATTGCTAAGTTATATATATGAGTAGACCCATGTATAGTGGTATATGTGTATATACTTACACACTATGAAACTGACCGTAATTGAAGTTAACACAAGTAGATCTGGTTGTCTCTTCTTAAATAGAATGCCGCCAAGAAGAATTATTAGTTCAAAAGTCAAAAGGGGTGTTAGGCGTAATAACCCCAATAAGTAAGAAGCTCAAAACCCATAACCATAAGGGAAAAGAGGTTAGATGGCTAAAGAGGCAGTTCAGCTACTACATATTGTGAACTACCTGGTGGGACTATTGGCACAACAACACCAAGCCCCCAATGTCCTATAGCACAGAAATGCCAATGAACCCATCAGCTTTGATAGGTTCATAAGAGTAGCTAAAGAATTTAACCCTAAAGTGGAGTGACCCAATTGAGGCTAAGGATTGGGTATAAGAAATTGAGAAGGCATTCATTGCCTTCTAAATTCCAGAAGATAAGAAGGTAAATTATGCTACATTTATGTTGAAGGGAACCGCAACAAAATGGTGAGCTTCGGTTCCTAGATTTGCAAGGGAATGCATGAACTAAGCAATATTTAAGGAGCTGTTTTATCAGAGATATTTCCCCAGTAGCTCTAGAGACAAAATGGACAATGAATACTACAACTGTGAACAAGGGAATCAAATGGTTGAAGAGTATGAGGCAAAGAGGAATTGCCTCATTTAATTCATTCCTGAAAATGTACGTAATGATAATAGGTCCCAAGCCAAAAGATTCTTGAGAAGATTGGAATTGGACCTATAACTTGCATTAAGGGCCTTTAAGCTAAATACATATGCTGAAATGGTTGACAAAGCGAAGTACCTCGAGTAGAATAAGAAGATCATAGAAGAACAGAAGAGCCGTAGAGCAGCAATAGCTCTTGGAAAAAAACCTGCCTCTAGTGGAATAGGGCAAGACAAGGGTAAAAGACATCGCCTGCTGCAAAGAAAAACACCTAGAGTTGTAGCCCCTCTTCTCCAAATCAAGCAAGTGCCTTTGGCACTTACTGTAACAAGCCTAGATGTCAATTGTCCCAAATGTTACGAACCCCATGAATTAAGAGAGTGTAGATGGCCAGATGGGACATGTTTCTCTTGTGGGAAAACTGAGCATATTAGCAGAAATTGCACTGAAAAGTCGGTTCCCTTAATCTTCTATCATCCATGCAACCAGAGGGGACACGAGGCAGTCAATTGTCCTCAGGGACAAATCAAGAATCGGACCGGGCTAACTCACCAGGCAGCTAAACCTCTAATGAGAGGATAAGGAGGTAAACTACAGGCAGGAGGTCCTAAACAAAAAGTTCCTACTATAGTGTTTGCCATTCAATAGTAGCACACCAAGATATTCTAGATGTGGACAACATTGCAGGTATGCTTCCAATATACTCCTGCAATGCATATATGTTGTTTAATACCGGTGCATTTGTATCCTATATGTCTGAGAATTTTGTTTGTGCATGTGTATTGAATGTTGAAAACATGAATGACTACTTGGCTGTTAATACTCCTTTGGGAGTAAGAGGAAGAATAAGTAGGATATGGAGAGGACTGAAAATAGAAATACATGGTAAGGTGATGCTAGAAAACCTCCTAGTATTGGAAATAATAGAGTTTAACATTATATTGGGTGTCAACTGGCTGTCAAAATATCATGTCACCATTGACTATCACAACATGGTGGTACAGTTTAATATACTAGGGAATGGGTATTTTGAATACAAGTTAGAAGTGCAGAGACCCACTAGATTACCTACCTATGAGATGTGGGGAAAAAGTTTACTAATAACTATATCTATTAAAGCTAATGAAGAGGTTAGGATGGAAGGAATACCGATAGTGAGGGAATTTCCTGATGTGTTTCCAAAAAATCTTCCTGGTTTACCCCTAACTAAGGAAATAGAATTCAACATTGACTTTGTACCAGGTACAGTATCTATATCAAAACCAGTCTACAGGATGGCACCAGTGGAATTGGAAGAATTAAGGAAACAATTACAAGAACTACAAGATAACGGTTTTATAAGACCCAATGTCTCTCCTTAGGGTGCACCAATCCTATTTGTGAAGAAGAAAGATGGAAGCATGAGACTCTGTATAAACTACACGGAGTTAAACAAGGTCACAATCAAGAACAAATATCATCTTCCCAAGATAGATGACTTGTTTAACCAGTTGCAGGGAGCTCAGGTGTTCTTTAAAGTAAACATAATATTAGGCTAACACCAATTAAGAATCAAAGAAGAGGACATCTAGAAAACAGCATTTAGAACTAAATATGGACACTATGAGTTTCTGGTGATGCCCTTTGGACTAACGAATGCACTAGCTACATTCATGGATTTAATGGATAGAGTATTCAGGGATTTCCTAGATACGTTTGTAATTGTCTTTATAGACGATATCTTAATATACTCTAAAAGCATAAAGGAGGATGAAGAACACTTAAGACTAGTATTGGGCAAGCTATAAGATGAGAAGTTATATGCTAAATTCAATAAATGTGAATTCTGGCTAGAACAATTAGTCTTCTTGGGCCATGTGGTTAACAAAGATGAGATATCTATGGACCCAAAAAAGGTGAAAACGATAGTAGACTAGCATAGATTGAAAATAGTTATAGAGGTAAGAATCTTCCTAGGTCTAACATGTTACTACAGGAGATTTGTAGAAGGATCTTCCAAAATAGCAACTCCTCTCACCAGATTGACAAAGAAAAATGTGAAATTTGAATGGGATGATAGATGTGTATCCAGTTTTCAAATGCTTAAAGAAAAACTTGTGTTATTACCAGTTTTGACTTTGCCTAAGAGTGGAGAAGAGTTTATAGTGTATAGTAATACCTCGGTTCAAGGGTTGGGGTGTGTATTGATGCAAGTTGGTCAAGTAATCGCTTATGCATCTCAATAATTGAAGCCATATGAAAAGAATTACCTAACTCATGACTTAGAATTGATCAATCTAGTGCTAGCTTTAAAGCTATAAAGGCATTACTTATATGGAGAAAGGTGCAAAATCTTCACTAACCATAGAAGCTTGAAGTAGATATTTATGTAGAAAAAGTTGAACATGAGATTGAGGAGATGGTTGGAGTTAATCAAGAGTTACAACTTGGAGATACAATACCATCCAGAAAAAGCCAATGTAATGGCAAATGCCCCTAACAGAAAGAAACAGGGCAATATAGCAACCCCAATCACTTCGCAGAAGGAGTTATTGGAAGACATATGCAAATTGGAGCTAGAAGTTTTAACACAAGAAGTGGGAGAAAAAGTAGCTACCTTAAGGATTTGGCCAACCATAATGGACAGGATTAAAGCTGGTTAGATGGAAGATAAGGACATTTAAGATATCAAGAGCAGAATGAAACAAAGTAAGGCATCAGAATTCAACTTAGATGCAGAAGGGACCATAAGGTACAAAACGAGGCTATGTATGCCAAGGGATGCAAAATTGAAGACAGAGATAATGAAAGAGGCACATCACTCTGCCTACATAATACATCTTGGAAGTACCAAAATGTACAAGGATGTGAAGAGATGTTATTTGTAGAGAAACATGAAGAGAGAAATAGCAGAATATGTAGCCAGATGGCTCATATGCCAACAGATCAGAATAGAACATCAGAGACCAGTTGGAGAATTACAACCTCTTCCAATACCAAAGTGAAAATGGGAGCATGTGACAATGGACTTTGTTACAACCCTCCCAAATACCAGGGAGAAGTAGGATGCAGTTTGGGTTATAGTGGACAAATTAACTAAGTTTGCTCATTTCATACCTATCGGAATAGGATACAAATTAGAGAAACTGGCTCAGATATACATATAGGAAATAGTTAGACTGCATAGAGTGCTAATGACAATCACTTTTGATAGAGACATAAGGTTTATGAGTAGATTTTGGAGCAGCCTCCATAAGGCATTAGGCACCAAACTACAATTCGGTACAACATTCCACCAAAAAACAGATGGTCAATCTGAATGGACTATACAAATACTGGAAAATTTGATCAGGGCATGTGCGCTAGACTTTAGAGGCAACTGGAACGAGCATATACCTCTGGTGGAGTTTACCTATAATAATAGTTACCAGGTAACCATCCAGATAGCACCATATGAAGCACTTTATGGAAGAAGGTGCAAATCCCCACTACATTGGGATGAAGTGAGAGAAAGACAGATGATGGGGCTAGAGTTAATACAAGAGTAGTCGACAAGGTGAAACTAATCAGGCAAAGAATTTAGACGGCCCGATCTCGACAAAAGAGCTATGTAGATAAGAGAAGACGCCCTTTGGAATTTCAAATGGGAGATAAAGTATTATTAAGGATTTCTCCAACAAAGGGAGTGATTAGGTTCGGGTTAAGGGGAAATTTAAACGAAAGGTATATAAGCCCATTTGAAATCTTGGAAAGAATAGACATAGTGGCTTACAGGTTAGCTCTTCCACCAAATTTGGCTAAAGTACATGATGTATTTCATGTATCCATGCTAAGGAAATATGTACCCAACTCAAATCAGATAGTAGCTTTAGAACCACTAAATGTGCAACCAAACCTGATGTCTTTAGAAAGGCTAATCACAATTCTGGACACTAAAGAATAGGTATAAAGATTGAAAACAATCCCTTATATTAAAGTGCAATTAACAAACTAAACAGAAAGGGAAGTGATGTGAGAACTAGAAACAGAAATAAGGAACAAGTATCCAGAACTATTCCAGAATCAGGTGCTTTCGAGGACAAAAGTTTTTATAAGGGGGGAATGTAATACCTAAAAATTTTATTTATTGATTTATTTAATATATATATTATCACAAAGAGCTAAGGACAATGATGGGAATTTAATAAAATTCGAGGGGCAATTTGGACATTTCATACAGAGGATATAAATAATAAAATAAACCTAGGAAACCTAATTGGCCATTGTGAACAGTAAAATAGCAGAGGATAGACGCTCCCTACAAGAAATCCTAGGATGACGAAAGGAAAAAGGAGGAATCACTTCCAAATACGCGAGGTAAGGGTCTTTATACAAATTTCAATTGAGGATTAATGGAATTTAGAGTCTATGAGTGTCGTTTGTTTATATAGAACATAAAGTTTAAGAAAGGACTATAGAAGAATGGGAATCAACGGTTCAAGGATACAACATGTGTAATTTTGATGTAAATGTAAAAATCCTTGTAATTTAGATGCATTTACATGTTTTAGAGATATAATTGAGCTTAGGAATAGAGAAGATTAGATTTAGGATAATTTAACGAAAAAACTTAGGGTTCATGGAAATTTCCAAAGGTAACATTGCTTACCAACACCGTCATGTTTCAACCGTGTTGAATTTGAAAGATACATCGAGATATACACGACCTCCTAACATGGTCGTGTTTCAACCGTGTTAAGTTAAAGGTAACATGGCCTCTCAACACGGTCGTGTTTAAACCATGTTAAGTGTGCAAGTTGCACCAAAAGATACACAGCCTCTTAACACAATCGTGTTTCGACCGTATTGAGTCAAGGGTAACACGGCCTCCTAACACGGTTATGTTTCGACCGTGTTGAATTAAGAAGAACACGACCTCCTAACATGGTTGTGTTCTAACCATGTTGAAGCCAAACATTACACTGAAAAATGCATGACCCTTAACACGGTCGTACTCTAGCCCGTGTTAAGCAACACAATCCCAACAATGCCGTGTTGAATAAAGTATAACTTAATTATATATTTATTTAACTTCAAATTAAACTAATTTTCACGCAACCTAAATAGCTAATAAGGCCTTAGAGAAATTAAATGAATAGGATTAAGAAAGTTAATAATTAATATTGATCTTATATTAAGTATTAAGAAGAACTTGTTGTTTATATAGATTTCCATTTAGATTAAGTCCAAGATTGGGAAGTGCTTAGGCTAGGATTTAAGGTACGTGTAACTTATGTGTTGTTCTGTGTTTGTTTAAGTTAGTATGTGTGTTGAAATTGGTTAAGATGAATAATTCGAGCTTAAGTTTTTAAGTTGTATATTGTATATGCTTGGCTCGACCTAGGGGCCCGTAGTGGCAAATCCCTAGGGAGTACCCCAATGATCCTTATGTGACATTGTCTGTAGTGGAGTCGTACCTGGAAATGATTTGGGTTAAATGTCGGTTTAAGATGATTAAGTGGACATGGGTGTGGGGTCCGTAGTGGCAGTTTCCATCACCAGGATTAAGTGGTTTAAGTGTACATGGGTGTAGGCTCGTAGCGGCAGTTCCCATCACCAAGTCTAAGTGTATATGGGTGTAGGGCCCATAGTGGCAGTTCTCATCACCAAATCATGTTCCAATAAGTTAAGTGTGTAAAAGGGGTCATGAGTACCCTAATGCTGCTTGTGGACATAAGTTTTCATGTAGAATGGTTGTCTATGTTTAAGTACTGCATAACGTGTGTGACGTATGTTCATGTGTTTATGTTTGTGTTATACGTACTAGGCATTAGCTTACCCTTCGAGGAACATTTTTAGATGCAGGTGTTGAGGAAGATGAGAACCCAGAAGGTAACTTGGGTTTGAGTGAGCTACAAAGAGAGGAAGACGAAGATTTACATTATTATTATGGTGATTAAGTTTTGGGAGATTTATCTTATTTAACTATTGTAAACACCACATTTTTGCCCTAAGAATCAATAATAATCAATATTGATCAATTTCCAATTTTTCCCAATTTTTTCCAATTTTTCTCTAATTTGGCAAAAATATGAAAAATATTCAAAAAATGAAAATAAATAGGAAAACACATCAATTTTGAAAACTAATTTCAGAAATGGCAATAATAAAGATTAAATAATTTTTACAAAATTTTGAAATTTCAAAAAAATACAAAAAAATAAAAAAATTGCATTGCATATATGCAACTTGTGAAATAAAGAAAATCGCGAACATGGGCTAGCTCAGTTGGTCC
This sequence comes from Laguncularia racemosa, assembly GCA_037954665.1. Taxonomy (NCBI): domain Eukaryota; kingdom Viridiplantae; phylum Streptophyta; class Magnoliopsida; order Myrtales; family Combretaceae; genus Laguncularia; species Laguncularia racemosa. The sequence continues at coordinate 1,650,622 of JBBMOL010000166.1, forward strand.
AAACCACGGTCAGGCAGGTGCGCGCGGGTGCGAGGTCAGGGGTTCGAAACGCGGGGGGAGCAGAATCCGCGTTTTGCAAATTTTTCCTTTAACTGGGACACGTGGCAGCATCTGATTGGCTGGAGCGAATGCACGCGCCGGGCGCGTGATCCTTTTCAAACTCTACCCGAGATCGCCAGCGAGGGGAAAAATCCGAATTTCAGCCGTTTTGATTCGATTTTTTGCACGAATCCAACAGATCTTCAACAGAATTAAGATAAACATCATCCAATTGGAATCAAATCTCAACAAATCGATGGATTTACACGAATCGAAGTTGGTTTGTTTAACCGCAAATCCGATTTACGTCGATCGGTGGAAATCCGAGCTTATCCAGCTCGATTTCGAAAGCCTATAAATAGAGGATGAAGTGAGGAAGCTAGAGGATAGATCAAAAGCGAGAGAAAAGAGAGAATCGAAGTTCGCCGAAGTTGTTTCGAAACCGCGACCGCCGATCAAGAATTGGGCAACCACCAGGAGGCGTTTCTGAAGCAAACCACCACCACCATTGGATTCCTCACCCCCAAGAACCTAGGATTCGACACCTCAACCGCTGAAGAAGGCCGTAGGAATGCCGTCAACGAGCACATCCAGCCGCCGCATCCGATCAACCCGACCCAACCCGTTTCGACCCGATTCGGATCCAGGTAAGTCGGATTTTCCGATTTTTTTTAATATTTTTATTTATTTTGTTTATTTAGTTACTTTATTTATTTCAAATTATTCTATTTATTTATTTGCTATTTACTTATTTGTTATTTGTTATTTATATTTCAATAAATAGAAAAATGTTAGAAATTAGATTTTTTAGAATTTAATATAATCATAACAATAGAAATAAAAATGTAGAAAATTATAAAAATATTAGAAAAATGATAGTAAAACTTTAAATTTAGAATAGGGTAGATAAAAATCTAGGAGAAAATTAAAAAAACAATGGAAATTATAAAAATTATGAAAAATTTATTAAAAAAATCATAAAAAAATTTATAAAAATCCACAAAAATTAATAAAAATCAATAAAAACTTATAATAGTAGAAATAAGTCCAAAAATAAAAAAATGATGAGTTTTATCACTTAGAAAAATTATTTTCTCAAAATAAATCCAAAATTGATGTTTTTCCTTAAAATTATTTTCAAAAATCAAATTAAAGCTTAGGCTTAGATTTTTTAGAAAAAATCCCGAAATGGTAAAAACATAAATCAAAAGAGATTTCACAACTAAAATTCACAAACACACTTAAAGTTTTTAGGAAAAGCGAACTACGGCTTGTTTGATCCTAAATAGCAGGTACGTAGGTATCCATTTAGGGCAATCTTAAAAAGAATAAAAAATCATTTTCTTAGAATAATTCACTCAAAAACACAATAAAAGGCAACAAAAATAAAATAAAAGGCATTTCTAAATGGAGTAAATTTTAGGAGATTAGGTGGTAACCTTAGGGTTTTAATAGGTTAGCCTCCGAACTTAGAAACTCTAGTTTTCCCTTTTCCTCTTTTCACAAAACAAGAAGAGTAAATCACGACGACTAGTGGTACAAATTAAGACTAATCCGCTCCATTAGTCTTAATTCAATTTTTCCCAACCATAGTTAGGTGGCGACTTCAAAATTAAACGAAATTCCTAACTCAAGTCGATGATCTACATTAGATGAGCATAGGGTCTAGTATAGATCAGATTAGGAATGGGAAATCAAAAATTAGACTCGACAGGATGGCGACTCCACTAGGGACTCATTCCAGTAGGCTAGCCACCTGAATCTCCTCAAATTGTTCCTTTTTAAGAAATGTCTTTCGATTATTATTCTGTTGCTAACTTTTTAGGGATTAGCTAAGTTTATAATTCAGTTTGTTTTTACTGTTGGGTTTGCATGCATGCATTTGTGTGAATAGATGCGGTCGAACCCAGACCGTCCTAGGACCCTAAGACGGGGAGCCATTGTGTAGGTTTCGGGCGAAGTGAGTTGATCACCGTTCGGGACCGATTAGGCTACCCCACCCAATGCTTCGATATGGCCTGAGATCCATTTCTCCAAGAATGCGAGAGGCCATAGAGCTTGGGGACCAGTTAGAACCAACCTATTTGCATACATAAAGTCATGGGTTGACAATTGACGATAATGTAATATTTATTGTTTTGTTCATGGAGTTCGAATCTATTTCCCTGTAATATTTTCATAATTCTGGTTGTAATTAGGAAATTTCTTGTTGTAATAGATGGCTAGTACCGCAGTTGATCGTCTCCTCCGCAAAGAGATCCGAGTGTACAAACCTTTGGACCTAAAGTTGGTGCTGGACCACTGGTTCACCTTATACAATCCAGAGGAGCAGGCTTTCATCCAGCAGAAAATAGGGCCCATCCTCTCACTAACAAAGATAAAGGTAAACTTGCCCTTGGTACGGGCTATGATCCACTTATGGGAAGTAGAGCCTGCGGCTTTCTTCATTGGGCCACGTGAGATCACTCCCACTCAAGACCAAAAGCCAGAGTCAAAGAACTGGAAGCCGTCATCAACAGGAAGCTTGAGCCTCCACAACAGAAGACCAAGAGAGCTAGGAAATAGATTATCATTGTAATCTTTTATTTGTTTTCTTTGAGTATCGAACTCCAAAAATTTTCAATATTAATAAAAGTAAAGTTTCAATATTACATCGTCAATTAATTGTTGACCCTTTTAGCATCCGTGTGACACATGCATAGCATTTGCATACATTATACTAAAGAATAAACAAAATGCACGCCAGGTATCAAGATAGCTCCCAAAAATCGAACCCTCCTAGAAGCCCGATTTGCACACTTTCAAGAGCAAAAATGGCAAACAGTAGCGACAACCGCAATAACACAAATGCTGAAGCTGCCTCAGACTCTAGGATCGTATCCCTAGAACAAACGGTCCAACAATTGGCTGCCCAGGTCCACCTCTTAACTGAAAGCATTGGCCTCCTTCGCTCTACCCAGCCAACCCAGGAAGAACATTCAGGGGCCAAGAAAGGGAAGGCAGTGGAGGGACAGCCTCCGGAGTATGAAGAAATCAATTCTCACCTCAACCCGGCCTTTGAATATGAGCCGAGAATCAACCAGGGGCCAACCTCTGATGACCTGAAGAGAGAGATGGAAGAGAGATAGAAAGAGATGGAGAAAAGACTCTTCCAGCAGCTCCATGACAAAATGAAAACAATTGAGGGTCCTGATGGTTTCGAGCAAGCCGGAATCACCAGTCTGCCAGTATACGGGGAAGAGGTATATCCTGAGAAGTTCAAGACCCTGGAGTTTGAAAAGTATGATGGGACGGGGTTCCCTAAAATGCATACAAGGCTATATGCCCAAAAAATGAGCAAGTATGCCCAGTACGACCAACTCATGATCCAGACTTTTCAAGACAGCCTCACGGGCCCTGCATTGGTCTGGTACACCCACTTGGACTTCAATCATGTCAACACCTGGGAAAAACTAGCCCGGGCGTTCTATGACCAATACAAGTTCAATATTGAGGTCGCCCCCTTCGTGATTGATCTGGGGAGTCTCCGGAAAAGACATACTGAGCCGTTTAAGGAGTATGCTTAGCGCTAGAGAGCCCAAGCCGCCAGAGTAGCAACCCCAATCTCTAAGAAGGAGTTGACATCCATATTTGTCAACACCTTAGACAAGACCTACTTTTCACATCTGGTAGGCCAGACCTCATTCAGCTTTGCAGAGGTGGTAGCTGCAGGGTGCCGGATCAAAAGTGGCATCACCACCGGCAGACTCCAAATAATGGATTCTCCCAGGGTTACACCAACACAAAGGCCCTTAGGAGGTAACAGAGCCAAAGAGTCTACCGTCAGCACGGTCCACTCTGATAAGGCAAAAAAGGCCGGAACTCATGTGACATTTCAGACCACGAGTGCCCCAGTCCAGCATTCCACGACCAGTCATACCCAAGCCACCAGGGCCCCAAGGCAGTTCACTCCAATTCCCATCCCGCTCAGCCAGGTCTTTGCTCGGCTGCGGGCGAACAACTTAATCAGCTTCGAAATCCCCAATGACCGGTACAAGCCCAAAAACTTCGACCCAAACCTCAAATGTGATTACCATATGGGCCAAGAGGGCCACTCTACAAATAGATGCTGGAGGCTCCAGCACAAAATCCAAGACTTAATCGACGCAGGAATTATACAGCTGGATTTTGTAAACACCCCAGCACCTAATGTTAACACCAACCCGCTGCCCAATCATAAGCCCACCATCAACATGATCACATCTGAGGAATCAGCTCCCAAAGAAGCCCCTAAGCAGAAGACGACGGACCAACAGAAAAAGTAGTCCCATTAAGCTCCAGAGAAAGCCCCAAAGTCACATATCAAAAGAAGATGGTTAGCCGGAGACCCAACAGTCGGCACTTTGGGAGAATCACATGGGAGGTTTGAATACTTGGTGAACTATTCTTACACCCCAATTGATTATGGGCCGCCTAACGGATGGGGGCCAGAGTTTGAGAAGGAGGACAACCCGCCGAAAGAAGAAGAGAAGATTATAAACATGATCAATTCGCATCAGAAGCCTAGGGTCATAAAATGCTATGAGGGACAGTCAGCCGAGGTACAGATCCCAAAGAAAAGATATGTATTTAATGTCCCGATACCGGCAGAGAGATATAAGGTTGCACCTTTTGACTATCGGACCCTCGAACAAGAGCGACCTCCTATGGTGGGAGGAATCACCCGCTCTGGGAGAATATACGACCTGAAGAATAAAGCCCCAACCGAACAGCCTAACGTGGAGAAAGGAGAGGAAGAGGAAGAGGGGCTCGTTGCGTTTACAAAGATGGTCAAGGCGAGTGAATACAAGATAATGGAACAACTAAATAAAGTTCCAGCACAGATATCACTCATGGGCCTTCTTACAGCATCTGAGCCCCATAGGGAAGCACTCTTCAAAGTGCTCAAACAGATTCAGGTCCCAGAAGGCATCACTAAAGACAAAATAAGTCACGTGGCGGATTCTATTTTCACAATGGACTAGATATCTTTCTCTCCAGAAGAGTTAGGAGAGGAGGGAGACCAACATACAAAACCACTGTTCCTAGTGGTCAGGTGCAAAGACACAATTGTCTCCCGGGTACTCATCGACAACGGATCGTCCCTCAACGTTTGCCCACTGGCTACCCTTGATTTATTGGTGGTCAATCCAAGCAATATAACACCTAGCTCAATGGTGGTCAGAGCTTTTGATGGGTCAAAAAGAGATATAGTAGGGGAGATAAACCTACTAGTGGAGATTGGTCCACAAGTATTCCACATATCTTTCCAGGTCCTCGATATCCCAAGATCTTTCAACCTACTCTTGGGAAGACCCTGGATACATGCTGCTGGAGCTATCCCCTCTAGTCTCCACCAAAGGGTTAAATTTATTGCAAGTGGCCAGATAGTCACCGTGCTGGGTGAGCAAGATTACGCCATATATAAGGAAACTGCTATACCATATATCGGGGAGGAAGGTTCAAAAGACCTTGGTCTCCAAATCTTTAATGAGGTGAATGTGGTGACCAGCAAGGAGGGCCATCAGTTTAAAGAGGGGCGGCAAGGAACGTTTGGACTAGGGTACGTTCCTACAACTAGGGAAGAAGCACAGGCAAGAGGTGTCAAAGGCAGAATGAAGGAAAAGCCAAGCAACACCCCGATGTGTATTCCACCCCTCCAACAATCTTTCCGAAAAGCAAATATCATTCAAGAGCCTCGGATAAGCGAAGGTGACGACAGCAATGGGAGCCCAACCCCCCACACGTCCAATCAGCATCCAGCTCTGAATAATTGGTTTTGTTATCCTATCAATAGCTCTAGGTCAACTCAAAGATAGAGAACAATTATTGAACAAGTTTTATTGAGACTCTTTATTAATTCAATTACAGTCTGTTTTGCTTATATACATGCTTTTATTTTACTTTACCCAGATCTCCTACCATCAAACATCAGGGATATTTCGCGCAGGCAGAAAATAAAAATGCTGATATCGTTTCCAACGCTGCTGGGTCGGTTGTTGAAGGCGATATCCTTGAAAATGAAATAATATAAGAAAATTGGCAAAAACATGAATAAAGCGGAATTTCAATTGACGAGCCGGTGGAGACAGTAAATCTAGGAAGCATGGAAAAACCTAAAAACCTCAAAATCGGGACCAGTTTAAGTGCCAAGCAAAAGTGTGAGATAACCGAGCTATTAACAGAATATGCAGATGTGTTCGCCTAGTCATATGGCGACATGCCAGGACTAGACCAATCAATAGTGGTTCATAGGCTTCCCACAAGGGAAGATGTCAAACCTAAAAAACAAAAACTGAGAAGATTTAGGCCCGACATCTTACTAAAGATTAAAGAAGAAGTCAAGAAATTGCTAGAAGTAGGGTTCATCGAAGTATCCAATTACCCAGAATGGGTGGCAAATATAGTCCTTGTCATGAAAAAGAATGGAAAAGTACGCGTATGCGTAGACTTCCGGGACTTAAACCAAGCTACGCCAAAGGATAACTTTCTCCTATCTCACATTGATGTTTTAGTGGACAACACTGCGGGAAACCATCTTTTCTCATTCATAGACGGTTTCTCAGGATATAATCAAATAAAAATGGCTGAAGAGATAAAACCAAAACGACTTTCATCACAACGTGGGGAACTTTCTGTTACAAAGTCATGCCCTTCGGTTTGAAAAACGCCGGGATAACGTATCAGAGAGCCATGGTCGCGATACTTCATGACATGATGCATCGAGAGGTTGAAGTATACATCGACGACATGATAGCCAAATCTAAAGAAGGAGAAAGCCATATAGATATCCTGAGGAAATTGTTTAAGCGACTGAGAAAATTCCAGCTCTAGTTAAACCTAGAGAAATGCACTTTCGGGGTCACAACGGGGAAATTGTTAGGGTTTGTCATAAGCCAGGAAGGCATTAAAATCGATCCTAACAAGGTAAAGTCTATATTAGAGTTACCTTCCCCACGCTCTGTTAAAAAAGTAAGAAGCTTGCTGGGAAGATTAAATTATATAGCTCATTTTATCTCACAGCTCACCGATAAATGCCGGCCACTATTCCATCTGTTGAAAAAGAATGCCACCATAGAATGGGATGACGAATGCGAAGAAGCATTCAGGACGATCAAAGACTACCTTATAAAACCTCTGGTCTTGATAGTCCCGAAGCAGGGGAAGCCCTTATTCTTATACCTCACTATACTCCCTGAATCCATGGGTTGTATGCTGAGGCAGAAAGATGAAGAGGGAAGAGAGCGTTCCATATATTACTTGAGCAAGAAATTCACAGAAGGGGAACAGAGGTACTTAGAGGTGGAGAAGACTTGTTGTGCTCTAATTTGGGTCATGCATCGATTAAGGCAATACACCCTTTACTATCATATTGAGCTACTGACAAGACATGATCCCTTAAAATACTTGGCAGAGAAACCAGCTTTGATAGGGAGAATCTCTAAATGGCAAATGCTCCTATGCGAGTTTGACATCACATACATAAATCAGAACTCGATGAAAGGGCAAGCCTTAGCCGACCAATTGGCAGAACACCCTGTCAAGACAAATTCCCAAGAAATACAAGCCCAATTTCCGGACGAAAATATATTAACAGTAGAAGATATACCGGTAGAAGACTTTGGGATAGAGCAGAACCCAAAGTGGAAACTTTTTTTCGATGGAGCTGCCAACGTATTCGGTTGCGGGATCAGGGCAGTATTGATATCCCCAAACGGCACGCAATTCCCTGCAGCGACAAGACTCACATTTCCATATACCAATAATATCGTGGAATATGAGGTGTGCATTCTTGGCCTCAAAATGGCCTGCCAAATGGAAATCCGCGAATTAGAAGTATACGGAGATTCATTGCTCATCGTACTACAGACAAGAGGGGAATACAAGACTAAAGACCCCAAACTGGTACCGTATCATCAACATTTGATAGAGCTGATCGAAGAATTCAAGGCAATCACTTTCACATATATCCCGAGAACTCATAATCAGTTTGCAGATGCACTAGCCACACTAGCATCTATGATCCAGATAACAGGGGGAGCCGAAGTCCAACCGATGAAGATAGACATTGAAAATCGGCCCACCTACTGTTTAACAATTGAAAAAGCACAAGACAACAAGCCCTGGTATCATGACATTAAGACCTTTCTCTAAGAAGGTAAATACCCTGAAATGGCTAGTAAGAATGGCCAAAGAACACTCAGAAGGTTAGCAAGCCATTTCTTATTAAGTGGGTCTATACTTTACATAAGATCATCTGATACCACCTTGTTAAGATGTGTGGACAAAAATGAAGCCTGTGAACTAATGAAAGAAGTACATGAAGGAGTATGTGGACCTCATATGAATGGCTACATGTTAGCCCGAAAAATCATAAGGTTAGGATACTATTGGTTAACCATGGAATCAGATTGCATAAAATATGTCAAGCACTATCATTTGTGTCCAGTATATGCAAATCGGATAAATGCTCCACCCAATGAGCTACACTTATTGTCGGCACCATAGCCTTTCTCCATGTGGGAAATCGACATAATCAGCCCAATCACTCCGACAGCATCCAATGGCCATAGGTTTATACTGGTAGCAATTGATTACTTCACCAAGTGGGTAGAAGCTGCATCATATGCCAATGTCACTAAAGGGGTGATAGTCCGCTTCTTGAAAAAGGACATAATAGCTCGACGTGGAGTTCCTGAGTCCATCATCACCAACAACGGTACCAATCTTAATAACAAGTCGATGACAGGTTTATGTCAGCAATTCCACATAAACCATAGAAATTCAACTCCCTACCGACCTCAAATGAACGGGGCAATAGAAGCAGCTAACAAGAATATCAAAAAGATCATCGAAAAAATGACAACTACTTACAAAGATTGGCACGAGATGTTGTCGTTTGCTCTCATGGCTTATAGGACTTCAATAAGAACATCTACTGGAGCTTCTCCATATCCATTGGTATATGGTACGGAAGCAGTGCTACCAGTCGAAGTCGAAATACCATCATTCAGAATTCTGTCAGAAACTTAGCTAACTGAATCCGACTAGGTAAAGAAGAGGCTTGATCAGCTGAATCTGATTGATGAAAAAAGACTTACTGCAATATGTCATGGCCAGTGTTACCAACTGATAAATCTATTTTAACTCTTATAATTGGAGATGATTAAGTCAATTTTTGAGATAATTGGGCGTGAAATATAAGATTATGATGCTTAATTGATTTTATTTCATGATTCAGGTGTGGAAAAGGAGGATTGATGAAAGTATTAAATTCAAGACGAATTGGAGATAAAAGCAAGTAAAAAGGGAATGCTTGGTGAAGTTAAAAGGAAATCACACGGTTTTACAAACGGCCGTGTGAAGGAATTAGGAAGACTACACGGTTCGGATACACGCCCGTGTATCCGACCGTATATCAGCGTGGAAGAGTTTTCAGGACAGACCAGTACACGGTTGGAATACACACCCGTGTAACCCAATCGTGCATAGAAGAACACATTGAGGAGGACACAACGGTTGAGTTACACACCCGTGTAATCAACCGTGTACGAAGAACAAAGAAGACAGTAGGAATACACGGCTATTACAAACGGCCGTAATGGGATAACCACCCCAGAGTTCACTGATTTAGAGAGATACACGGTTTATTCTACATGCCTGTGTAGTATGACCGTGTGTCTATCGAAGGAAAGATATCTTCAAATCGATTTAAATCTCCGTCCATATTGAAGGATATCTCCTACACGCCAGAGAGGAAGCTACCCTAGGTATAAATAGTCGTCTTTGAAGAGAGAGAAAGTAGTTTGAGGAAAGGCAGAAAACACATCCTGGAATTTTGGAGAACAACAGCAAACAAAGGGGAAATTTTGAGCTTTAATTCTAAAGGGTTTCACACATGGGTTTTATTTTTTCG